>CP092094.1:4270000-4735000 GCA_029203775.1 Neoneuromus ignobilis | reverse complement strand
TTATAAAACAAATTAAAAGAATTCACTATATTGTTTATACAGTTGCTGCATTCCAATTTATTTTACATAGACGTACGTACCTGTATATTTTTTTATTAAAAAAGAAAATAAATAAAAATGTATACAAAGAAACATGTAATATATTGGTAGAAATTTTGTGTTGTATTCAAATTTAGTGTATGAAGAGTCATCAAAAGAATGAAAATTAAATCTAATGAGTTTTTTTTACGTCGAAAATTCACAACGAAGAACAAACATATTAAATATAGTCGTCGGTAATAGATAATAATTAGTAGATTCGTACATACATATGTCATCCTATGTGGGTGCAGCTATGTTATTTTACAAGTTTAGTATTTCATGCTGTGCTCAACATGTTGTGTTGTTTACGCTCTTCAAAATTAATTTCTATTTAGTATTAATTTTTTTTGAAGAGATGTTTTATTCATTCATTCGTTCATCTATATATCTATATATAAAACAATATTCTTAAAATTATACATACTTCTTTAGATTTTGGAAAATGTAGATTTTTACTTTTTATATTTCAATATTTTATATATTACTTTTATTTGGAAATTTTATTAAATTTTTAAAATATCAAAACTCGATAATAGCAAATAATTACATTTATTTTCTAAATACAATAAGATAATATAGAAAAGAGAAAAGTGAGAGTATCCATTTTTCAATTTGTATTTGATGTAACATATTTTTTAATAACGTTTTTATTTATTAGTTGTTTTGGAACTGTGGCTGATTCACTTTACACTTTACACTTTACACAAATGAATTATTGTGGTGCTGGGGTTAAAATTCATTTGTGTAAAATTTTTATTTATGTGAAAATAAAAAGTTTAAAAAAGATATATTATCAATTTTTTTTGAGATAACTGATTATTTGATTTAAATTATTTAATTTAAACTAAATTTCATTTCAAATTTTTAAATGATTTAATTTTTGTTTAAATAAACTTTATTTTAATTCTTCAGCTCAGTTTCTCAATAAATAATCTATCTTTGCTAATTGTCTAATTAAATAATATTTTTTAATTAGTTTAGTAATAATTATTTAATCAAATCTTTTAATTCTTCCAAAATATTTAACAAAAAATAATATATCAGTGAATTGGTGCTAGCTTAGTCTTTTATATTTTAGTTTCTCTCTCTCTCTCTCTTTATATATATATATAAATGTTTGTGCGTATCTCTAATTGTACTAATTAAAGTATTTACTATCGAGCTAAATAATTGGCGTATTTTTTGTCACAAGCAGATGTTCTCTAACTATTGTTTTTCTAATTACGTTGTTACATAAATTGACGAGCACTAAAATATATTTCTAATAAATATTCCAAACATATTCTTTATAAACATTCCATATATAAACATATGCGTTTATCAGCATCGAAGGAAAATGACAATTTGTCTCTTAGATCAATATACGACATGATTTACTGTTATATTAAAAAAAAAATGTAGCTCGCATTGAACGAACACAAAATGGAAATGTGATAGCAGACACAATGGATTGCGCTTGTCTGCCATTTGACGGGATTGCATTTGTGACTATTTTCACGGTTACTTTGTTTCAATATTTCACGATTTAATTCCGAGAATCCTACGAATTAAATACAAAATGTATTAGGTTCTCGTTTCGTAACATCGTGTGGTTCATTACGATTTTTGCATTAATTATAAATATCAGACTGATCTGTATTGTAATCGGGGCGTTAACGAGGCAGTGTTCTTTTTAATGAAAAGAGGAAAATGTTACAATGTGAATTATAAACATTGTTTCAGTTAATAATACATCTGTTAGCAATGAAAGTGAAAACTTTGAATTTAATTGTTTTATTAGAAAAATATGAAAAAGTCTAATGTACAACATTATTTAAAAATTAAATTAATTAAGAATAGAGGAAAAATAAAGAGATTTTTTATAAAAAGATCTTAGTAAATAATCATGATTAGACTGGAAAGTGTGATAACGTTTGTAGTAATTAGGTAGTTGTAGATAAGTTTCAGAAATGAAATGAAATTAAAACAGACATACATACATACATATATATATATATATATATATATATATATATATATATATATATATATATATAAATGATGTTTTTGTAAGCTGATACGTATGTACCACAAATAAATAAATCAACGTATAAAGTTAGACTTGAGTGAAATGAATTAATTCGTCAAAACACAAACACACAGGGAAAAAACATGAAATGTTTACTTATCTAGATTCGTTGTTTTTGGTTATGACGAAAATTAATTAATATTTGATTTTTCCAGTTCCATGAAATGTTTTATTATTTTTGAGAAATATCAATACGAACACAAACTCTCGAATGACATAGAATAAATAAATTCGAATTCCTTTATGAACATAAATAATAAAACTATCTGATAACTCGAAATATGTATTTTCTTTTTCGATTGTTTGTTCTTAACGAGATTGTTAAACGATTTTTTTATGTCTTGCGTGCTGTTTTAAATTTTATATTAGAAATGTTCGTTTTATGTATTATTTTAATATATGTGTATTTATATATATATAATGGAATTGTAAATAAATCTATACAGAATATTTTAGTAAAGTCTTAAAAATAGAATTTATAAAATTTTTCTAACGTGCTATATTGTACATTTTTAAATATTAAAAATTCATATCAATTGATTAAGGGATTTCAATTTTACACTTTAATTAAAGTGTACTTCACTGTTTTTCTATTCAGTAGGGATATTATTCTAAAAAAAATATTAATTTTCAATATATATATAAAATATAGGATAATATACCAAAGATAATTCCTTAGATCAATTTTTTATTTTTAAATAATTTTATAACAGATTTTGAGCACTAAAAAATCCTTAATTCACATTTTCCTATTTGAATATTTTATTCTGTTTTTTTAATAATTCGCTTTTTACTTATGTATGCATGTACTATTTTAAATCAAAATATTTTTTAAATTGATATATACATAAATTCAGTCATTATGAAATATGAAAATGTATTCAGTCTTTTTAAAAGCATTTATTTATTTAAAAAGACAATTACCTATTATTTAATATTATTTTAATGATGTAGATTTTGAACAATAAAAAATTCTTCATCCATATGTTTCTTTAAAAATAATTATTCCTTTTTTTAATAGTTTGCTTTTTTAGTTACGTATGTAAATGATATTTATACTAAAATATATTTTTATTATTTTCATGACAATTATCTATCATTTTAATATCACTTCAATGATTCGAGTGTTTATACATGTGATATTTTTATTTGTAATACATTTTTTTGATAAAAAGGTATGAAGGGCACCTCTAAATTTCAATCTTTTATCAATCGATTGAAAGTTGATTTCGTTTTTCTAGTATTTTTTTAATTATCGTCTATTTCTATTATACTAACATAAATAATTATTAAAAAAATGAATTTTCGTTGATAATATATAAATATAAATTGTTATATTGAAAATTTAATTATTCATATTTTTTAAATTTAATGTAATTAAATATTTAATTAGTAATTACAATTTTTCTAAAATAAATTTTAGTTTATATTATTGAAAGTTTAGGATTTTTTTCGTAACATAATAAATAAATGTATCGTTTTTTATGTTGATTACTTTTGGAATTCACAATGAAATAATGAATTAATTTATCAAAAATTATTTCTAAATTATATATATATCCATACATACATATGTATGTGTGTGTGCGTGTCATGTACCTAAGTTGTTCAGAAAATATGTGTAGGTGTATGTTTATATCCGTTTGAATATTTCACTGACTGAATTCGTATTTAATATTTATAAATCATAATCATAAAATAATATATAAACCCATATCGTGTTGAATGAAATTAATAAAAAAGAATCGATACTTAATCAAAATACATGTAATATTTTTGCAATTTATGAATCGAATAACACATAAACGAATCAATAACATCTTTAAATTATTTCTGAAAATATTTTATGTTCGTTTACTAAACAATATGTTTATTAAAGTTTAATTAGTACAGAGGTGTTTTATTTTATTAAATATTTATTTTTATTACTCATAAGCATTTCATACAATATCATCAAATAATCTATAATATTTTAGGAAATTCCCATTTGATCATCTTTAAAGGTCCGAAAGCTTTTTTGTACTATGTTTAAATTATTTATGTATATATATATTATTATATATATATATATATATATATATATATATATATATATATATATATATATATATATATATATTTAATGTAGATAAAAATCTAATTTATTACTCAAACAAAAAATCTACAAACAATGGTCGAATTTCGTACGAAAATTCGTTCGATTTATGACATATATCAATATAAAATAAAATCCTATTGTGTTACTCACTCGTCTAATTCTTCGTCGGACAGTGATCCCATTTTCGTGTAGCTCTCACTAACTGTTCAACAACAATCGATATTACTACTCTTACACTACACTACTATCAAAATGGTAGCAGGATTGATGGCCGGCCGATTGGACAATACACTCCCGATGCAAGTCCTGCGACAGGACTGTGCTTTCTCTGTGCTTACTATGTACGAGTGTGGCGCGCTCGTTGGGGTTTTGCGCGAACGACGTGCGCTTAAATATGTGGATTTTCGACCGATAAAACAGCATGGAGGGTTTTTGAACAAAAATATTATGTTGCGGATTTTATTCCGTTTAGCTTGAACCAGTAGAATTTTTTTGATATTAAAATATATCTGATTTTATACATTTAAAAGAAAATTGCAAAAATTAAATAATTTAAAAGCTCTGTATAATAAATCGATTATAAAAGAGTGTATCAAAAAAAAACACTTAATGTATTTATATACACAACAAATTGTTTTTAAACTATGTTTGTTCAGAAAATAAATACTTATTGATTGTATTTATTATCTAAAATAAAAATAAAAAAAATGATTAAAGCATTTGAAAAACGAACCATTTTTAGAATTTGAATTAAATTAGTATCGATTTTTTTTCAAAACATCTTTGGAATAAATAGAAGTACATAAGAGTAATTTTATTCCTGTAAACGTTGTTTATTTCGATATCTATTGTTGACTTGAATTCTTCAATCTTGATTACATATATCGATTTGGAAAAAAGTTTAATAAACACAAATTGTTTAATTCTTAAAGACGAAGAGAAAAACATACCATTTTTTAATATAAAATAGATTTTTGTCTAGAAATCATGATTAAAATCTGAAATGGGTGAAAATTGGGAAAAATTTAATAATGGAGGAGATTATATAGAATCAAAAATTAGATAGAATTAGAGTTATTGCTAGAAAAAAATATTTATTATTTCTTTATGAATAAATACATGAAAAGCTTATAATATTATTTAATCTAATTTTCTTTGACACATTAAAATGTTTTTCGTTTATATAATTTGCAGTAATTCTCTTTTGTTGTCTTTAGTCATTTTAAATTGTATATATGTTTTTTTAAAAGATCATATACATATACAATATTTGAACATTATTATAACTGTATTTGACAATTAAATGCCTTATTAAATTAGTATGAATAATTTGAATTTCCTGACTATACATTGTTTCAATTTTTTACGTATTTGAAGGATATTAAAAATGTTTTCTTTAAAGCTATTGACTTGCATTCCCTTATTTTACACTAAGGTCGTTTGTGAATTATTGTTCGGGACTTATTATTCCATGACCGTATAACTACCATTTATAATTATCGGTTCGAGAACGACGAAATTAATCAACTGAGAAGAATGTATTGTCTTATATTGATATATTTTAGTATAAAAGTCACGTTTATCGCCACTAAATGCATCAGTTTCAACAATTTGTTTCTTGAATAAACAATTATTAGAAAAATAAAGATGGAACAAAGTGTTGCGTTTAAAATCCTAATTGTTATCGGATTAACGGTTCCTTTCGCATCGACAATAACTGTCAGGACACCGTACATGAATTATTATTCGAACGAGGATATTATGGAAAAATCCGAATCTGGAATTCCATTTAATGGAGGATATCAGGTTGTCGAACGGGAATATTATCCACAATCAAATATTGGTTTCGGTTCGAGTGGTTTTGGCGGTGCTAATTTCGGATCTGGATTCAATCGTGGTATTGGTATGGGTTTCAATGGAGGATTCGGTTCCAATTTCGATTCTGGAAAATATATCGGTAGTGGAATAAATAGAGGCCAGTTTATTAATTCTGGATTTGGCAACGGTGTTTCTGGTTCTGGAATTGGTAATGGTGTTTCTGGTTCTGGAATTGGTAACGGTGTTTCTGGTTCTGGAATTGGTAACGGTGTTTCTGGTTCTGGATTTGGATATGTACGACCTATGGGCATTGGACATACTGGAATCATGGGATCGGGATTTGTACCGACTATTAGTAAAAGTGTCAGTGCTGCTGTACCAGTAAGCACATCCGGTGGATATTTTAATAAAAATGCTTTCGCCGATGAAAATAAAAATCAAAAAGGACAGTCGTACGAAAATGCACAAGGCAGTAAAGGAGAAACGGTCAAACAAGGATCTGAAGGATTTAATCAAGGACAGATTGCTTTAAAGAACAATAAAGCAGATTCGGGTTATTATAACAATGAACAATCTGCTAATAATAAACACGACGATGGAAATCAGTATCAAGGAGCAAAACATGTCGATCAGTCTGGTAAGAACGAAGGACATACAAACAAAAAATCTGGGTTCAAAAAAGGACATTCGACGAAAGGTTTTAAGACATCGCATCATAAAGACGAATCTGAAAAGACTGAAACGTTTTATGACGAAGCAAACGATGAGGCCGACAATGCACACTTTTCTGGTAATGGCGGTACTTATGGCGAAAAAGAAGAATCGTCATTTAAAGGAGGCCATCAGAACGGGCAATTTAAAGCGGCCGGACAAGGCAAACAAGGAAATTATGAAGTAGCAAATGTTTTAGATAATAATAAAGCTGATAAAGGACAATACGGACAACAAAGTTATGTGAATAATGGCGAAGTGTATGGAAAGAATAATGGAGCTGGACAACAGTCTCTTTTAGGCGTTCAGGAAGCTAATCAAGAATTCAAACATCACGGAATTAAATATGTGCCGTTCTACGGAGGATATTAATAATGTGATTGCGAAATAGATGGTTTAATTTTTAATCTGTTTTGAGCTAATTGCTTGGAATTGAGTATTTTGCATATAAAAATTTTGTGAATATAAAAGGCGCTTATTGCTTATACACGAAATGTAAGATAATATTTTTTTTTAATGCACAATAAAGTTATTTATATACTTAATGTTTAAAATGAATTTTCCCATAACTTTTCTATATATTTTTAAATAATAAAACTGAGTATTTTTTTAGTATTTTAAGCGATTAAATTAAGTCAAAAAATCGCAGACTTGAAAATTCGTTGACGATTTATATAATCAGCAATATTATAATTATTTTTACAAATTGGACAAGAAATCGACGTTATTATCAAATTTCAAGGATAGGAAAAAAGTACAAAATTTTACAGTTAACATATTTTTAATTAACATACATTTACATAAAATATAAGCATTGTAAATATTAAAATTTGATCTGTGTTTTTACAAGTTACCAAGTTGGGAATATTTTTTTAAAAAATTATATTAGAAATAAAACCTAAACTATATCTACTAAATGAAACTTGAAAAACTATTTACTACACACATAGATACTTATATGATGTGACATTTACTGACATGGTGGATACACTTACTATTACATATATTTTTAAATGTACATTAAGATATTATTAATTACACAAAATTATTATCTTTATCTAACGATCTTTCTAATTTTCTTTTTTTGTATCTTAAAACATTTTATTCGTATTAGTTTTATATAATTATATTAAAATCAGGAAATTGATAAAAGTATATTCGAATTTATAAACTCATTACTTAAAATTAGGCTACATTTTTAATGAAAGGTAACATAATGAGCAATTATAATAATATATGAGGAAGCAAATTATCTAGTTTATATATATAATTATAGATTAGTAATTAATATATTTAAAAAAAAAAACTAGATTCTTGGCAACTTGTGGATTTGTTACAATTACAATAATTATTTTATTGAGAGATCATTTAGTTAACCACAGTTTGTATTCCACTATATCAGTTGCATTATCATTTCTACACCATTAAAGATCAATTTTTTCATATTTTTATGCATATTTATTTATTATATTTTAATTCTAAAAATCATTGTAACATAAATTTGTCTATATTTGGTCATTTCTTCACAGTTTATTTTATATATACACATGTATATTTGTACATATGTATATAATGATAATACACATACACATTTAATATATTTCTGATTGCAATGTTATCAGTCAAAGAAACTTAGCCATATTCATAAGTTATTAATGATTTCAATTTCTACAAAATATGTTTTATATTAATTTGTTTAGAAAAAATAATTACTTATGATATTCAAGATATAACAAAAACATATTTAATAAAAATTCGCATTCAAAAATCGATACTTATGAATATGGCATTTGATATTAATTACACACAACATCGATGTTTAAGCTATCAACATTAAAAATACAGGCACGACACATTTATTTACTATAGAACAGTACAAAGATACGTTTTTATGTAAGATAACGACTAGTTTCATTTGTCCGAAGCATGCAATGCTACGTATATTTTTGTCATTGTTAATGATAATACAATAATTTCATGCTAATAACAGCCAACAATTAAATGTTATTCAGTTCTTCAATATGCTCTAAAACACAGAAATACTTCTTAATGGTCCATAAATTCGGGAAAATTTTTCACAGTACAATAAAGTGACTAACAATCATTTCTATTTAGACATGTATTAAAAATATAGATAGTAGTTGGAAAATTTTAAAATGCTCCACGGATTTCACATTTAATATGAAATATGCATGTATTGCACATATGCATGTATTACACATATGCATGCTTGCACATATACATGTATTATAGAATTGTGTTTTTTTTAAAAGATCTTTTTTATTTTAATATCAAGACATATTTAAAACTACTCAAATTAGATATATCAAACTTTATTTTTACATTTGATTTAAGGTTATTTTTTAAGGATCACATATTACATCTTTACAGCCATTACATTGAGCACTTCAATAAAATAAAATTTTAAGATTTATGTTAAAATACACATTTCAATATATATATATATATATATATATATATATATATATATATATATATATATATATATATATATATATATATATATATATATATATGCACATATATATTTATTAAAATGGTACCCATTTGATATATCTAATTATAGATTAAAATTTGAAAATACATGTAAACAATAAAAATGTCTGATATCATTTTTCAACAATGGAATAATTAGTTATAGACAGAGTTTTTATGGAATTCCAGTACCTATTCTTATTTAGTAACACAGAAAATAGGAAAACAAAATATTTTCGTGATTAGAATGATTAATGATAGAAACGAGCATAAAACCTTGAAACATTAATTAGAATAATCGAAATAGTTATTAAAATAAATATTTCTTAAATTACTATCCACATATATTATTCACATTAAAATTATATAGATAAAGATCTGATTTATTTTCTTAATGTTTCAAGAAATTGATTTATTGTTTATTTCAATAAGAACAGTCTTTTAGAATTTCTAATGTGTAAAAAAAATCATGTATGTTAATATATTTTATAAAATATAATTATTTAAAAAAATAATGAGTTTTAATAAGAGAACAAAATATACATTTTACTATGAAAGAAATAATTTACAGGAAGTGATAAATAAATTAAAAAAATAAAGCTTATTGTAAAGGTGGTATACATTTTAGGAATGAGTTGTTTGGTATGACTAGTAAGTGTAGTTATGGCGAGGAAATATGGCCGTTGCTTGTTTTTCATCAGGATCAGTTTGATTTCGATATCTTCGTGTCAGTATAATTCCAATTACCTGAATATATTATAAAATTTAATAATTAAAATATTGTTTTTATTACTATTAAGCAACATGCATGTAAAATATTTGATATGGACATGCATTTCAATGATTTAAATATGACCAAATTATTATAATAATTACATACTATTCCAATTATATGTTTTATATAACATATACACTTGAATGGATATAAAAAATGTGAAATGTGCGTGCTTCAATGAGGTCAAACCAATTATTATAAAGGTTTAATTAAAGTAAATAAAAAGGAAACAATTATTACACCCACCAGTTGGTAATAGTAGAAATTTCAAGACTAGCAGACTATAGAAAAGCACTGGGATTAGCACGAGGATCTTTTTGATTACGGTAGCGTACCGTTAACCAAACACCAAGAAACTGAAATAAATCATGCAATTCCAGTTGTTATGCATTAATTAAATACTTCAGTATAAACATGTTCATATCTTATTTACATTATGTAAATAATTTTAAATAATTAATAATTAGTATGTAGTACCATATACAAAAATGCATATTAGTTTTTTTTTGTTTTTTTTTTAATTTTCTATAACAAAATATAAGTTAGTAGCCAATTGATATAAATATAAAATGTAATTCCATACAGTATGGAATTAAATTTTATATTTACCATCACTAAAAAACGGATGCATTTAAATTATTTATTAATTTATTATAAATAAATATATAAATTACTTATTTGAATTAATTAAAATGTTTTGAAATAATTTTAGTAAATTTTAATGATACTCAGAGTAAACTACTGTCTATACCTCTGTAAAACTGAAGAACAGACCAATTCCTCCACATAATTTGAATGCATAATTGATAGTACTTTGTAATTTACTCATACAAGGATCACAAGAACAATTTGGAATATCTGAATCTGAACAGCATTTTGCCTATAAAATGATTATTAAAATAATAGGTGGAAAAAATGATAATATCACAAATAAATCTCTCACATTCACAGATTCACAACTAAGTTCAGTACTGTTTTCTATATGTGTTTTATTATGATAAAATCCACAGCAGGTGAAAACTTCCTGGACTTCTTTTCTTATTTCTGGAGAAACATGATTCCATTCCTAAATGTTAAATCAGTCAATTAACATTTAAACAAATACATGCAAATATATTCTGAATTACCTGTTCTGCTAATTGCTCTTGCTGTTCAATATTTACAGCTAAACAAGCACATGCAACTGAAAATTGAATCAAAAACAACAGGAATAATATGACCATATACTGTATTAAACAAGTTAAGGGCTATGGAATAATAGAAACGAGCACTTCTTAATCAAATTATTACAATAAAAAAGGATACAAAGAAGAGCATAACTTGATGATGTTTCACTGCACCAATAAGACCAAGTATTGAAATTAGTATCAGTAAAATTCCACATGCTAAAATACCTCCTATAATCGGTAAATTTGAAACATACGACGCTGCTCTTCCATAAACTGCAACACCGATTAAAATAAACGCCACAAGCTGCAACAATATTAGTGTTTATGTAGTACAATGCATTTGTATTTATCTATTGCGACCTTATAAATCAAATTAGGTCACTACGATTTTGATTACGATCAATTTTTCAATTTGGCACTTACTATATACAATATATTTAATGCTGTCAACGCATTTTTGGAGCACGTAAATCCTCCACACATTTTTATCGAGTTTTACTTGCAAAAATTGAAATGTCAATTACCTATTCCGTAGCGAAAGACATTACACATAGAGAAATGGTAGGGATGTGCAAAAGGGTTTGCATATAAAATAACATTCTACAAATATTTCACAAGAATACAATAAAGATTTGCAAATATTTTATGAAAAAAGAATTCTTAAATTAAAAAACATAATCTATGTAATTATTTATGATCGTAGTTTTAATTTTCTTTAATTGAACTATTAGTGAATTTCTTTGAAAAAAATGTATATGAAATTGCAAATATTTGCTTGGAAATATTTTTATTTATTATATGGATTATAAAATTAATGGCATTTAATTATATAAAGTCTGAATATATTATTTAATGTGCCCAGTTTTTAACGTCTTTTTTAAAATTGATATATTATATTTCATACTTTATTATACAGAGTGTCTAAATATTTTTTATAATTTTGATACATATTGATACAATGTAAATATAATTTTTTAATGTTTGTTTTTATTATATATATATATATATATATATATACATATATTATATGTATTTTATATATATTATATATAAATATAGTTATAAAATATATTTATGTACACAATTCACATACAATTAATATAATAGATGCTAGTGTCATCTATAAGCGCCTTTACAAAACTGTTTAACGACTAATGGGCTCGTTTTAGTAAAATAGTGTTGGAAAAGCACGTGTTTGTAACTTATTTAAGTATTTCTTATTATATTTTCATGATTTAATTTTCAATATAAAGATATTTGTATATTACACAATGTCTTTGGCTTTGGACAAATCTAAAGAGAAGGCGTTTTTGTTATCTGAGAAAAAGGCCAAGAAAAAGATCAAAGTAAGGTTAACTGCTTCGTTTAAACGTTTATAATAAATTAATATAACTATTAATAGATTATAAATACATAATTTTTTTTTATAGAAAGGCGTAATAAATATTAATAAGCCTAAAAAGAAGGTCCGAATAAATAATTATGAATACCGTGGTGTGGTGTACTTATCACATATTCCACATGGGTTTTATGAAGATCAGATGAAAGAGTATTTTTCTCAGTTTGGAAAAGTTACGAGATTACGGTTAGCCCGATCTGAAAAAACAGGTCGTAGTATGGGTTATGCTTTTATTGAATTCCAACATGCAGAAGTAGCGAAAGTTGTTGCAGAAACTATGAATAATTATTTAATGTGTAAACGATTACTAAAAGGTAATGAATTTTAAACATTTTTCAAATCTTGTAATAAAATCAAAATTTGTCTATACAAATTGTTTATTCAGTAAAAGTTCCACATAAGAATATGCTTTGTTAATAAAGCACAAAAGTTTTTCTAAAAGAAAAAAATTATAAAGTAGCATGAAAAGAAATAAAAATACAAATTTACTTGTTTTTAGCTTTCTGTTGTAAATTTATCTAATAATAATAAATATGTCTTTTGTTCAGTTGTAATTTACTGTAAAAAAAAAAAACAGTTTTACTATGTTTGTGGATTATATCAGTAATATATTTTAGCTCGGTACATTCCTAATGAAGAAAATGATGGAAAAATGTTTCGTGGTAAAAATTGGACAACTAATTTTTATCCAAGATTAATACAAAGAAAAAAAACCATAAAACAGAAAAATAAACCTAAAACCACAGCTGCACATGAGGCTTTTCAAAGAAAAGCTTTAAACAAAGTGAGAAAAATGAATGAAATGTTGAAAAATTTAGGAATTAATTATACTTTTTGGCCTAGTGATGTTCCATCACATCTGAATTGTGAAAACCTTAAAGTTAAAATGCCTAAAAAGAATAAGTTAGTTGAAGATATGCCATCAGATCAGAGTAATAAAGAAAAATCTGAAGTTAAAAAAGAACTTGAAGAAAATGAGTTTGTTGAAGATAATCATATCGATAAAAATATATTTAAGTATGTAAAAGAAGAAATGTCTGATGATGATGAAGATGGAGATGATGTTAAAACATCACTAAATGTAAAAAAACGATTTAAAAAGTCGCAACTTTCTGCAACTGTAGATGAAAAGCCTGAAAAGTTTGTTAAAGATTTAGTATCAGTCAGTAATAAATCATTGAAAAAAAAGAAAACTGGAGGTGTTGTAAAAAAATCAAAAACTGTTCTAAAAATATCAAAAAAAGAAGAAGAAAAAGTAAAAAAGCTTATTAATGAAATTTTAGAAAGTGATAATGTTATTGTAAAAATTGCTAATAAAATAGCACAGAAATCTAAAATTAAAAAAAATTGTTAAAAAAATATTTATATTTTTTTAATAATACTAAATTTTTGTCTATATATATATATATATTTAAATTTTTTCCTCATGATGCTAATGTATTGTACATAATGTAAATGTATATATTTGTCTCTTTGTACATTGAAAATTTAAAAAACAGATCTCCATTCTTAAGGAAAATAGAAATTAAAATCTAAATTTTAATTTCATACTTGAAATATATATTTGAATTTCCTATATAGCATTTGTTAAAAGCTTGTTTTATGTTATTAATGTACCAGTTAAAAGATATTTGTATTTTTTTAAATGTAAACTTATATGTAAGGTTTTCATTATATAAGAATTATTTTGTAAATATCATTTAATAACCGGCTTTAATACTGCCTGTTCTATTTTGAAAATGAAACAATTAGTGGTCGAAAACTTGGAGTAATTGTATATTTTTGCTTGTGTATTTAAATATAAAACTAATATTTTTTATATATAAAAAATATATATATTTGTTATAACAATTTTTCCAACTTACACATAGTTCATGTTTGGAATCATTATTTAATATTATGTTGATAGGATAGTGTTTAAGAATTAATCTTTAGTTAATATGATTTTTTGTTTAGTAACATCAGCTTTGATGTGATAATTAAGTAGACGTTAAAAAGATTTCACAATTATTAGGATTTTGCCTAATGAAAAGGCAATCCTAAAATTCTGTGAAACCAGTGTGAGTTTTTGAACTGCTTAATTTTAAGTTATACATTATATTTCTTACTTAAGATTATTGTAGTGACTAGTGTATATATTTATTAATGTAGTAATAAGTAGAATAGATATTTCTATATTTTCAACAATACTCTAAAAAAATTATTAATACAAAGTCCGATTTTTATATGTGTTTGGAATTGTAACATAATACGATTTTATATATCTTTCTTCTTTTTCTAATTTTTTAAAATAATGTATTTGTGCTGAATTTTATTTCAAAAAATAAAATTCGATAATAACGAAATATCAGTGAATAATAAAAAGTTATGAAATAAGTTGTAAAACTTGAAAAACAATAGTATGTAAAATCTACAATTTGTTAAGGAAAAAAATGTATAGTTTTTTTTTATATACATATATGTAACCCTCAATACATGTTTGCTTTTAATGTTAGACACGAACAAAAATTGAAATAAAAAAATACAATCCAACTTTTATGTCTTAACTGTTATATAATTACGGTAATTATCAATTATGAAATTTCATACATTTTAATACAAAAACTATCGATGAAAATTGTCTTAAAAAAGCAATTTTCTACACTGTACTTAAAAGTTTTTAAAATGTAAATTTTTCGCACGTTTGGGATCGGTTAAATGTTATATTTAAATATTAAGGGTATACAAAAAAAAAACGATGACAGGATTGTATGAAACATAATATTGTAATTATAATTAAGTATATACAATTAGATTATAATTATTAGATGCGAATGAATTTGATAAGAACATGTGACGATATGATTTGTACAGTGAACATAGTTGTACACATTATTTCAATAAAGTATTTGTAACATTTGATTGATTCTCGATATTGCAAGAAGGTTGTTTCTTTTTTAGTGATCTTCGTTCTTTACAAGTTTCGTTTCGGTTCGATCCACTTTTTGTTCTTTTCCATTTCATTCTCCGATTTTGGAACCAGACTTTGACCTAAAACATACTTAGTTTTAAGATCGATGATTGCGTCAGGATTTATATAAATATTTTAATGATATCAGTATTTTGTAACTACGATTCGAATGATAAAAAATATTCGAAATATTTTCATTTTCTTTAAAACGATCTGAATTTTTTCAACTAATGATAATTTGTTCAGGATCAATTCCTCGTAATTGGTTGTGATCCTTTTAGAACAAATTATCACCTGCTAAATTTTATTTTAATTTATTATTAAACGCCTCGTTTAGAAATAAAATATCTACTCGACTTTTCTATCATTTCCTTCTTTCATTTTTATAAATAAATATAAACAATTTTCGTAAAGAATGTAAGTAAACAAACCTGTCTCTCTGTGAGATCCAGTGCGACTGCAATTTCGTATCTTCTTAAACGCGTCAAATAATTTGAATGTAAAAACTCAGTTTCTAATTCACGAATTTGACTTTTTGTAAATGCCGTCCTCTCTTTACGCGGTTTTATTCCTGCAGGATCTGTTTCGGATTGTTTAGAATCTGTAATGAAAAACGGGCTTTAAATGATAGAATTTTTCAACAAGAGATTTCCTTCGAAATATTTCAACAAAACTCATATACAAAAATAATCCCTTATATATCAATGAAGATCTAAATAAATAAAAAAGAACAGATCGTTTGAGATGTTTTATTATCTGATGAAAGTCGAGATGGGAATAAAAAAATATTATTTTGTTTAGACAGATCTATTGTGACGATTGATATATTCTGATTTGTTTCCTTTTTTTGTTGTGTATGGAAATTTAAATAATCGTAGTATATAAATAATAATTTATTTTATTTTCTAATGATATTGAATTATATTTTTCAAAAGAACATATTGAAAAAATATGAATTATTCGATATAAATAAATTACGATACATTTTTGTACTGATTACTGATTTAAATTCATATTTAAATAAATAAATAAATTTAATATATGAAATGTGAAACTTTTAACTTTATATACAAAAGTATATTTTCGGAATTATTCGAATATAAAATATATATTGTGGAAAAATACAAAAAAATGTATTAACATTATTAAATAAACGTTGTTAATTAGTAACGACATGTAACATTTTATTTACTTTTTTCTTGCGATTTTGTGGTTTTATTTCTAGGTTATATTGTAAATAAAATAAATATTTTTATACAAAAATCGAAAATTTCAATCAATATCAGTTGAGAAATATTTTTTAATATCATCATATTTAAAATAGATAAGGTAAACAATATATATAACATGTAAACATTCTTTAATAAATAAATCCGGATTGTTTTGATTTTGACTTAATTTATTTTTTGTAGTAATTAACTGCTGTCTATTAAATAAAATAAACCACAATTGAAATTTCTATAAACGAAAACTTGGTCGGTATTCGGGGGACATCAAAAGAGATCCATCTTTAAGTACTCAACAAAGAAATAATGTAAGTCGATAAAAAAAACGTTTTTGATATTTATAGTCGCTCCGACCACCATCAAGAACCTACTAATTGTTATGATTCATTAGGTTTTTTTTCTTTTTGGTTTCTGTTCGAAGTGATTTCGTTCATCTGCGACGCAATTTGCTGCACTTTAACTATTTCGCGTTATTAATTTACGAATCCGTGTTTACCTGTTGATGGATTGAACACACTCGTGTGGTTTTCACATGATCCTCCAGACACTGTCAGAAAAGTTAATTTATAGATATTTGACACGCGAGTGCAGTGATTAAATTAAAGGCATAATTTTTTAAATCTGTTGAAAAAAGTCTCAATGACTAATGCAAGCTAGAAAAAATTTTAACAACTTATTTATGACGATTAAAAAATGTAAATGATATGTTCATTGTATGACGCATGATTTGAGCGTCTTTTTGAATAGTTTTTTTGCATTGTAAATAATTGCAAATGCTTATATATATATAATTTTTTCTTACATTGTGTAATTAAATTATTTATTAAAATCATAAAATTCGGATATCATATGTTTAAAGGATTTTATATTTTCATATAGAATGTTTAGAAATTATTGAAATGATATAAAATTCTATATAATTGCTCTAATTGATATGGATTTAAATGAATGATAATAAATTGATAAAACATAAAAAGTTACTATTCAATTATATTTATTCCAATTGTATTTCGTTAGTGGGATGCTGTAGTAATATCGGATAATTGATTGAAATTAAAATTATTATCTGTACTGTGCTTGAGATTTTTTTCTGTGCGATTATATAATAGGTAGGAATAAAAAAATATCACAAAAAATAAATTATCATTCTAGTAAAAATTGGTTCACTGAATTATTGTAAATTGAGAAAAAATATTTTTCGATATAATTAGTTTATCATTGAATCCTTTTATTAATTACTATGCGAAATTTCTTATCCTATCTTTTATCAATTTTTATAAGAGTAATTTATTTTCATATTTTACAATATGAAATTAATTTCTTTTCGCTGCACCGAGACTATAATCTCTCGAATGAATAGGTGCATTTTTATGCGTTTCCATATGTTTTATATATTTATCTTTTCCATCTAAAGTGATGTTAATGTTGGAAACAACTGAAAATTTCTTGACCTAGTGTTGTATTTCACAAAAGATCTATTCATATAGTACTCAACACTTGAGATTTTACTGTTAGATATACTTTGATCTCATCCGCATCTAGAAGTCCCACGCTTTTATGTAACAGTTGTTTTTGGTACAGTACTATAAATCATTCTATAAATGCATATACTGGATGCTTCGAATAGTTAGCAACTTGGAAATATATCAGATATTTATTTCCGGATTCGTTGGCAAATAATATGGAATTTTCGTTCAAATCCCATCGTATCCTTTTTTCTACTCCAGATAATCAAAAGTCGATACCGCACGTATGTTATTTTCTGATATTTACACATGTTTCAATCAGTTAAATTACCTTGTAACCAACTTTACATAATCGCACGATTCAACAAGTGTATGACTATTATTGTTGCGAATGCTTTTTCCTCTTTTTCAAACACTTTTTTGTGTAAACCGATCGTCGTGATCACACATGGTGGACACTTGGTTGCACAGTTCTATGACAGTCGTATAATACCTACTTTATTTATAACTATGGCGCTGGCAATCCTTGGAATCGCCAAACGATGAAAAAGATACATTACTCTATGAATCATCGCAATGTTAGCCTTGCAGTCTGACTGTAGACGAGTTAATATGACGTAGATATATATATTCGATTTTTTATCAAGATTTATGGCGTACATATTCTTTGGATTAAATATCTTCCGATGCCGCGTAGGTGGTGTCCAGAAAATTGTATCGTTTTTAATTATCTTAATGTATCGAACTTTTTATGAATATCGATTGTGGTTGTATATTCAGAACTAAATAGATTTGCGATTCGTTTTACTGATAATCAAAAACGAGACTCGTCGTAGCATATTTTTGTAATCAAAACGAATAAAAATTGTATAGAAATTACACCCTTAAATGTATTTCAATGTACAGTAATTCTGTTGTCAATTACAAGAAAATAATTTTAAATATTTTCTCAATAAGTTAATTAAAAAGTTACAAATCGATTTATATGTTTCTTCATTTAGAACTGAAATAAATTATTAAATTTATATTAAATTCACGAGTTAATAAATAATTTAATATTGTATTTTATTTACAGATATTGTTATTTAAAGAAATACAAGAAAATGAAAATTTATTGTTTTATATCTTGTATTTATAATTAAACGAATAAAAAAATGTTATTATTTTCTGTATTATCAGTTGTGTAATTTTAATGAATGCAGTTATTTGAAAAATATAATCACTGAATGAAAATATTAATTTTATATAAATATATATATAGGTTTCGTTTTGTCGTTGTAAATATCTGTTTTCTGTTTCATATAAATACATCATATTTATAAAACAATATTTTATTAGTTTTATATTACTCCCATATTAATATTATAGTTGAAAATATTTAAACACTTCAGTTATTTCATTCGTAAGAAAATCTGTAAATTTTATCTTCTACAAAGAATTAATTTTTCGTAAAATTTAAATTTCTTATTAATTGAATTGCGTCATACAATAAAAAAGATTCTTTTGAAATTCGAACATTTATAAAGAAAACAATATCTATCAGATCTAAAATTGAAACGATCAGTCTTATTCAATTGAAATTAATATCTCAACCTGAACTACTTTCTACAAATAACATCTATTACAAAAATAATTAAGACGTCTCTAGATGATTCCTGATAAACGGCAGACATTTATTACAAAATTCTATCTCACCGTCATGTTACATTTTTCCACAACGTTTACGTATCCGCACAAATGTATCTAATCGACTTTCGGAAAAAAACACTTCTTTAAATAAACATGACCTAAAAGACGAAAAAGCGAAAATAATTGTTTATATATATATAGAATGGACATATGTTACGTGTATGGACTATGGGAAAAAAGAGTCGTATCGCGTACAAATTTCAATTTATGTTCAACATACATAATGTCACCCTTCGAGCACATTTGTGCTGTTGTACTACGCACATATGTAGCTTTTTCAAGAGAATACATTACGCAAATAAACAATTGGAAATTAGGTCAAAATATTTTAATTGGATTGAACACAGAGATATGATTCGGTCAGTATAAATGTGTCGTAAGAATTGTTTGAAATTAGAAATCAGTTGTTAATTTTTATACGAATAGATTGGATTTTCTTTTTTTTTACACAGAATCGTATATGAAAAAAGAATATCAAGTTGATTAGAATTTCATTTTATTTCAAACTATTAAATAGAAATAATTATTAATCAAAGTTAATTTGAAAAATATACAAAATATTAATTTTACAAGACAAGAGGATAAATCGCTATACAGTAAGATTTATTCACTGGGAATTAAAATATATAAACAGGCTAAGAAAAAGGTTGAGGAATAAATGAGATCAGGATAATAGCATTTTTATAGGTAATAGTTGATGGTAATGTAACAAATTGTGTTATCAAAACTAAGTAAATAAATACTTGTTTAGTTATTCATTCTTGAAATTATTAATAACAGATATTAAGTTGTTAAGAAAAAAATCATATATTATACAAACAGCGGAAATATTAAATTGGTTTAATTGTTAAATAAAATTTGTTTATTTTCAAACTAAAAAAAGATTAATCTTTTTACACATATCTTAGTAAAACTCTATAAGAATCTGCACAGGATATTTATTTTATTTTTTTAAAAAAATGCATTTATTTATTCTAGTAACGTGCATAAATTTAATCGTTACACTGCAAGACTATTTAAGTAAATAGCGGGAGTTCAAGTTGCACAAATGTTAATTTTTTATTACTAGTAAAATGTACAAAAGAGTAATTATGATTTAACATATGTCCGTTGTAATACATGTGAATGTTAGCGCCAGGATGTCGAGACAAGAATAAATTGTTTATCGGCAGGTAATTAATATACGGTTTGATTACCGACATTGTTTATTCATATTCTCATGATTATAACATATTTAGATCTAAACAGGTGACCATCTGTTTGAATTGATATAAACGTATTTATTTTGAAAACATATGTATTTTTTGAATCGACTTACTGCAGATTATTTTATCGGAAATAAATCTTTTAACGCTACAAGATTTTATTTAAAATCGTGTAACGTCGAGGTTAATAATTTGTATAAAATTCAATTAACTAGATTGTTATTACTAATGTATAATATTTAATTCAGTTTTTATACAATTGTTTCAAATATTTTAATTTCTCAAACAGTTCTTTTGTAGATTGTTAATTAATTTTTGTACACATACACACATTTATATGTACGTGTGTGTATAATATTATTTATAAAGTGATATTCATGATTTGTTTATAAATATTTGCGAGAAATTTTATGTGAATCATTAATTTTATTTTTTTAGTCTTAGGATTTAAATTCATTTTGTATCAATTAACTTATTTTGCATTTTAATTTATTGAGTTTATACATTTTTTTAAACTTGATAGTTTTTATATTTTTGAAATACGTTAGAATATCAAAATGTAAATTTCTATAAAAATCTGATTTTATTTTTGTTCAGATTTCCTTTATAAACAATATAAATCGTTACATATAGTTATTTATTGATACATTTGTTATAAATAATAATTTAGATTTAAAAAAAAAATAGTTCACATATTTTATGACTACAAGTGAATTGAGATTTTATAATAGAAATGTTTATTTGAATTTTAATTTCACTTTAGAAAATTGTCAAGTATTTTGTCATTAGGGGGTTGAACGTTTCAATTTTGTTAGTGATTGAAATAAATCTTATCTTATTAATAATTTTATTTTAAATGATATAAAGTTAATAAATAATGTATTAAATAGATATTAGTAATTGGTAATTATGTTTTTCTATATTAAATATTTTAATAGATACAAATATATATATCGAATAGGATTAATTATAAAGATAACTCTATTACCTTCTAAATAAATTTCTAATTAAATTTTATATTGTATTTAAGTAGGACTAAAATTCTTGTTTTTAATTGTTTGTATATATTTGTATTTAATTTTGTAGAATTTGTTTATCTAAACGGATAGTAATTTATTTTATTATAAATATTTACATCTTCGTTAAAACAAACGACTGGTTATATCTCTTATTGATATCATTAAAAAAAATAGTGAAAAAGCTCTAACCTGCATCTGATACTAAAGCTTCTTCACACCTTGACGATTCTGCCCCATCGGTTTCAGATAGATGTTCATGGAAAAACATATTCCCATCATTTGTATGTCTCTGATCAGGCAATGTTTCATTATCAAACGATTTTTTCTCATACTCTATCGGCGCTGTATCAATTTCTTTCAACATTAATTTATCTCTGCATTTCTGAATAATCGCTGAATAATAATCTGGCAATTGACACATATCCTTTCTCGGCGTGATGATCATATCTTCGTGTACTTCGTATTCAGCAGGTATGATTTCAACAGTTTCGGGTCTATGGCAATATTTACTGTATTCCATATCGTTGTGTAGAGATAAATGCGACGTCGAAGTGTCCAAATACGTTGCCTTTAGATCATTTGAAAATGAGAATCCGAATTCGTCCCCAGTTTTATTATACAGCGTGTTCGTCATCCCGAAAATCGCATGAAACGATTGATCGTAATATTTCTCAAACCCTTCTCTGTTGATCTCGTGTGAAAATTTGTCCGGGTCATAATGTTCAACGAAATGGGACGTCTGGAACGGATAGTTGTGGTACATGTACGGCGACCATTTGTACGCGGTGAAATATTCACCGGAGCTATGGTTCGGGTACGTTTCTTCGTACGGCGATGGACTGTTGTTCGTTATCAAATAATTATTCGATTCCATCTTAATATCAACACTCATCGAGACAATAATCGATTGTTGTGTCTGTTCACCGAATGTTTATTTTCACCTGACACGACCGGCTGCTACTGATTATGTTTATGACACTATCGATCTGACGCAGCCTCTGCACGCATGCAACTCTTACAGTTAACTAATTAGTGAAGATGTATAACTAGAACATGATTTACTTTCGTTGAGATGTAGACCAATACCATGTAACAGGGTGACACATGTCAGTTGGTGCCCAATGGTAAACGTCTGTATGTTTGTCGTAGGAGGATCTGTCACGGTCCCATGTGCTGATTCGTTAATGAATTTAATGTTAATTATTGAAAGATTTACTATTGTTGATTTTTAAATATATTGCAATGAGATGATGATAACGAGAAGATGTTTTTATAAACGATTTTGAGTTTACTAGCGAAAACACGGCTTTATTTGAATGGGTTGTTTGTTTGTGGTCGACTGTAGTGATTTTATTAACTAAAATTAATAATAATCAAAAGAACATTAACATGTTTAATAAAAAAATAAAATATTTATATTAAAACACGGAAATGAAATCTTTATAATTTCGTGTAAAATATTTAATCTTTTTTTTTTACTGAAAAAATATTAATTATTAAATATGGAGTTATTATTTAAAAATAAATATGTTATTTACATAATAAAATTACGTTTATCAGAAAATAAGGGTAAATATCCTGCTATTTTTTACAATAATTTAAATATAGAACTCAGTTTCATTTTTTAAATTTATTTTTACTTTATATAATATTTATGTGTATATTTTATAAATCTATTATTCAGTCTAGAATTTTCTTGGCTAATTTTTTTTAATTTTATAAACGATAGTTTCTAAATTAAATTCTTATAATTAAGATTTTCAAATTGATTTTTTATAGAAAAATACAATCAAACAAATTCATTTAAAATTGATTTTATTACTAGAAATTCTGATGAAAATTGAATTTTGTTTCAATCTTCAACCATTAATTAATAACAATCATAAATTTGGAATTTAATTTTTTATATCAAATTTAATCCCAGTTTTTATTTTTCACTCTATGTTTTTTCATTATATTCATTTTTAAATAATCATTTTGACTAGTTAAATAATAAATAATATTTTTTTAATTCTATTATTTATACTGATGAATAGAGGTTAATAATTATGACTGAATATTTTTCTACCCCTAAAGTTGTTGAATCATCACTCTGTTCAACATTCTCGATAATCTGATCATTTTTCAGACTCAATCTATAATCTAATATGTAAATATTTCTGTAGATTATAAACTTATTATATTCAGTTTTTTTGATAAAAATACTTATTTATTTTTCTTAATAAACAAAAAAATCGAATTGTATTAGAATGGATCGAAAAAGGGATTAAGAAAAACTAAATGCTTGTTTTATAATCAAAGCATATTCTTAAGATTTACAATTCTGAATTTCTGTTCTACGCAAAAATTAACCAGTGTGTAATAAATGTTCTTTTAAACCAAATAAAAACGTTACATATACCAGAAAGAGATGTTATAAATTTTCTAACTAAATCTTATGAAATTAGAAGAATATTTTTTTATGAAACTGTAAATGATTTCTTGTATTTAATGATATGAAATGAATATTAGGTTTAATGTAAATTTATAAGTTTTTCATATATAAAATTTAAATATTAACAAATGTGTTTGTAGATTTAATTATTAAAAAAAACTGCTAGTATATAGCGTAAGAAGTGTGTTTAATGTTTATTGATATTTAACATCTAGTCGATGTTCGAACTAAGTTCATTCACCATACGATAAAGTGATCGCTTTTTACATAACACTTATATCTACAATAAATAAATCTTGTAACTAGCAAAAAAAGTCAATTGCTTCTAGTACATATGCTAATTACGTTTTTTTCCACAACTAGTACTCCATGTACGAGCGAAATGTGCATTTAAAATCTCGTCCACTTATCAGTCGTACAAACACAACACTCTGCTTTTTTATATTTGTTAGTCGTTCTTGTAACATGCATTAATGATACATAATTCATCAGTGTGAGGCGCACAACCTGTTGGCGGCAACATTGAAGATATCCATCCTGTAATCCGTAGCGGTCGGTATCTTTGGCGCACCGCCAGATCACACGCCAATTAGCAGTAGCACGTTTTTTAACATTTCTCACACCCTTCATTCATATATTCTTTTTTATATATACGTACGATTGTTTTTAATGAACGCTCACATATGGTTTATATTAAATATGAACGAACAGTAGTCGTTAAATTAAATAGCGATAATTTCCTAAACATAAACACCACACAACACATAATGGAAATGAAAGTGATCAGATCTGTAATTTTATTTAATTTATGGTATATCGTTGTAATATCTGACAAATAAACACATTTGAGAACATTTATTTATTATTTCATATTCAAAAAAATTATTTCTTGTTATACATTTTATTCAATATCACTTTCAATTAATCAAACTTTTTATTATCTACATATAATCATCATTAACCTCTTTCAGTCCATTGCTGAATGAAGTCTTTTTATAATTTTGAAAAGTTTAGAATTGGATGATTTCACTTGTGTGTTGATGGGAGTCTCTATTTTGCCTAGGAATATTTTCTAAATTTTCTCTCTATGATTGAATTTACTAAAATTCATCTTAAAATCCCATTTGTACTTTCTAACACACTTTGAGATACTGAAATAGGAATAGTTTATTTATTAACAATTTTTAAATTTCAATATTGGCAATTATACATAATTATTTCACGTTTAGAATTAACTGTTACTAAGAATTAAGCTGAAAAAATATTTCTTTGTTCATGGAATAAAATCTGTGTATAAATAACAAAAAATCCCTTTCCTATATAATTAAGTAATATTATTATAAATGATAAACAAATATGATTAATACTTAATCTAGCCTTTAATAGAGATAAGAAATATTCCTTTTTTATTTATCAATAAATAACTTGATTGTTTGTTCCAATCAAGTTTCTAGGTCAATAAAAAAACCGTTGTTAATGAATTATAATTGTATTAATATTACCTAAATAATGTAGATTTGAATCTATCGAAGCGAAATATTCGACAAATGCATGTAAATACAACTCGATATGTTATTTTCGTCCTCGAAATGTTATTTCGAGAGAAAAAAACTTGTTTATTTTACGATCTCGTTCTGTCTAATTAACTAATTATGTAGTGGCATAGTACACGGTAGTTGTCGACCTGAAGTGGTAATAATTAGCCGTTGAATTGACGAGCGGCACGCATGGTTTATGTCCAATGACAACTTACAGCTGAAATATTGAAGTTTGGACAACGAGATCATTAGTAAACGGTTCTATTAAGATGTGTTGAGCTGAAATGTTTCTTGATTTGAAACTGATTTGTGTCAAGACGGATTTTTCGTCGATGTAGATTTAAAACAAATGGTTTTGTGATGCGTTTGGAATTTTTACTTCATTTTATATTTATCTAAATATACTGGATATATTTTTTTTAAAAAAACTTAATACATAATTAGTTTTATTACGAAAATAAATAGTTATTTTCTCATATTTTTATTAGTTTTAAATTCAAAATATGTCTAGAGTTATCTGTTGAAAAAATATAAAGTAATTTTTTTAAAGGTCGAAAATCAAAATCAGTACATTTTCGATTTTCCATCAATTTTTCAACAATATCTTCCCAAAAAAACTTTTTTTATTGCTAATTTATCATTATTATTAACGAATTAACGATTTTATTAACTTATTATCAATTTTGAAAAATTTCATTTTTTCATCAATTTTTCCATACTATAGGTCGTGGTAATTTTTGGGCCAAAAAATGAAAGTTGGAATTTTAATGTTTTTTCTTCATAAATCGATAACAGGTGCTAATAGTATACCCATTCTACCAAAAATAACTTTTATTATTCATGCATACAAATTTTATAGTCGAAAATCTATTTTAACAAAAATTGAAATTTTTCTTCAAAATATTAAAGTGAATTATTACGCTGTAATGTTATAAATTTTGCTTTTTTAAAAAAGAAAAATATTTTTCCTAGTATAAAAAATGTATATTTGGCGCGAAATGTTATAATATTTCATATAGATATGTTAAATAAAACAATAATCTTGATTTGGTTAAAAATTTAAGTAATCTCTAACCAAAAATTCATAAATGCATTTATTCGTTATTTCTTGCAATTTTTCTCATTAAAAAAGGTTTTTTCTTCATAATAAGTCATGATCTATGATAAATTAACGATTTTACGTGTCTATAGTTAATTTTCAAAATTTTCATTTTTCATCAATTTTTCCATACTATAGGTCGTGATAATTTTTGGGCCAAAAAATAAAAGTTGGAATTTTAAAATTTTTTCTTCATAAATCGATAATAAGTACTAAGTATATACGTATTTCACCAAAAATATTTTCTATTAATTATTCATACACATTTTATAGCCGAAAATCAATTTTAACAAAAATTGAAATTTTTCTTCAAAATATAAAAGTAAATTATTATGTTATAATGTTATGAATTTTGCTATTTTAGAAAGAAAAACTATTTTTCCTAGTAGGAAAAATGTATATTCGATAAAAAATGTAATAATATTTTATAAACATATGTTAAATGAGATAAAAATCTTAATTTGGTTAAAATATAAGTAATTTGTAACCAAAAATTAATAAATTCATTTATTTGTTATTTCTTGCAATTTTTCTTATTGAAAAAGGGTTTTTTTCTCATTGATAAAAAACGTGTTTATAGGTTTTTTTTTCTCATCATAATAAGTCATTATCAAAAATGAAATGATAAATTAACGCTAATAGTATACCCATTCTACCAAAAATAATTTTTTTATTCATGCATACACATTTTATAGTCGAAAATCTATTTTAACAAAAATTGAAATTTTTCTTCAAAATATAGTGAATTATTTTCACAATATTAAAATTTTCTTTTTTAAAAAAGAAAAATTTTTCATCAATTTTTCCATACTATAGGTCGTGATAATTTTTGGGCCAAAAAATAAAAGTTGGAATTTTAAAATTTTTTCTTCATAAATCGATAACAGGTACTAAGTATATACTCATTTCACCAAAAATAACTTTTATTGTTTGTATATATAACTTTTATAGCCGAAAATCTATTTTCTTAAATATTGGATTTTTTGTCAAAAATTAAAACTGAAAAAATGCTTGTTATAAAAATAAAAATTACTTTTAGATATGATAAAAGGTAATTTCCTAAAAAATAAATATATATTCGTTTAAAAAAATAACTTTTAAAAGTTCATTCGATGAGAATGTATTTTTAGTATACTGAAAGGTTACTAATATTATTCTTTTTATATACAAGTGATTTTGATTAATAATTAATTGTGTAAAAATAAAATACTATTAATTATCTGTACAAATATTTTATGTATTACTAATGTTTATAAAAATCAACTTGAAAACAATGCCCTAGTTTTTAAAAATAAATTGTATGAATTTACCAAAAAAAAAACACATATTGGACATACAAAAATAATTACCTACGATTTTCAAACAAAACTAAATTTATATTTTATAACATATAAATTATATAATTCTTGTTTTATGATCACAATTATGTAGTCGTTAAATATTTGTGATCGCAGGAAGTATTTACTTTCAATTATTGATGCTCTATTTACAAACCAATAAAATGTTATGGAATTAAATTTTATAGCAGAAAGTAAATTCTTAGTTTCGTTATATTTATGTATATAAATATATATATATATATATATAAATATATATATATATATATATATATATATATACACGCACAATATTATATTTATCTTCCTATAATCCATTGATGGATAAAACATCTTTTAGTAATTTAGCATTTTTTCCCTTATATTTCTAATATATTTGTTGATATTATTATTCATTCGTTTGTTGTTACTTTATTGAGTCAAGCATAAATGCATATATATATATATATATATATATATATATATATATATATATATATATGAGATTTATATATTTTAGTACAAATACATATCTACGTGTGTTAATATGTCGTTCACCTAATACAAATTGAAACTTGTTTTTCTAGTTTACATTGGCACCGTTATTTTAACGAAATTATTTATTTGTTGCAAAAAACCCAAGGGGATTTTTATATTCATACATATGCATACATACATATATATATATATATATATATATATATATATATATATATATATATATATAGATAGATAGATAGATAGATAGATATAGATATATACACGTATGCATGTATGTATGTATATAATAAAAGGAACACAAATCTGAGCAACGTGAACAGTTAAATATATATTGCATGCTAGTTTTGGTTAGTTGAATTGTTTATGAAATAATTGTGTTATAATACTTTAATGTATGTTTTTAATTAAACAAATATTATTAAATTATATATATATATATATATATATATATATATATATATATATATATAAGATTACAGTAAATGTAAAGACACTTGAGTTTCTTTATCAATTTTTATTGAGTATCTTTTTATCTGAATATTGAAAGCACTAGAAAAACACATAAGTTAATACTATAAAGTACTTAGAGATAGAATT
The DNA here is from genome assembly GCA_029203775.1 of Neoneuromus ignobilis. Classification (NCBI taxonomy): domain Eukaryota; kingdom Metazoa; phylum Arthropoda; class Insecta; order Megaloptera; family Corydalidae; genus Neoneuromus; species Neoneuromus ignobilis. The sequence continues at coordinate 4,705,345 of CP092094.1, read as the reverse complement.
GTAAGCGAATTGTTAGTATTTAAAAAAATGTTTAATTAGTTGTGACATAACTGTATAAAACTATCGATTGTGATTGTGAGGTAAAGGTATGTAGAGTTTATATATTTTTTAAATATATTCTCCATGTTTCAAAAGAGTTTTTTAAACTCTAATAATAAAAATAATAAATTACAATTTATAATTGGTGTAATGATCATCATATTATAATTATGATGAAACTGAAGTTTGTATTAAAAAATCATATTTATTATAATATATGCAATAATATTTTTTTATTTTTTAATTTAAAATAAAATTTATTTAGCTATAAATTTGTTATTAGGTATTAAATATATTTTATTAATTTTTATTCGTTTTTAAATCAACATTTTCTACGTCAAATTAATACATTTCAGTTAAAATGATCATTCATTAAAATATGATTATATAAGGTCATCCAAATGTGATACCTAGATTTGTGTTTTATTAAAAAAATCTATACACATGTTTTCCTATACACCACCCTATACACATATTTCTTTTCAATAAAACACACATCTAGGCGTCATATTTGGATGACCCTATACATAGGGGTTTAATTTTATGATTTTCAAATATTAAAAAAGTAAACAATATATATATATATATATATATATATATATATATATATATACTCAAATTGTCGTGGAGACTAAATATTTCTTTCTAATTCTACTCGTACGTTATCTAACCACGCTGTAAATTAAAAGAAACTGCCAGAGACATAATTCTCTTTGCTAAAACAAACAAAACAAACACCCCCGAAAATGTATAGGAACTAAAACCCACCATGTGTGTTGCGGTGTCAATGACATGTAGACGGTCAGGGTTCCGTAGCACACGGTGTGGGCCAGACTGCTTGGCACCGTCCGTCGGAACAAAATTAATGAGAACAGTCTTCGAATGGATAGTTAGTCGATGATGAACGCCCGCACCTCTGCGACCATTAGTTTCTTATGCATACACATTCCTGTGCATCCGGCGTGACCGCCTGTTCTAATGGATCACACTATATACATCGATCTATATTCATGCAAAATTAATGTTTCCTTTCTTACTGAATAACGTATCAGTTACAGGTTAAATGTTTGTCACGTTCGTAATTTTTTTTCTTCGGACACACTGATGGCCGAAAATCGTAAAAATCTTACATTTTTTGATTGATTACTCGAATGATGTTTGTAGGCAAATTTTGTCCAGGTAGAAAAAGAGAATTGCTTGAAAATATTATTATATATATATATATATATAATATTATCAAATTAAAAATTAATTTAAAAAAATATATTATCAAATTTATTAATACAATTAAAGTAAAATACTATAAATTAACCATAGATTAAAGTACACTAGAAAATTTATTATAAAATTATTTATTAAATTTCATTTCTTCATAAATTAATCATTATTGTAAAAACCACTAAATTGTTCTTATCATTATTCAACAATTGTTTGTTCTTTTTTATGATATTTTGATAAAAACACAAGTTTTAAAAAGTATACTTTTTTTTAAAAAAAAGAATTGATCATTTTTAAATTTTACAAAGAAATAAAAGAGACAATCTTTTACTTCATTTGATAATTTTTTTACTTATTAATACACTGTTCAGAAAATATACAGAGTGATCCAAATGTGATGCCTAGATTTGGGTTTTATTAAAAAAAAACATGTGTATAGTTTCTTTTGCTTCTTTTTAATAAAACACATATCTAGGCGTCACATTTGGATGACCCTATACAATTTAAATTTTTTATTTATTTTTCAATAATTTGTTTATTATTTTATTTAAAATTGTTAGTTTATCTTAACTTCTTTGATTTATTTTGACTAATTATAAGCTAATTATATTATCTGAAAATATGTCATTAAGAGGGTTTATAAATGTACATAAAATAAATTAAATATTTTTATTACTCAAAGATATTAATGAGTAATGATAAATAAATTACAAAAAATATTTATCTCATTAATTAATTTATTATAATAATATAAACTATTTTATATTTTTAATATTTCTGTTTTCGTACAATTTTTTTATATTTTTATTTAATACTGTTGTTTAAATTATGTCAAAAATTTATCTATTTTTTTAATAAAGTCTCAAGTTATTGTTAATAGTTTTGTTTTGAAAGAATGTTTGTAAATATGGAAGTATAATAATTCTAGTTTACAATGAAAAAATATACACAATATGAAATGTTAATTATTTTCAAAAATAATTAATCTATATAATCTGTTCATCATATCACATTAATATATAAACTGATAAATATTATTCGAAACGTACAGTCTATTTAAATCTCAGTCGGAAAATATGCATACGTTCGTATCGCCCGACCATCAGATTTATCAAAGCGTGTTGTACGCGCAACCCTAGAATTAGAAGTTAATGAGTTAGCCACTCGCAGCATCCGAACGAAACGAGTAGATAGTTCAATGGGTGAATCACCACAACGATTTCGATTTGTCAACAAGCGACAATAAAAAAACAATGTCATTTTCGATGGAAAAAAATAAATTATGACCCGAATTACAAGCAATTTGTAAGTGAGACAAAAACCTACACAAGTTTTATAGCGTCGAAACAGTAAATCATTGCTCTTTATGGGAACTACTTTATATGATTCATTTCGATTGTGGACCGTTCGTACAACGCTCGTGATGGGATGCATGTGTTGTGTTCTTAGATTCCTATGTTTGTTATCATATCAGTTTTAATTATGATTATAAATATCTTTCGTGATATATTTGACCGATTAATAATCTCTATTTTTTTATTGAGATAGAATTGATCAGAGAATATTGCTTCTTTGATAAATTTATTACTTAGAAACATTTTAAGTAATTACAAATATATATTAATTTTTTTTATCATAATCAGATTTTAATTGTAATTATTATGAATTTCAGTACATGTTGAAAAATGTTAATATTATTTTTTTTAATAACCTATAATTAAAAAAAAGTAATGAAGATGTAAAACCAATTGTTAAAATTATAATTGACTATTATTCTAAATGAATACGTAAGGAAATATGTATATGAATATTAATATGTTTTCAAGACCGGTTCTTCTTATTCAAATCAATCCGATGCCACCAATAACGAAGACATTTAATCATTGTAACAAGCTCAATTTTCCCATACATCTCCGTATATAATGCATAGAAAAAAAACAGTATCAGGCAGAAATCGTTCGATTCTGTCATCTGTCGAGGATAGAATTTGTCGTTCGTGACCGGTGGATATACGTTAATATAGAGGCACACGGGGAACGAATGTTTGCACTATCAAATTGATTGGCAGAAAGCAATCGTTATCGTCGTAAGATTTAATGAACTGTTTGCAACGTAAGAACGGCTATCGATTGAACGGCAAACATTAGAGCCACGGTTTTGTAGGTTCGGCCCGTGAGTTCAGGGCGCGGCCAGGTAATTTGCTCACGTATTATATGTCCATCTTACACTGCGGATGGAGGTTATGATTTCATAAATCACTGCTGAACACGACACATCGTAATCGCATTTTTGCATAACGTTCGTGCGCTTCTACGCGCATCGTATTAACGATGACCGCATATTCGTGTACGACCTTCGTTCAAAATTGCTGTTATTGTTTCGTTTTGATGCATATTCGTCGTTTTATCTCGACGAATATTTAATTTTTTTTCCACCGTGGACCTCTATACATATTTAAAAAATATGTACAAGGCGTGTGACAATAATAAAAATGTCATATTATGTAATATTATCATGAAAAATAATATACTATTGTAATAAAATGTTACTATAATTCGTAACAATTTTAATTAATCCATCACTATCGCAAAAAACATACGAAATGTATTTTAATAATTTACAAAATTCTATTCAAATTTATATCTATTAAAAATAGAATTATAAATAGATAATAATATAAAAAACATAAATTATAAACGAATACTGGAATATTTTTTAAAAAATAAAAAAGTAGTGTATACTATTCCTTAATAAATTATTATTATTTAGAAATCACATTTTGATGAAATAAATACATTTTTAATATTTAAAAATAAACAAATTTGGGTTAGCATTGTAAAATTATAGTCAATTAAAATAGTCGAGTCAATAATATTAATAAATAAAATAAATTTCAGTCTCTAATATCATCATTTTCTTTAAACTGCATTGAATTTACATTGAGAATTATTAGAAAAGATTGTAAAAAAATATCTATCTAAAAATAACTAACTAAAATTTACTTTACACAAATTACTGATCAAAAATGTTATTTATATTCTATATAGATATTTTGAAATTAAATTCATGATCGAAGCTTTTAACAAAATGATAAGAGGATTAAGGAATTGATGTAAATAATGCTGTTATAAAATAATTAGCGGACATTAAATATTTCCTGGACAGTATGAGATAATGGAAAGTTTCGTACGGTTGGTTAAGTGTTTATAACCTTGACCGAGTCAAGTTTGTTTTGTGTTTTTTATATTTTACTTAAATATCTACATACACACGCATATATATATATATATATATATATATATATATATATATATATATATATATATATATATGTATGTATGTATGTATGTATAATGTTGATGAAAGTATTTCACGCGAAAAAATGATTATATGCTATATTACTTCATAAAAATAATTACTATTTTATTCATATACAATTTTTGTTAAATTAATTGAAATAATTTAATTATCAAATAAATATATATATATATATATATATATATATATATATATATATATATATATATATACTAAACATATGCATTCATTATTGAGAATAAATTAGTTTTCATATTTTAAAATAAAAAATATTTAATTTTCATATTTTTATTTTTAAAGAAATTAATTTTTATTGTTATATTTTAAATTTTATTATAAAGAAAATGAGAATTGAAATGCAAATGTTATTTTCATCTTTCATATTTAGTTTTTATTTTTTAAATTTTATATAACAGTAATATTTTTGCAGAAATTAATATTTTACACATATAAAATTTCAAATAAGTTCATATTTTATTATATTTTTCTAATACTAGTTTTATAAATTCGTTATTTTAAATAAGATAGTTTGTTTTATGAAAATACACGTTAGATAGAAATGAGGACATTTAATTTAATGCGTATTCAGATAATTTAATTGTTTGTTTAACACTAGAATTAAAATCTATTTTCGTCGTGTAACAAAAATGTTGGAGATTTTCATTATTTGGCAAGATTATAAACCTGGGTTTATTTAAAAGTGGATACCAGTTAGATATATGGAGCTGTATTTTTGTATTTGTATGATTAAAGGGTTTTAAGATAGACTGTGAAAAAATAGAAAATTAATAAAGCAGCAATGAAAAGTATAGGAAAAATATTGTAACAGTAGATACACAGACATTATTTTTTTATCTCACTGTAAATTTCTAAATTAATGATTTATTTTAAAACAATATTTTGAAATTGATTAAAGATCATGCAAAACGTTTAGATATTATAAAATACAATTTGGTTTATTGAATATCTAAATGTCATGTAACATAATAGAACATTTTGCACATATCCTCAAGAATATAAATTTCGTATATTCAAATTATATAAATAGTTCTTCACTTTGTATTAAGTGAACGTGGGCGTTGAGACATTGCCCCCTGTACCGAATGCATGTAGGCATAGTTTGTAAATAATGCAGTAATACAGCCGCAAAATACCACATGCGGTTACTTAGTTTGTGTGCCAGTTCTATGTTTATTTTTACCACTTTAACGAATCTAAAATCTTGATCGATATCAATTTCGTTTTCACAAATATTTATATAAGGAATTGTTATGGTCGTCCTATATTACATGATTCGATTGTTGATACATTTTTGTACGAGATTTTTAAAACAGTTTCAATGATAAACGACATGACAATAAACTGTAATGAAAATATTACCACTTTTTAAGACTTTATGTTGATTTGCATACTGAATATTTAATTGGTTTTATATGAGCATTCAACTGACTCATTTTGGTTATTTTATTAGATCATTTTGTTGATGCATTTACATATATTATGTTCATATATTAATTTAGATTTCGTATGCGCAATTGCAATAGACAAAAATAAATATCTAAACAAACATATCAAAATAGATTAGTTACAATGGATTCTCTAGTAAATAAATTACAAAATTAACTGTATTTGTTTACGTATTTTGCAGTTTCTATATACTTTACATTTAGCTTTTAGTGATTGATGTTAAAAATAAAAATAAACTTTTTGATGGGGTATAAATGTAATTGAAATATTTACATGTTTTAATAAAATCTATAACTTTAATTAAGAATTAATTTAAAGATGTTAATTTTGAAAAAAAATATTCAGGTGAAACAATAATATTTTTTCTATAAATGGCTAGGAATTATATGTTTGTTATTTGCTACCATTCCAGGAAATACAGACTGAATATCAATGTCGAACATGCGGTTATAAATTCACTGTTTATTTGTTCGGTCTAATAAAACGGTCGTTTGTTTACACGTAACGTAACCATTTATTAATCGTTACATACCTATTCGTGTCATGTTTTATATCGGAATCGTCGTAGTGTTCAGTCACGATGAATTTTTTTTTAAAATTATCAGACACGTGCTCGTCCGATGGACGATATAGGCCGCAAGCGTTACCGATTGTGGATCTTTTAAATGTAAACATACAGAAATATGAAGAGCGTTACGCATGCTATTCCTTTTGCGGACGCCGATATTGTTGTAATTCAGAGGAAAAAATATCCTCGGATAACATAAATCAATGCAATGTGAGAATTACAACACGAGTTGGAAAAATTGTCAATCGAATATTAAAATATACATATTTTTTATTATAAAATGTTGTTATTAATTTATTTATTCGAAAGTTTAATTAATGGGTACAAAAAATATTAAATGTGATTTCATTCAGAGATTAAAATAATAAGAAATTGTATAAATTTTTCTAAGAAAAAAAATGATAAATATTTAATTTATTTTCATTTTCCAATTATAATCGTTTGTTTTAAAACTACAATATACATTTGTTAAGATTTTCGTAATAGAATTATTTATTGAGAAGAATTATTAATTGATTTTCATTATTTGGCAAGATTATAAATTTACATAAATGTCAATCAAGTGTGAAATTATCAACCTTTAGTAAATATTTGAAATATTATGAAAATGAAATTATTATAAAGTATAATTTAAAGTATATAGTTTTAAAAATCATTTTTTTGGAGAAAATATGCTAAGTAGTACACATTGAAAAGATTATTGATTTGGAATCCAAATATATAAAAACTCCAGGAAGAGATTCATGAATATATGGAACATAGATGTAAGAAAATTCATCATAGTGAAATAATAAGATATTGAATAGTTGAAAATGGAAAAAAATGAGAAAGACTTTCATCCAGCAGTGGATAGAAACAGATTATTGTTGATAATGATACTACATATTATATATTTAATGTAAACAAATTTTTAACTTTGATCTTCAAACCTTTTTTTAACCTAACATTTGTAGATCGATGTTTAGAGAAAAAATGGTAAAAATATAAAAACAGTAATCCAATGAAGAGGATAACAGAATAATAGAATTATATTTAATTTTATTTTTAATGCTGAAGTACTAATTTATTTTTTCAAGTAGTTTTATTTTTTAATCAAAGATTACTTCAAACTCCTATAGATTTATGAACTGTCAGATCAAAGACATAATATAAAAAGTGTTTTTAGGTTAAATAGAACTTTCGATAGAGATAACTGTAAAATTAGTTGTCAGTTTTCGTACTATAAGTGATATTTGGATTCAATATACTTTGGCAAATCATTATGAAATGTTTTACACTTAATATGAATGCCATAAAATGATCTTTTGAATAATAAAAAAAAATGGTCATCCGATCAATTAATATGTGTTCTATTTCATTTTAAAGTTCTATCATTTTAAAAAAACACTCTTAATTTTTAAAATATTTCAATTGTAGTATAATTGAATACAAACTTTCTTCGTCTGGTACTTGAATTGAATGCTAATAGATGAATATATATACGACCCTCACCCACTAACCAACACATAGCATATTTGGAAAACATTGTATTTGTATTTAGTGTCACGTGATCTACGCAAATAATTTCGCTACGAATGTAAATCGTTACACCTGAATGCGTTTCATACGAATACATTCGTACCAATAAACCGAGAATCGTGAGCTATGCTCGTAGGATAATACACAGACGTCGACGTCGTTGTGTGCAGTGAGCGTCGCGAGTGCATCATGACGTCCTGAGACACGATCATCACAAATCAAGTCCTGGAGACGCGCTCTCGCTGATAAAAAATAGTTCCGCATAGTTTTGTAGTGTGCATTCGAAATAAATATAAAACAAATATTGGTATAATCGGTATTTTTCGACGATCTGTATCAACATGCCAGCGACGAATAAAGAATCTGGTAAATATTTTTGAATGCCCTAGTGAATGAAATTCTTTTTTTTATTATTCGTAGTGTTTGATTTCTTTGTATTGTTCGTTTTGTATATTTGTTATACTATGCACGATTTTATGATACTATTTTTTTTTTTTAAAAAAAAATGTGAAATAGGTTGATTCAGATTTTCATTTGAATTTTGTACTTAGATATTATTTCGAGTATAAAATTATATTTCTAATTAATACAATTTCAAGATTCTTTTAAAAAATAAAAAAATATTAAAAGCTTATTAGTCCATTTATAATTTTATGTAAAAGATTTAAAAGTGAATTTTATTTTATAGTACATTTTTTAATTACAATATATTCTTTAATTGTTGAAAAAAGTTAAATTTTGTTATTAATTTTTTTAGGTAGTATATTTTTAATAATTATATAGATTTTGCAATTTTTATTTTTAGTGTAAAGATTTAAAAAAATATTTTTTATGAAATTTATTTGCATAAATAAATGTCTAAGAATAAAATATTTAAATTATAAATTGTAGACAACAAATATAAATATATATATTTAAAAAAATAAAAACAGTTGTATCAGTTAGTTAATAGATTATATAAAATATTTTAATACAGTTTTTAATTAACAAATTTGTTATAATTTATTCAGTTTCTCATTTAATTTGTACTATTTTCTTAACAAAAGTATTTATTTAGAATATAATTAAAAAAATAGAAATATATATACATATATATTTTTAATTAATTTATTTGTAAATTAGTGTGTTAATTTATTAATGATGTCAGTTGGTTTATATATTATTAAAAAATATTTTTGTGTACTTTTTAAAGCACTTTTTTATTTAAATTTTACATTATTTTCTATATAAGAATATATTTAATATATATATATATATATATATATATATATATATATATATATATATAACACAATAAAAGACTCAATTCTTTTTTTATAATTCCACGTACTATATTTACCAATGATCAAAGAATTAAATAACCATAAAAATGACAAATCGTGTAAAAATAAAATATTATGGAATAAAACATTCACTGACTGCTTGCATGCTTTAAGTAATATAATTTTATATAAAAAAATATATCATTGAACATGAAACAGATTTTACATTACATATTAGAGAACCTGTTTTTAAATTAATGTAAAAGGTGTTCAAAGAATAATTTATAAATTATGTTAATCTCTAGGAAGTCAGCTGTAAAAAATTATCTGATATTCTGATACTCTAATCGAATCTTTCGAATAAAATAATCTCTTTTATTCAAATATGAACATTTTAAATTACTGTAAATTTTTAATGTGACGGTCATCATTAATTTAAATTATTCGTGTATAATTTTGTTGATTTTCATAAATATTTATTTGAAGTATTTTTAGTTGAAATTCATTTTTTGATATTTCTTTTAATAAATAAGTTTGTTATAGTCGATCATTCTAATAATTGATGATTAGAAAAAAATCAGATAATTGTTAATAAATGACTATAGTTTGATTTGGTTTTCAATGGATAAATAATCTCAGAAATAATGATAGAAAATAATTTTCGATTAAAAATTGAGATATATTTTCAACGATAAATGTACGAAATTGAATCATATTTAATTTTGGCAAAAATAATTAATAATCAAAAATGAATAACATTTTCAAACTTGAAAATATATTAGAATACGAATTTTTCTGTTCCAGAAAGGTTTTTTATCGATATATGGTTTGTTTATTACTCTTGGAACTTTAAAATTTTTAATATATGTAATTTTCAAATATTTTTTTTAAGAATAATGCCATTATATTGAATTTTTCAATGTTGTTACTGTTTATATATATATATATATATATATATATATATATATATATATAAATTATAGTTATAATAAAGTTATTTAAAATATTTGAAGAAAAAATTATAACGAGTACAAAGATACAAAATAAATTTTAAACTCGTTAAAAATACTATAATAAAACATATAATCGTCTAGAAATTTCAAAAAATAATAATCATATGAACATTAAATATAATTCGTATATTTATTTATTATATGAAATTATTTCAAAAAGAATTTTAAATGTGTTAAGACATTCATAACTAAATGGATAACATATTGAACTGATGACCTATGTGTCATGACCAATTTCATTCGTGGAATGTCATTTTTCATTAACAAAGTGTCTACGTCTTGAGTGAAACATGCATTTAATGAGTTTCTGTTTTTCTGAACTTTGATTTTTTAATTTATTTGATAATAGTGTAAATTTGAATTGGTGTATAGAAATTATCGACCTGTTTGTGTAGAACATGTGTATGATTTTTGCATAGTTTATTTTTAATATTTTATAGAGATTAATTAAAAAAATATATAAGCAAGTATATATATGTATTTGTGAATGTATATATAGATTTTATATTTTTATTAAAAAGTTAACCTTTATCTGTATGACAAACCCATTTCAAATAAATGTACAAAATGAATATTTTTGTAAACATTAAATTGTTGCTATTAGATCATTGGCAATGTTGCAACAATATAATAGTATTCTGTATATTTTTTTGGCAGTGACACATTGAATCACTTGTACAAAAACAGAATAACAAATTCGTGTTTAGTCATTTGTTAAAATAAAACTTATTTTTGATAATGACGGAATATATTTTTGTAAATAGGGCAAACGATGAAACGTGTACAGGACGATATATTCAATAGTGCATGTAGTTTTTTTTTATTCGGATATTCCTTAATGTCGTACAGATGAAATGCACGCTTAAGACACACACACTTCAAATAAATCAATGTTCAGTTTGAGACACTTGGAACTATTTTAAGTTTGTATACAGGCTGTTTTATAAAATATTCATTGAAATTTGTAAATAGATTCAGGGACATAAAATCAACAAAAAAGTTTAGAAAAACAATATCCCACACTTGATTAAATAGATACAGAATAGTTTACTTTCTTGTTACAAAAAGATGATTTTTTTAAACTTTTTTCATCATACAGACTATTTTAGTTTATTTACTTTTTGCATTGCATAATTGCAGTCAAATGGCAAAAAATAAAGCCCGGGAGTGTATAATTTAGTATATGTGTATTAAATATCAATAAACATGCCAACATATGATTGATGTTGGTCATATCTTGCTTGAAAAAAATATACAAAGTTTTGAAATGATTCTTTATATATATATATATATATATATATATATATATATATATATATATATATATATATAATTAAATTTCGTATTATTTAACAAAAAGTATTAAATAAAATATTATAAAAAAAACATAACCTAATAATTAATACACAAATGAATCAAATATAAAATCATTTTCATTCAACAAAAAATTGTTCAATTGGAAAAAAAATTATGAACTGAAAGAAAAATAATTTGTCATCATTGCAATTTATTTTCATAGATATAAAAATAAGTATTTCCTGAAAGAAATGTACTTAAATATTGAACACGCGCCGTATAGAACATTATAAACAATCATGTGAATTTCAGAACGATTCGATTAAATATTTAAAAACATCATATTGAGTTACAATAATAAAACAATGTTTTATGTATACAGAAAAGTGTTAAGAGCATCAGTCATTGCGGAAAATGTTCGGTAATATGTATTTCATGACTTCTGGCTTTATTTTAAATGTCGGTATCTAAATTTAATTTACTTTCCAGTGTTCGTATGTCGATTTGAGATGTGGAAGTAGGACAATTTTTGTATAAGGATTTTACTTTAGAATAAATATTTAGATAGTGTACAATAATAAATAAAGAGTATTATTGATAAATGGAAATAAAAAAATGTAATCAATATATTTTACAAGTTTTTCTAATTTTTCATCACATACTACATTTGTATTTTATCTTGTTTTATTTATGCTTTAATCATACTATATTATTTCGATCGAAATTTTCAATTGAGCTTTTATTATTCTTTATACTAAATTTTATCTCTATAAAATTTAATTGATAATATTTCAATTTTTGAAAAAAATCAACGAATAATTTATTTTCTTGTGTATTAAACTATTACCCACTCTTCCTTTCAATTTAATTTATTTTACTCTTTCAATATATTTAAAATCCTTAAATTAATTCCTAAAAAAAAATTCTCAAACAGTTCTAGATTTTACTATTTTCATTTCTAATTTATTTTTAAATATTTCACTTGGTTCACAACAAATCATCTACATAAATATAAATGAAAATATACGCATACGTGTAAAATTTAAGTAAAATTTTATAGCATTCCTGATATTGTAATATTTATAATTTTAAAAATAAACCGTCTCGAATTCACATGTTCAGTTGTATGTCGTAAAACAAAATCACGCATTTTATTTTCAACGAATTTAGAGATCTATCCAAAGTGTTATAGAATTAGAATGATTTTACGGGTCGAAAGCGTAATGGATTTTAGGATAGTTCTTATAAATATTTAGCTAAATATTCAGTACATCTATAACTAATTATTATTTCGTTTGTTAACATACATACATTTATTTATATTATATATATATATATATATATATATATATATATATATATATATGTATGTATGTTTGTATGTATGTATAATGAAATTCAATTGAGAAATATTCTAAATATATTATTTAATGTTTACTTTTCCCAACTTTCCCTTTCCAATTTAATCACAACTGTTTTAGATATTTTTGATATGATATTTAAATTCATCTGCATGATATTATTTTTTTATACAAATCTATATCAACATGAATGTAATATGATGAACTATTTGAACACGTTTTATACTTCTGAAGAGTATTTACAAATAAAAATTATGGATAGATAGTAAATAAACATATAATTATTAATACATATCATTTCACCTACGCATCGTCAATCGAACCACACTGTAAAACTGCACCTTAAAACGTACAACTAGTACACTGTGTTTCTATGTTAAGAACGATTACTCATTCTCAACTTCTGAAGTAACCGGTAATAGCAATAAAATAAATATCATAAAATCCACAAATGACATTCAAGTGCCCAGGTGAATAAAAACCATATGTCGTGTGTAATATATGACGTAATTATCGTCAATGAACAAGACATTTTTTTATGTGTTCTCTAGGTTATAATCGGTTGAAATGTATGTTTATTTAGGACTATGAGTATTTGTTGAGCATTATTTTTTCTGGGAAAAATATCCGTAATTCGTACAGATCTGTTAATATTTTTCAAAACGAATGAATGTTATGGAATAAAATTCGTTTCAAACTGTAAGGCCACATTTAATTATTGTTTATTTGATTTTCAGAGTTGTTTGTTTATATTTTTTTCAAATAAACAAGTGTTTGGTTTTGAATAATTAACTGGTATTATTCAACAGTTTTAATATTTTCTAAAAAAAGAAATATTTTTCATATAAAATAATTTTATTCTTTCTTTTAAACTATCTGTTAAAATTAAAAAATGGAATTATTTTTCTCTATAAATTTAATTTCAACAACTGTTGGATAAAGACCTCTTACAAAACTATCACGATTTTTTTTATCTCTGGTTTTGAATTTTTCTATATATCTAAATTCTCAATTAATAATTTTTGTTTTCTTCTTGCTATACGATCTGCTAGTTTCAATTTTTACTACAACGTTCATAGTTTTGGTTTTCTCTTTGATCACTCATTTCTCTTCTATCTCTACGTTTTATTTCCAACATGAATTATTCTGGCATTTAAGACCCATGTTTCATTTTTTCTTTTAACATCGTATTAGATTCTATCATCATCAAAATTCTCTTTTATCTTGTTTTATACTTTGAAGACGATATTATCATTGAAATATGTATTTATATATGAACATTGTAAATAATAAATGATTATAGGTTTTGAAAAGAAATATTATACATTTTGTTAATTTATTTGTGGTAGTTAATTGAGTCACAAAGCCAGTTATTTTATTTTCAATGTTGTAGGCGCGAATAAATTAGAACGTAAACAGTATAAAAATAATTAATTCATGTGTAGAATGTGTTTTTTTCTCTCAGCATATATATAAACTCTTAAATAAATTGCCTGGTCAAAGTTGACATCGTGCTAGTCGTTCTTCGGAAACTCGTACACGATTTTCTGTTTGTCTCGCACATGTTACACCGAGGTTGTTCGTCCTACGTTTGTTTATCACACAATTTGAATAGTGAATCATTAAGATTTGCACTAGAGAGTATTGCCTGTCTATCTATAATCTCTAAAAATAAATATGACAAAACTATGTAAACCGTGCGTGAAGCATCATGTGATACAGATTTCACTTTTCGATTTAGTTTGTACCTGGCCAACGTGCAATCTTTGTCTGAATCCCATTGTAAACAGTGATGACGGCGCGCGTAAAAATCGGGACACTATTCGGTTAAATGAATTACGTACATAAGTTTGTGTGCAGTGCTTAACACGCTGGCGCGATAGCTTTTTCTGCGAGTGTTCGAATTTTTAACGCACGCTGTTTCGTGTTATGTCATAAGGAATAGCGGATTGTTCAGTCGGTGTGTGTGTGTGTGTGCTCTGTGCTAAACATGGATTCGTATTCATATACCGGTACGAAAATTATTTATTTTATAAAAATAGATCTTTTAATCTAACAAAATCATCTTCCCCATAACAATTTATATCAGAGTTGAAAATATTTTCATAGCAATTTCATTGCTTAATAAATACACATTAATAATTAAAGACAGTCTTAATTGTCTCTACTTAAAAAATAGGTCACTTACTTATATATATATATATATATATATATATATATATATATATATATATATATATAAACATATTTGTATAGAAAATAACTTATACTCGATGTTATTTATTTGCAAGAATTATTAAACTTTTTTATTTAATAAATCAATCATTAATACTTTGAATAAAAAGAGTTTATTTCAGTCCTTCTTAATCTCTTCTTATTTAACAATCTTAAACTATTATTAAAAAAACGTTTAAAATGAATAACATATCAATTGATTACAATTTTATTTTGAATTATTAATTTAATTTTTTTAAACAATTTTTTATGTAAATGTAAATATAAATATGAATCTTTTACATAAACATTTTTCTTGTACGAACTTTGCACATTGTTTACTATTATTATTATTTTGTGATTATAAATAGTATTAATGCGAAAAAAAACTAAAATCAGTTTTCTATTAAAGATTGGAACTATTTATTTATATTTATTAGAATATTAAATATATTTCCAGATAAAGTCAAATAAATTGTTAAGAAGTATGGTAAAATTTTGAAATTAATTTCTGTAGTCAGTAAATTTAACCATAAATATTTTTGAAACACTTTATTAAATAATTGGGTTTAATATTCCATAATTTATTAAAAGCAGTAAGAAAATTTTTGAACTTGAATTTTATTTGAAAACATTATAAAATTAATAAGTTTAAAAATATACAGTCATCCAAATGTGATTTATTAAAAAGAAACATGTGTATTTTTTCTTTTTAATAAAACATAAATCTAGGCGTCACTTTTGGATAACCCTATATATAAAGAAATCCATTTTAGAATATATTTTAATTTGAGATTTACAAGTTTTAGAAATTATTTCATTTTTATTTTTTTTTTAAATGACTTTTATGAAACTTCTAACACTTAATAAACTACTAAATCAATGAAAAAATAATTAATAAATTTATCACATAAAAATTCACCTTCACTTATCTATAAATGTTATCATTCATGTACAACTGTCCAGATTTATTAAAATCTACGAATTTTCATGTTTCAAATGTTAATTTTTTCTTGAAAAAGTCTTTAATAAAAAAATAATATAATTTCTTTATTATATTATAATATATATGTAGATCATGAACATTCAAATTCTAAACAATGACTAAGACAATTATGTCCTTAAAGGTCAATTCTTAATCTTATATTTATAACGTTATATGCATTTAAATTTTTTCTGCACACTAAATTAGGTCAAACTAATTAACTTTAGTCATAAATTGAAATTGTAACTGCATTGTAATAAAAAACAAACACTTATACATAAATATATAATATGTACATACAAACATCTTTTACGTTTATTGTTATTATTATTTTAAACATAAAGTAATTGTAATTTATTCAAACTCTTTCATTATTAGTTACATAAATAGAATTTTTTTTTAATAATATAAAATATTTAACTACATTATGAAGAAATTGTAAATAATATAATGTAAATATTTATCATTAATACAATAATAATTATGATAATCTAATCATTTTATTATAATTATAAATATATATTAAAAAATATTAACATAAATTGTAAATAAAATATATCTTCATAACATTATTTACATATAATGTAAAATCAATTTTTTATTAGCAATTTAATATTAAATAGACATTTGCAATTCTTTTTAATACAAAAAATTGAATTTATTTTCCCATTTTTCTAATTTTTTTAATTTCTTTATACTTAGTTTTTATTATTTATATATATATATATATATATATATATATATATATATATATATATATATATATGTACATTCAGGTGATTGTGGTTGAATATGTGTCAGCATTTTACGTGCGCATCAATCTTATTAATAGCATAATTACAATTGATTACCTCGTTCATAGGTATTTTTAGATATGTAGATTGCATATAAGATTGGAAAATATCTACATGTTTCGATGAATCAGTCATCGGAGATGATTGGACGAAGCACTGAAATGTTTCAATGCATGTTCAATATTGAAAATAAACATAAAATGGTTATTATTAGTTCATATTTAATTTTCTAAGTCAAATGGCAATTGCATGTCTAGATTGAATTAGCTACTTTGTGATATGAAATGTTTCCAAAAATATTCATACTAATTAAGAAATTTAAAAAAAACGTATTTTTTATTATATTTATTATAGATTAAAAATATATTTAAATTAAATATATATATATATATATATATATATATATATATATCTTGTTAACCTTGAATAACGTTTTTTTTTTTCAAAAATAATATATTGTCTGAGATTATTATCATAATTTAAAAATTATCATTATCTTTTGGTAGAATAAATCTTTTGATATGTAGGAGTTCATTTTTGAATATAAATTTCTTAGATAATAAATAAATATTTGTTAAGCATCTTTTTTAAAATAAATATATACAAAATGTTAAATATCAATAGTTAAATAATAAAAAGAGAAGTTTATTTTGACTAAAAAATCAGATATGTTTTATTTATATGAAAGTGTATAAAATCATATATAAATAAAACTTGAGTATTAATAATTATGTTAATTATAGAAAGATAAACTTTTTGATTTTTTTTTTGTTTTGGTCATTTAATTTTAAATTAATATATACGTAAAAGTATATATATATATATATATATATATATATATATATATATATATATATATATATTCGAAAAAAAAGATAAAATAAATATATTATAAATTTATTATTATTTATTTTTAAGGTTGTATAAGTTATAAATAAATTATAATCAATAATACTTCATTATCTTTAATTAATAGCTAAAAGAAAACATTTTTTATATATTTACATATATTTATATATTCATTTGTTATTAATAATAAATTATATTGTATGAACAGTATTTGTAACAGAATAACTTGTAAAATTTTCTAAAGAAACTGTTATTATATAAATTAGTTGTATATGTCAAGGGTAAATTTTCTTCATTATTTAAATTATTTAAATTTATATATATATATATATATATATATATATATATATATATATATATATATATATATATATATAAAATTATGAATCAAACTTTTACACGAACTTCAGTTGTACACTTAAATGTTGTTTGTTGCGGTTGATGTGATTTACAAAAAATAGGGTAAAAAATAACATATGTTAAATATCACTGGGTCGTTTCGGGGGTTGGCGTATTTAAGAAAAATGTCACTTAATATTGACGCTGAATATACACGTTTATAAGGTCAATACACTTCGTATCGATGTGATGATATTTTTCATTTATATAGTCTGTATCTTCATTATTATCTCTGTGTATATAGGTTACACAATAATGTTTTATGACACTAATTTGCGTGTTGTGTACGAACTAAGTACTATTGCCTTTTATCTACAAGAGATTCGTACATACACAAATATGGTACGCGCACACCTGCAGACGTACAACTATATGAATATGTATATCAACTTTTCTGGAAAATTTCATTAACATTTGTCATTCTTTGTGACATCATTAGTTCAAATAATCTCTGAATTATTTCATGACAGGCTTTTATTGTATGGTTACATGACAACATACACAAATGTACATTTAAAAAACATTTATATATATATATATATATAATGACATTTTCGTTTATTAAATTATCTCATAATTAATAATATTACTCATTGTTTCAGGTGTTCTCAATTCGGAGAAAAAGAAACCAAAGAGTTTTTTAATAGTGAATAAATCGCCAAAAGGTGATTTCATTTGTACAAAGCTCGCTCTTATTCTGATGGCGATAGTTACATTACTCTTACTGTTGCTTGCAATCATAGCAACATATTTCCTAACTTCACATTTTGCCGATGGGCAAAGTTGCAACAATGTGCCTCAAATGAGTAAAATAGCTCAAAGCCAAATAGATTATTACGATCGTTTACCAAGGAATGTCATCCCATCTCATTACAGGTAATGATTGCAAATGTTTGTATACTGTTCAGTTTTATATGTATTAAAGTACAATTTTTAATATTGAGATAAATTGGGTTAATAAATTAAAAAAAAATATACATCTCTGCCAAAAACATGTCTAATTTTATTACAGGTAATCAATAATAACTCTAGTAATGTATGTTTTTCTTTTTAATGATAGATCGTAAATAATTTTAAATATTGTTGACTAAAATCTTAATTTCACATAAAATGTAAGGAAATAAAAAATATCTTTATATAGATGAAACTTAATAAAAAAAGAATATATATATACTTTATAATAAATCATATTAAATACTGTATATTTATATATAAAATTATTGAAAACATTTATTCTGAAATGACTGATTATTATATAATTTAAATTAATTATATTGATAAAATATTCATTGCAGGTATTTGTTATATATTTTTATATCAATAACAATATGTACAGGTATTTATTTTTAAATTGAACAGCTCATTCTTTGCAAAAATAACATGTGTAATTAACAATAAATTATTTTAAACATCATTAATTGAATTATCAATTCTTATATAAAATTAATTAAATCAGCAATTTCACACACATTTAATGTTTATATAATTTCTATCATAAGTATCTGTTACTTAATACATTTCTAAAGTGTGTATCTTAATTACAATGTGTATTTCTGTTCGTTGTATCCAACCGTTTCTGTTCCGGCCACTTCAACAATTCTCAGCAGGCGATTCTTCGAACTATTTCTTATTGTTTAACTAATTTGATTAGTACGTAAACTCTTTTAGATTTAAGCAAATCATGCTAACTTTATTGTATATAATTAGCCTTGATTTAGTTTTCAATTGATAT
This sequence comes from Neoneuromus ignobilis, assembly GCA_029203775.1. Lineage (NCBI taxonomy): Eukaryota > Metazoa > Arthropoda > Insecta > Megaloptera > Corydalidae > Neoneuromus > Neoneuromus ignobilis. The sequence continues at coordinate 4,685,312 of CP092094.1, read as the reverse complement.
TTTATTTAATTAAATCGGTTGTTAGTTACGTTCAAGAATGTAGTTATCATCTGATAAACTATTATTAGTATTTTTATCTTAATTTTTAAATATAATGTTATCATTTATGATTATTTTGTAAATATTTAATTTATTTTTAAGGTGATAATTATAACTAGATAATTTTACATTTGATTTCGACTATTGTGGCTATTTAATTTTTTACATTTGATTGCTTCTTTTATACACAAAATGTCTAATAATCAACTATTGTTTACTTTTTTGACTAATACATATTTTGATGATCATTAGTTTTATCCAGTATTATAAAAAATAACTTGTTTGTTTTTTATTCGCTATTTATTTTCCAAAAATTTCAACTGGAAATATTTTTCTTTTTAATCCTTTCTTATTTTTTCAATATTACTACTGAAAAAAATAATGAAATGATTTTTAAGAATTAAAATGATTATTTAATTTTTTAGTTTGCTAAAATCAGTTTCTAAAAATTTTTTATTGTATTTTTCGATGGGATTTCTTTAGTAAATCCATTTAATAAATTTAATCACGTCATTATAAACGAGTTACATTAAAAAAATTCGATGAATGTTTATACGATATTCTTTATGAAAATGAATGAAATAAAATGTATCCGCCAAACTGATGAATGGATAAATAAACACGATCGAAACTGTAACAAATATGAATTCCTCAACGAAAACAAACACGCATGTCAAGCTAAAGTAGTTGTCATCGTAACTATTGCATCACATAGTTTTGGGTGTGTTTAATTTACCCACACACATATGTGTGTCACGCATATTTCGATTGAAACGCAGATGTGCATTTAAAACGAAAGCAGTGCACGAAAATATTATTTAATCGAATAACACATTCGTCTGTACGTTTGTCTACGGGCACGTAAAACAGTTTCCAAGCAATTTACGACACTGGCCAATTTATTTTCGTTTTCAGGAAGTCGAACAAAATAAGCGGTCCGCAATCGTTTCGCTATCAATGATGTCACGGCGGCCGATGAAATCGACGACCGTGCTCTGTGCATAATGAAAATTGATATGAGATAAAAGCGACAGTGTTTATGTGGAAATATTATTAAATCGTCCTAGTGGGGTTCCGAAACGGAAACCATTATGGACTGTGAAAAAATAACACCGACTTCAAATAAAATAAATAAAGCGCGGATACTTTTTTTAAATAAATACACACAGGATGTTTTAAGTTTTGGCTGATGTCATGGATACAATCGACTTTATTTTTTCAGTAATAAGTTTCATTTCGTCGTTTGAACTATTTTTAATAGTTTATTATTCTGATTATTTTCAAAATGATCGACTTGGAAAAATAGAAATCTTATGCATGGGATTTGTTCATATTAATTGATAGGAAAATTGGGCTAAGTTAAATGACTTGTAAAAAAATCTTAAAAAAGTTTACATAGGAAATTATCCAACACAAAATCTTATAATAATAAGGTAGTAATCACTCCTTTGTAAAAAAATGAAAAAGTCACAATATCTAATCGTTGTTAATAATAAATCTCTACGAAATAAACTTTATGATTTTTTAATAGATAAATAATTTTACAATAAAAGATTAAAAGAATTACGTACATCAATAAAAACATTAGTAGATTAATCAAATCGTTCATAATTGAAATATCAATAAAAAGCACTCAATTCGGATGCTTTGTATGGCTGAACATGAAAATTATACTATTAATATGCGGATATGAGATCTTTATCATGTTAATTGAATGCATAAACAAACAATTTAAAATACTAAAAAGTTACGTCACGATAAATAAGCTTTATATATATATATATATATATATATATATATATATATATATATATATATATAATATTGCAAAAATTAATTGTTTTAAATTAATTGCTGTTTTAATATAAAAATAAATAATATTTGCAATAATTTCTGTACTTTTTATACATCAATACAATTTAATTAAAAGCCTTGCAATAGAAGACGAAGATGTTAATTATTTTTTTAATTAATTTTTTTGTATTTAATAACTACATGAAAGAAGAGGCCTTGGTATTAAGTAAAAAATTATCCACTCAAATAAATCTCTTTATAAGATTTTTTTAATATCGTTGTTGATTCATTCATAATAATTTATGATTGAAAAAATATCTTGGAATATTCAAAAAATAATATTCTATAAAAATTAAAATAATTTTTTCTTCTTTATTATACAATATTTTATAATGTGATATTGTTAGGAATAGGGTTATGGTTAGAGACATTAAATATGAAAATCAGATTTGGTTTTAAATTTGATAGAATTTATAAAGAAGATGTATGAATTTCTTTGACAAGAATTCGTATTATTATCGAATTTTTTTATAGATTAAAATTAATGCCATTCATCGAAGAAAATAATTTTACAACTGACGGTTACGTTTCCATCAACGTTACATGTGTTGAAACGTCTGACAATATAACTTTACATATAAATAATATACAAATAGACGAAGAATCCGTTTCTGTTTGGGAATACAATGCGGCCGAAACGGAAAAAATCCAAATACCGATCAAGAACCACGTATACGATCCAGCGACTCAAACTTACATCATCGTAATGAACAACGATCTGCTAGCCGGAAAATTATATTCAATAAATATACATTTTCTGTCAGAACTGAATGATCTCCTTCAAGGTTTCTATCGTAGCAGTTATATCCATTCAAGAACAGGTGAAGTGAGGTGAGTGGGGACTTGGTTGTAAAACGAAATGTAAATATATGTATATGTACTTTTGTCTATATGCTGTTTGAATTTAATTCGATGTACGGTTCTGTTACCAGAATTAATTAAATGGGAATTACGATGGACGACTATGGAAATATTTAAATTATTTATTCCTAATAAAACGCTATCAAACATGAAGTAAACATTTATTACGAACTGTATTAGTCATTCGAGATATTTCTATATTATTCCCATGTGTTGAGAATGTTGATGTTCTTAATGTGAAGAACGCAACAATTCGATTTTAGTAGAGTTGAAAGAACAAATAATGATTTGCTGATTATTTTTTTAATGGGATGTTTAACATTTTTAAAATAGAATCTAAATGATTGATTTATGAATTGAGAATAAAATTCGTGATTAAAAAATTGATATTCAATTCGGGATTGATAATCAAGAATGAAAACTAAATTAAAAGAAAATTAATTCTAGAAAAATATTTTTTTATTAAAAATTTATTATAAGGATTTACAATAAAAAAAGAAACATTACACATCCATCGTATTTTCTTAATAAATGGTTTTAGAATGTTATGTTGTTTTATGTACATCGATGATGTATTTATTCTTTAGATGGATGGCTAGTACTCAATTTTCACCTACTGATGCACGTCGAGCTTATCCATGTTTCGATGAGCCGGATCGAAAAGCACGTTTCACTATAAGCATAGCTCGTGATTATCGACGACATCGTTCTATGTCCAATATGCAGATTTATAGAACGCAACCAGTGTAAGTAATAAAAGACACGGCCGATTGAAATACTTACGATTCTAGTTTATAAATACTGAGAATTCCAGTGACGTGGGTACAAATCAAATGAGCCAAGAATTGCCAGTTAATCATTTATATATATATATATATATATATATATATATATATATATATATATATATATATATCCATATAAATAGAGCTTTAGTAAAAGCATTCTATTTAAATATTTTGAACGAAACACTAAAATACACTTAAAAATCATTTAATGTTTCTTTTTCTTTTTTCTACATTGACTATTTGTATTCCACATATTTTATTTTCGTTATTAATATTTCTAAATACTTTTATTTAAAGAAATACAGGTAAATTATTTTTTAGTGAAGATATGGATAATTGGGTTTGGGATCATTATAACACAACACCGTTGATGTCAACATATTTGACAGCATTCGTGGTATCAGATCTGCAACAATTAGAATCGGTCGTAAGGCCGAACAATGTTAAATTCACTGTATGGACTCGTCCTGATGCTTTGCAGCAAGCGAAATATGCAAATTCGATCGGTCCAAAAGTCTTAGAATATTTAGAGGATTATTTTGATATTCCATTCCCGTTACCGAAACAGGATATGGTCACAATTCCTGATTTCGGGTTCAATGCTATGGAAAATTGGGGGCTTATTATATACAGGTATTGGACAATGAAATGTTGATATTTTGTTATCATATTTGTAGATAATTTTATCTTAGTTATTTTAATTATATTGATTCAGTAAAATGATTCTCACGATTAATTATTTTATTACGAGTGTTATTGATGGCCTCATATATTTCTAAGATCAAAAAAATAGTTTTATAGTTAAAGTACGTTTAAAAACCGCTATATGTCTTGCAAACATATTTATGTTGTTTCATTTGAATAAACAGTACTATAAATTGAACATAATTTTCATTTTTGTACAAAGCTGATGAATTCTTAGAAAATAATTTAATATTATGTATATGATACGTAATGATAGAATTATGCAAATATGATTATTCCAATCTATAAAATAATTAAAAAAATCATTAATATAAAATTCGCAAGAATACTTGAAACATAAACATGTTTCCGCTATGATGTAATGTATAAACAGAATTAGGTCGAATGAGTAATGTACGTCGTGCAATTAGCGAAGCATTAAGTTTACGGAAGTGAAATGCATATACACTGGTTTTCAGGGAGTCGGCAATGTTGTATGATGATAAGAGATCGACGGCAAAATCTAAACAACGTGTGGCCGTAGTCATCTCACACGAACTGGGTCATCAGTGGTTCGGTAATCTTGTCACACCTAAATGGTGGGATGATTTGTGGCTGAAGGAAGGTTTCGCCACGTATCTGGAATACCTTGGAGCCGATCATGTATGTTTGTTTTCGTTGAAAAAATATTATTTATAACAAAAATGTAAAAAAGGTCATAGAGATTTTTAAATATAAAAAAATTAACTGATATATTTAAATAAAAAAAACATACTCAAAATTAATAAAGGTATTGTTAATTATTATTCCAGGTCGAACCGACTTGGAAACTCTTAGATCAGTTCGTTCTTGATGAATTGCATGACGCTTTTAGTTTAGATGCTTTCGAATCTTCACATCCGATTTCGTTACCTGTTCATCATACAAGTGAAATTCGACAAATGTTTGATTCAATTTCATATAAAAAAGGTAGTCTTATTTATTTATTTTTATATACAGATTTTTCTTCAGTCTTCATATATATATTTAAAAAAAACAACGAATTATCTGTTTCATACAAGATACAAAAAAAAATGTTTATTCAACGATTTATTTTTCGAAAAAGAATATTAAAATGACTAAACATTTTAGGCGCATCTTTAATCAGAATGATGAACCATTTTCTTGGAGAAAGCACATTCAAAGCAGGTTTACAAGATTATTTGATTAAGTATAAATTTTCAAACGCACAACAAGATGATCTTTGGGAATCGCTTAACGAACAAGCGATCAAAGATGAAAAACTACCATCAAATATGACTATTAAAGAAATTATGGACACATGGACATTACAGAGCGGTTATCCAGTCGTTACAGTGACTAGGAATTACGAAACCAATACTGCAGAATTGACACAGGTTCTTTGTACTTAAAGTTTTGGTCGTTTAGTAATTTTGAAATTAATGTCTAAATGAAATTTAATTTAATTAGTAGTAAAAATAATAAGAGTATTTAAGAAATATAATGTAACTAAAAAATTTGTTTGAATAGCAATTAATTTGCGCATAAATATTTTAGGAGAAATTTACAATTGGTGGTCGCCAAGATATTTTAAAAACATGGACAATCCCAATTACGTATACTACAAAAAGAGAACGAAATTTCAATGACACATCAGCTAAAATTTGGTTAAAAGATACACCTGAACAAATTACAGTTCATAGAAGAACTGATTGGGTCATAGTTAATATACAGAACGTCGGTACGTTTTCTATCTAAATAAATATTTAAATTGATAGAAAGATGTTTTTTTTTAACACATGTGAATTTTTAGGTTTCTACCGTGTAAATTACGATCCGGACAATTGGGATTTATTAATCAAAGATTACATATTATTACCAGAAATCGTCCGTGCTCAACTTATTGAGGATGCTCTGAATTTAGCCAGATCTGGTATACTCAAATATGAGATAGCCTTGAATTTGCTCAAAGAATTGACAAAAGAAATTAAGTACATGCCATGGAATGCAGCTCAAGGATCGATGGAATATTTGAATCGAATGTTATCTCAAAGTCCTATTTATGGAGAATTTAAGGTAATTTCTTAATCGACGATTGTTTATCATTTTAATATTATTTTAAATCTAGCAAATTTAACATATTTGGATTTCTTTTCAGGTTTTCGCACTGAGTATCTTGAACAATGCAAACGACAATTTAGGTTTTGATGAAAAACCTACAGATAATCACTTGACTCTGATGAACAGACCACAAGTTTTAAAGATGATGTGCGGTTACGGCGATCCTCATTGTATAATGATCTCGCGACATAAGTTCAGAGAATGGATGATTGAAGAGGAGAACGAGTAATTGTTTTTATTTTTATTCTCCGTTTACTGCTAAAAATATGTTTCTTTTATTTCAATTACATTTTCAGTAACCTTCATGTATAATAAAAAATTACTCATTTTATTTACTAATTTCAAATTCGATAGAAAATAAACATTATTAAATGATAGTTTTAGAATTCCACCAAATATTAAACCAGTTGTGTACTGCACTGCTATATCAGCCGGAACTAAAGACGAATGGGACTTCTTATTCAGGCAATATTTGAAATCGAATGTAGGTTCTGATAAAGAAGTCGCTTTGGATTCTTTAGGATGTACACCTGAACCATGGTTATTATCCAAGTGAGTGAAATCGTATTATACATTGTTTTATTTATTGGAAACGATTTTCAAATCAAATTCTATTCAATATATTTGTTTCGTTTAAGATATCTCAATATGTCAATTAATCCCAATTCTGGTATTCGTAAACAAGATGGCGCTCGAGTATTTACATCGGTTGCAAATAATGTCATTGGTTATAATATTGCTTTCAACTTCTTAAAAAATAACTGGGATGAAATAAATAAATAGTTAGTAATTTTAATTATATATATATATATATATATATATCGATTCAATATTTAATTTTAGTTATGGGGAAGCATTTTCAACAGTTTCTAAGATGGTAGAGTCTTTACATTACTACATGAACACAATTTCTGAATTGGAAGAGGTAATCGTTTTTATTAATAATATTTTGACATATTCTCGTTTATACATTCTTATATATTTTTACAAATTATATATTATGTTGCACTCCTAAAGATATCTATTTTAATTTTTTATTTTTTCTGGTTCAAATTGTTCACTTGTATATTTAAAAATTAGTGAACAGTCGAAATTTGTTTCAATACGAAAAAGAATGATCGAAATCGTAACTAAATATAATTTTCGCAAATGTTTCAGTTGAAAGAGTTCCGTAAAAAACACGAAAGTAATCTCGGTACAACTGAACGTGCGTTCGATACATCAATTTTGAAAGTTACAGGAAATGTTGATTGGATGAAGAACAGTTATAATTCTGTCGAAGAATGGTTAAGGACGATAAACAGGAAATTTGGTTTAGTGTAATTGGTTTCATTGTCTGTAGAATAAATAAATATATTATATTATATTTATGCATTTTTTATATTTAATTCCTGTTGGTGAAAATAGATAATTTTATTTTATTTTTTAATATTATATTCGTTATTTATTTGTAATCGACTGGAATAGCTTGAAATGGTACTTCTAGTTCGTATTATTACGTTTATTTTATTTTTAAATATTTATTTCTTTTTCAATACAGATTTATATTTTGACATTCAAAACAATTTAATTTATTAATATCAATTTACTGTATATATATATATATATATATATATATGTTATTAATTGTCAAGTATTATTTAAAGAGAAATGAGTTTTAAGACATACGTAAATTACTATTCGAAATAAACGAAAATTTCTTGAACTCTCTATATTCTTAAAACGAATTCAAGCCTTACAGTTCGAATTTTAACTTTTTACCTATGTTGTCTTATTTTACTGAATGTAAATATATTATTTATTTATTGTAGTGTTTATTTTTTAAAAAAATACAAAATAAATCTTTTAGTTTTAATTTTAATATCAACAGAGAAGATAAATTTTTCTATTTTAATTATCGATAAAAATCATAAGGGGGTCTATTCCGTTTGTGCCTTTTTGAAAGTATTTCTGATTATATACATATATATATATATATATATATATATATATATATAAGAAATTATATGTTAAAATGATTAAAGTAATGAATTTCTCTAATTTATAAAAATAAAAAATACTCTAGTGTATAAATATTGAATTTCCAGAACTAGAAGTCAATGCGAACGATAAATGTGTTTCATTGATTGCAGCGCCATGTGATTAGATTAACAAACTACATTAACGACTTGACTACATCTGTTGGTAAGTTAACTTCGTTTCATTACTGATCGTTCATAGGAACTCACAGATTTTGTCAGTTTAGATAATTTCGTAGTGTTAAGTGTTGCGTTTGGATGTCGATTTATTTCTAAATTGAATTGTAATGACGGAAAAAGTAGATTTATTATTCATTCACGATATCATTCATCAAAAAGGCTGACATGTTTAACGGACATCAATTAAACGGTTCTACTAATTCATTATATTATAATTCGAGTATATCAAGTAATAATGACATTTCGGTGGCATCGCTTTACAACCTAGGAAACACATGTTTTCTGAATAGTGTTATCTATACTCTTCGTTATTGTCCAGGATTTATAAGCAGAATCCATCATCTCGTCAATGATCTTCAACAGATAAATAATATCCTGTATCAAAATAAGCACAAGAGTTCGTCGTTGGGACGGAATATACCTAGTATAAATGGATCTAGTTCGAGAAGCAGTAGTAGTAAGGACCTATTGTCGTTGGGGAGTACGAGGAACGATGTTCAAAAAGCCGACTTTCAAGTTGTGACCGAAGAATTACACGATTTGTACGTTGCGATGCATCAGATAGAAGTCAAGTATTCGAACGATCCGTACAGACCGAGTTCCTTCATTCAAGCGTTCGTAGAAAGGAATAAATTGTTCGAAGGGAATAGACAACAGGATGCCCACGAGTTTCTTATATGTTTATTAAGTTCAATCCGAGATACTTGCCAGCTTATGTCAAAAAGAGCAAAAGAACTGAGTCTTAGACATACTAAAGGGTATGTTTCATTATTTAAATTTATATGGAAATGAATAATATGCAACTTATTTTAGATCTTGAACACTTAATGTAATTAATGTTATTCTTATTTAAAACAGCTTTATTTAAAAAATCCAACACCTTTTCCCTATTGTACAATTCAAAGAAAAATGTTATTTGTTGATTTCACCATATATTTGTGGTTATTGTTTTTATAATAATAATTATTATATTTTTATATTAATATACTTTTTGCCTATATATGTGTATGTATGCATATGTGGATTTTTTTATTTGATTATATTCTCTGTATCAAATAATTTATTTCAGAAATATTTTATTGATATTAGCTATGTTTTAATTTGTATTATGTATTTACCTGAATTAAAAAAAAATGTGTCTATATGTATGTGAATTATAAAATGTTTTAGTTCAATGAAGAATTATCTAAATAATTTTTTTCTTATTTTTGTGTCTTTCAACTCTTGTATTTGTTTTTATTGCACTTTGTATTTTTACTATTTATGTATGTCTTTATATTTATTGTTATTACGTTATTATTTACATATATATTTGTTATTGTACAATATTATTATTTTATCTACAGAAATATTGGATGAAACAAGCTTAGAGAAATCTTTTTGATTTGTAATTCTTATTACAGAGCTACCAAATTGCCTGAAAAATCATCCAAGGAAAGTAAAACATGGACTGTATTTAAAAAACAAAGAAATTCATCAAAGGATGATCTTGTGGATGCTAGCATTGAAAATACCACTAATAATTTAATTAAACACAGTACAGCGTGTAATTTTATATCTGAAGATTTCGAAGGTGTGAGTCTGCTCCGTACAAAATGTCTAGAATGTGAATGTGTAACTGAACGTAAAGAAGTTCTTTATGACATATATGTTCCGATAAGTGCTGACGGAGAGAGTTCCAGGAGTGATTTAAATCCAGACGATGTATTCAGAGATGCCTGTGTGACGAGAGAGTGTCTGTCAGGTCAGAACAAGTATTATTGTGAGGAATGTTTTCGTTATAACGAAGCCTTACGAGAAGTCTGTTACGAAAAATTACCGAGGATATTAGTTTTCCAGCTGAAACGCTTCATGTCGTCTGAAAACGGTACTGAAAAATTAAAATATTATATGCCGACACCGTTGACTCTGTCATGTTTTTGTGTCGAATGTTGTCAGCGAGAAAAGGGTCAAAAAAGTCACAGCTACTCTCTGTTTAGTGTTATAATGCATAGAGGAGCGACTATCGCCGAAGGGCATTATGTCTCGTTTGTCCGAGATTTTAATTATTACTTAGATTTACTCAATTGTGACCACGAAAAAGACTCTTTATCTTTATCAGGTATTATGACCAATGAAAAAAATTCTAATAAAAAAATCGGAATTCTCTTTAAATCTAAATCGTCGAGTAGTAGTGACGAAGGTTATGGTGAAAATTCGATGAAGAACGGTGGAAATATACTATCGAACACGCCTGTATGTAGAAGCCTGCAATGCTGCGCTGTGAATAATTCATCCCAAAGAAGTCATAGTTTGAATAAATCAACAAAGGATATGTGGTTAGAATGTAATGACGATGTTATTAGATGTTTTTCATCGAGAGAATTTGAAACGATCTTAGCAGATCGCAAAAAAATTAGTTCCACGCCGTATCTGTTGTTCTATGTGAGAACATCATAGTTCACATATACGAATAGGTGTAAATTTATATATATCATAAATTCAAGTTTTTTATTATCCATTATTCGCGATTATGTAACATAAAATAAAATATATATTTTTGTCGGTATCGGTATATATTTATTCTCTTGATCAAGAAATAAATGACATAGTTTGTAATACATCAGGTCTTTATTGTAAATGATGCAGGATTGTAATAGAAAAAATATGTATTTTATTTTATTTACTTAGAACTATTGAAATCTTCCTCTCTTCCAAAAATTTTCTGATGATATTAAGTATTGACTTTGTCTGGCTGTGTATAATAGGAATGGATTTGTGGTACTATCTAGGGTAGGTTCTTGTTTAGGTGTTAACTATTTTTATTTTCCAGATTTATTCTTTTACAGTCTTTTATTTTCTATAAACCAGTTATTGATTGTTACATTAAAATGAGCATTCCACAAAAAGTATTGTAGTATATATGAGCAATGAATACTCATTACTGTTGTTTTTTTTTTTATAAAAAAAAAGTAATATAGATTTCAAGATAAATTCATTTGTATATAATTTACTTGAATTATTTTTTGATATTAAATATATTTTTCTGTAGAAAATACTCTACTTATATGTAAAAAAAAAGAATTTTAGAAATAGTTATATTAGTTCAGAAGGTTTTTGTTCATATCATTACACCTATTTCTAATATTCTTTTTTGTTATATTATTCATGGTATTACAAATGGAAAAAAAGTTTTTGGTTTAAGTCAAAAATAAATTTTAAAAAAAAAACAGTTCATTAACAAAACCTAGAGGTTTTTAAAGTAATTACAAATAAACATTTTAATAAATATATTTGGAACTTATTTTTATATATGCAAAAGTATATAAAATATAATTAATCAAAAGTACCTATTGAAACAGGAATTTATTTTTGAAAAAATGATTAAATTAAAAATTATCTTTTAGTATATTTAATTGTTTATTTTCTTATAAGATATATTTATACGTCATAATAGTACAATTTAGTTTTATAAATACATAATATATGTATATATTTGTCATGAATCACCTATATTCAGATTTTCATAATCTAATTTCAGTATTTGAATAGTTTTAACCCTTTTTGAACCCTAATTTTCCTCTTTTATATATAAATTTTATCTTATTTATATTTGTGTGCACATTGAAAGGAAATGAAAATGTGGTGTACTTTATTTTTTTAATTTTTGTCAAAAAGATATTTTTTTCAAATATATATAAATTATTTATAGTATTCAGAAGTTATTAAATGTATTTTATTGATTGATAATCTACGTTATTCTTAAAGGGTTAACACTAGAAAATAAATTATGGTCAGTATTGTTTTCAAATCATTTATTTATTACGCACACAAAACGTGTGAACCTTTTTACAAAAATAATTTTAAATCGTGCAAAACGAAATGTATGAAAGTATTTTGTGTAAGCAGAGTACTTAATAACTACAAATCAGTTACATTCCAATTGATTCACACATTCAGTATTCTCCACATCGATATATTTTCAAGCACATGATATTCTGTATTTTCTTACATTCAGTACCAAAAATTTCGAGAAACTTACATTGTATTATATGTGTACATATTTATCGTTCTATAGTGTACTCATTAATGTAGACTAATGTTCAATAATGTCAAAGTTTAAATTGTTAAAAGAAATAAATTTTTTTCTGACTTGTTATCGAGTGTATTTCAACAACAAGTTTTTAAGTTTATCATAATGCATGTTGTGCCATTGGATATTAACTTGTACTTTCTCAAGCGACTGTTGAACGCCTAATTTTGAATTGACTAAGCAACGTGCATTATCTTGTGTTATTTCCTCCAACTACAAATCGTACAAAATTTATATTTAATATACGTGAATATATATTTTTTAACAAATACAAATTTATCAATAGTTTACCTCGTTTAGTTCATCCTTTCTAATCATTTGACTAGCTATTACAGAAATATATCTACCCAAACGTTCTGATTTTCGACCCAAACTAAAAAGAAGATTACCGCAATCAGATACCATTTAATTTGAAATAAGATTTTTAAAAAAATATTCTAAAACATATATTAAAAAACATACTATTCGTGAATATCTTCAATTCGAGCTTTTAGGAAATCTTTGGCTACATAAAATCCAACTTGATTCAAAGCCACTGAACTAAATACCAAAGAACTGTCTTGTTTACGTATTTCGGATGTTTCATTTATCGACCATTCCAAGAATCTGTAAAAGGTGTAATATTTAATTACTGTTATCAATACAATCCACAATAAAATTATACCTGTTAAGCAACCATATTTCTTCAGTACAGCCGAGGGATGATAAAATTGTGTTCTTTTCTGATCCTACATTCGAATTTAAATATCTTTGCCATAAGAAATTCCATGTCTTTTCGCCACTGTCTCTTAATACAGTACAATATATTGTACCTCGAAAATCTTTCGGGATTCTGAAATTATAATCACAAAGTTTGGGTAAGGAAATAAATATGGAATTTATTTAAAATCGAATGAATAAATTACCTGTCGATACTAATTAAATTATTTTTTTTAAAGAAATTTATCATTTTTTTTTTAGAAAAAAGAAATTAAAATATAAATTGAAATATTCGGCTCGTATTCATAAATGTTAAAAATCAGAATGTTCCTAAGACAATACATTATGTAATTACAATTCGACTTACGGATTTTCTTTATCCGGATCGTCGACACTTCTCCATTCGTCGAATAACTTTCGTGCGTGTTCTTTACAGTCACCGACATTGAATCTACATGCCCAGGCTGTAATCAGTACTTTGTGTTTGATTTTTTCCAAATTCTCCATTTTATTCGACGGTGGCATTTCGAAATCAACTATTGTGTTATAAATTGGTTTTAGAATGTGTTGAATGTATTTCTGTAAGATGATTATTTCAAATTTATATTAATTACATATTTTGCAATTTAACTTATTAATAGAAACAAATTCTCTAATTCTAATTCTTTAATTCATGAATCTAATCTAATCGTCTAATGCAAATTATCTAGACAGATTTAGTTGTTTTTATTATCATTAAAAAAATAATTAAAATGTTTTTAATGTAAGACTGATTCAATAATAAATATTATTGATTTTTATTAAAGCATTTAAATGTTGTCATTTGATGTTAATTTTCATATTTATTTAATTTTAAACAATTATATATTTGGACATACTTTAAACAATCCGTATATAGGTGTACGTTTCACTCTTCGATTAATTCCGCCTAAATGGGTAAGTGCAGTGTCCCATGGCAAATATTCTGCATCATTTACAATGTATGTTAAAAGTTCAAGTGCAATTTCGTAATCGAGGTCACCGGTCGCAGCCAAATCGAACGAATCGGTGATCAATTGCACACGATTTATCGTCGGTATCTGTGTAAAATCTTTTTCTTTTAAGAACGCCGTCAACAGTTTCCAGTTCTTGATATCGTAATTAATCTTATAGAGAGCTAAAAAATGAATCGTCGAATTTACTCGTGAACATATTCGTGTGTAATTGTATTTTTTTACCTGACATTTTTATATTAAACAAGACCCATTCATTTTCGTGTAATAATTTTATTTTCACTTCTTTTTGGTCGTTATCGCAATCGAACCAATGTTTAGGTTTGGTATCGTTGAAGTTATTTTCTGATTCGAATGTGTAACTCAGAGGAACCAACCAACAGGATTCGTTTAATGACTTCGTTGTAATAACATCGGTGAAATAACGTTTCTAAAATATAAGAAGATAATCTTGTAAAAAATAATTTTACAAAATAATATATCGATGTTTAATTCTAAAAATACCTGTGTAATAATAGCTGTATTATTTTCATAATTCCTAATAACAGTAACTAAAGGATATCCAGTTTGTAGAGTCCATGTATCCATTATTTTCTTAACTGTCGTATTTTTACTTAAAGTATTCTGTGCGTGTGCTTCTTCCGTTAATGAATTCCATAAATCGTCTTGTTCCGCATTACCATATGCATATTTGTTTAAATAATTACTAACTCCTTTACGGAACACTTCTTCACCCAAGAACAAATTCATCATTCGTAGAATCGCCGAACCTTTCTTATATGAAATCGTGTCGAATATTTGTAATATTTCACTAGGATGTCCGATTGGTACCGAAATCTATCAAAATGAACATAGGATTTAATGTGCATTTCTTTGACATACAACATTAAATTATTTAATTTTTTATTTCAAAAGATTTTGTAATAAACGAATCATCACATACCGGATGTGATGATTGTAAAGCGTCTAAAGAAAATACTGATAAAAGATTATTCTGCGCTTCTTCATTAAACGAATTCCATTCGGGATTGAAATGATCTACGGCCCGTGAAGCCATATAAGTTGCGAACCCTTCATTCAACCACAAATCCGTCCACCATTTCATCGTAACTAAATTTCCAAACCATTGGTGTGCCAATTCGTGAGCAATAACGCCAGCTACTCGATATAAACTCGATGCACTCGAGATTATTGGATCGTAAAGGAGAGCCGTTTCACGATATGTAATCAACCCCCAGTTTTCCATAGCCCCGGCACTGAAATCTGGTAAAGCGATCATGTCTTGTTTGGGTAATGGGTACGAAATGTTAAAGAAATCTTCGTAATATTTCAAATATCTCGGTCCTACATCCACGGCGTAATTCACCTGAGTACATAAACATATTTTATTAATATTTTTTTTGTGTTGAACAAGAAATGTTTTTATTTACTTGATTGATGGCATCTTTTCGAGCCCAGATTCGGAATGTAACGTTGTTGTTAGCAATTTCGCTGGGGGATGTTTTATAATCGAAATCAGATACAACGTAAGCTATTAAATATGTAGACATTTTGACTGAATCTTCGTAATGGTCGAATACCCATCCAGGCATTGATGGTCTATTGATAAAATAAATCGTTTCTTTCATAGATAAACAAATAAATACTCGAATCATCAATTTGTTATTTGAAAATCGTTCAAGATATAATTAAAAAATATTATTTTATATTATCAGTTACTTACATGGGTTCCGTTTTAATTATCCTCATATTACTGATAGACGTATAATTATCCTTATGACCAATACTTATCCCGAACACAGCTTTCATAGCCGGTTCGTCGAAACAAGGAAACGCTCGTCTCGCATCTGTCGGTTCGAATTGTGTTACGGCGAGCCATTTCGTTGTGCCGGTCTTTGAATCGTAATATTTACTTCTATAGAAACCTGCGAGACCATCAGTTAATTCACCTTTGAACGGAATATACAATTCATATTCGTGGTCTTGTAACAATGGTTTGTCGAATTCGACGATTAAGAATTTGTTCTTAGATTCCAAATACGATTTCGTTATTGGAATATTGTGCACTTGATGGTGGTGTCCTTTCACGTCAGAATCGTGTACCGGTTTCAGTGTCACTCCTGTATGATTGATCTTCAGATCATCGGCATGTAATGTTATGTTGGTTGTCGGTGATAGACATTTTACCTAGAAATAAAAATAAATTACAATCTTGTTACACTTATTAATAAATAGAGAAAAAATGTATTAAAGAGCTTTTATTAATTTTATCTATTTATTTAATTAACTATTTACCTTTATTAAAACATCACCGTTGAAATAATATTCTCCGTCCAAACTTGCAATAATATTTAATTTGTAATGTTCAGGTATGATCGATCCAGGAAGTTTGTACGCTGTTGCAAAACTTACAGCTAGCAGCAATAGCCATAGCCGATTCATTATTTATCTGCAAACAATAATAACTTTTTATTATTTATATATAAGGAAAATATCAACACCTGCACAAAAATCCATTTATACAGCTCTAAGAAGTGCATACTTGCATATTATTTAATTTATGTATTATTTTTTTTTATATAAAATCGTGTTATCTATTGTGGTTTTTGTAACAAATTGCGGTTTTTTCAATATATGGTACGATATTATTTAAAAAAAGTTAAACAATTCATCATTAAGTTTCAAATAAAAGATAGATATAAATTTGTAACCATCGAGATATTCATATCGATCACTTTTTAAATTGATTTTTTAATAATTTGAAATGAATTCTTTTTTATATAAAAAATATAATATATATCTACTGTATATTATTTAATTATTTTATAATCAGTACTAACCAGTCACGACTTATATCAACACTAATCTATTTTTAATAGCTGATAGGTACATTGTAGATTATTAAACCAATTAATTTATTTGTATTAAAAAAAAACTGTCCAAATATAGTAACGGTTTCACTATCGAATCAATTTGTTTTGTTCATAATTAAACGTAAATAATTGCGAATTGGAACGGATGTGTTTGAACGTGTAAAAAAATATTGTAACTAAAACGGCACTAGTCCTTTCATCTACTTTTATAGCACGGATACGTCTGTATAATTAAATATCATGTGATTTGCTCATGTACTGGTTTTCTGTATGAAAAATTAATTCAATTATAATGAATATATTACTATCGTAAAGTACATTTTAATAATAGACACACGTTCTTCAAATTTTAGTACGATTTAATATAAAAAAAATTAAAGGTTGAACATTTAAGAATTATTCGCTTCTAAATATTTAATTAATTTATATATACATAGTTACTGACATGCAAACATACACACTTACAACATAAAAATATGTGTGTAAAATGTATGTCTAAGATTAATTGTTTCAGACACTAATATCCTTCAACATCTAGTTTAATCAAGTAATATTTATTTTTAATGTTGCAATTTCAAACAAGTAATTTATTTAAAAAATATACGACTTTATGAATATTTTTGAATTGATCTCGTCGTAGGTTTTTTTTTAAAAAAATAGATTTCATATTTCAAATTATTCAGATTTTTTTAAAAATATCAAAAAGAATTCATTTTTTAATTAAATATGTTTGTAAAGATATTTAACATTCACTCATCATCTATTTTTCTTGATTGTTAAGTATTTGTATAAAATCGTGTGATGTTGTAGAATGATTTCTTAATTAAAAAAGAATATTACACGATGTTCTGTGTAATTATTTTTTTTATCAATTTTTAATTCATAAAGAAATAATATATGATTCATATTTAACAAATGTTAAATTATATATCAATATATAATTTAATATTAAAATAAAAAAGCAAATAATTTGATTTTCTTGTCTCAGAAATGTTTAACTTAATGAATTTGATCTTAAATAATTAACAAATAAACTAAATTTAATAATAAATCAGCTGGAATGAGCATATATCTTGGTTAATATAATTTCTATTAATTTTATTTAATTTTTTCTTAGAGTAAAAAATATTAATTAATATGTATGTTTTTTAAATTCGTAATTAATTTTCTTTACTTTTAAAATATTTATGAAAATTATGTTGTGTAATGATTTAATATTTTAATCATCAAAGTACAGTAATGAATTTTATATACATACATACATATGTGTATAAAAAATTACATTCACAAATAATAAAAAAATAAAATAAAACCAATATAAACGAGACCTGTTTACCATATTTGAAAATAGGTAATTAATTTGTTTAACGGTATTTAGTTAGTGACATTTTTATTATTTTTTTTTATTACTTACATCTCATCGTTGTAAATTGAATTTACAGTTCGCGAATTTAAAAGTAATCCAAGTACTTGCAATTTAAGCTTGTTGTTTTTTTCAAAAACCGGTTATATGTTTTTTCCAATCATCTCCGAATTCATCGTTATCTTTTTTATATAATTTTAAAGAATCGACGATACACGTGTTTTAAAATGTACATTTTAATTGTTTTTTTTATATATATATTAATGTTTTTAACAGATTTTAAATAATCATTTCAAAAACATAATTACCATAGAGATAGTTATTGTTAAATAATGTCAATTAAATGATTTTACTTGTATATTATTTCATTAAATATTAAGAAAAATAATTAAAAATTAAAATTTCAATTCATAAATTTATACCATTTCATTCCATGTAAGTACAGTAATGTAGGTTTTCTTCTTAGCTTGATTTGCAATTATAATAAAAATATATTAAAATTAATAATGTATGTCATTTATGTTGTATATAATTTACGTGTCTATTATTTTTGTTTTAAAATCGAAATAAAATTATAAATTATTTTTATCGATAAATATTAATTGATATTCAACATTTAACAATTTACAAATTGATTAATATTGTAAATAATATAACAATTTCATTTAATAAAATCTCAGATAATTGATAGGTTAAAAATAATATATTAATTGTTAGCCGATTGAAATATTCATTAATTTTTGATATTTTTAATTAAAAATGATTTATAGAATTTAGTTATTGGTTTTGTGTTTATACAAACATAGTAATATTTCGATATTTTTATCGTTAAATATAATAATTTCTCGTTTTTGGTTCAAGTTTTAAATAGAGTATTGTCAAATATTCCTGGTTGAACAAATTACATGATAAATTAATAATCAGTGCTTTATGCGAATAAAATCGTATTGATAAAAAAATCGTTATTAATTTTTAATCATATTTTAAAGTAATAGTATTTAAAATATTTTTAATTATTTCTTAATTGCGTATGTCTATTTATATATGCGAATATAAAAAGTAATCATTTATATAACTCTCAAAGAAATGTAACGTTAAAAAAGTAATATTCATCTTACTTGCACATTTTTTAATCTTACAAGAATCAGATATTGATTAATATTTTTTTTAATTTAGTATTTATATATATATATATATATATATATATATATATATATATATATTTAAAAGATAATAAACTACTTCAGTATAAAGTATATGTAATGAAAATAATATGTTTCACTAATGGAAATAATACTCGAGAACAGTACAAGATGCAATTAGTAAACAAATTAATTGGACTTTCTATAAAATATGTGTTATGATCTCTAACTCACATAATACTGAAACAGAACTGATTTCTTTGTGCTGCCGGGCTAGTACTGTTATTATATATAGCAATAAAAAAGAAATGATTTACACACACACACATACATAAACTCAACGCACCTGAAACGATTTGTTAAAAGTAAGAGTTATCACTTACAGTATTGTTATTCAAAATAGTTTTTTTTTTTTTTAAGCAATAAATAAAGTAAAGATTTCTTGTTTTATATTTCCAGTTGTGTAAAATATTCGAAATTGATAAATAAATCGTTATTTTTTTTGTTGGGGTAATAAATTGTAGAATAAATTGGTGAAAAATGTTTCTTTTTTTATTTTTCAATTACAAGCGTTTTTAAAAATTAATGTTGTATACAAAACAGTATAAAATTTCACCATTTAATAAATTATATTTACTTTTAAAATACATTTCAATGAAATTGTATAATGTAGACATACAAAAATCACTGTGTTTTTAAATTAAACTATATGTATATAATCTATATATGTATAAAAGTGCATTAACGTGTAGAATTTTTAAACAGTTACAATGACTTCACAATAAATTTACTACTAATAAAAAAAGATCATAAAGTTCATTATTTTATGTGTTGGACACATCTCGATCGTGTGTTATCCATAATGTAAACATAATAACATTGCATGGCAAATTTATTGCAAGATTTTTATGCTAATCGCGTCTGTTAGAGTAAAAAAATAAAATAAAAATAAACATACAGAATGCACCTTGACCCATTGAATTACTTTTACGCGTGAATACAAATCGCACACATTCGAAGCTTTTATGTAATGAACCTGACCTTGCAATGAGAGCATTTCAGTCATGAAATGTGACAGTACAATTTATCTGCTTTGACATTTTCGGTTATATTAATAAATTGAACAATAACGACTTTTTTTTATTAAACGTTTCGAAAGTTCGACATGCAGTAGTAATCATTTAAATAATTACATAGCGTTAAATCGAACACGATTATTATTACGAAAATAAAATTATGCACGGTGTTTGGTGTTTACATACATACATACTTTTTTATTCACATGATTCGTGAGAGTTAATAGAAGTGACCAATAACTAGAATTAATTATTTATCAGTACTAAATCTTACAAATATTTATAATTCGTGTAATATTTTGTTCGCAAATATCTATGTATTTTTTTTATTAAAAATTAATACTTATTTTACCAACATATATTTTTTTATGAATTAAAAGTATTTGAGAAATATGTTAATCTAAAATTTTGAATTTAACTTTTTCAAAAGAATGACAGTTTTTATGAAAATACATTTTCTTGCACAAAATTCATCTGTAGCAATTATAAAATGATTTAATGGTGGAAAATATATAACCTTATTACTAGTAATTAATTTATGACAAAAAAATTCAATATTTCAAACTTTCATTTTTTGGTCCAAAAATTGAAAATTGAAAATGTCAAAAAATTGAAAAAAAATAAAATCAATTATTTGTACATAAAATAATTAATTTTCGATAAATAATGATATATCATCAATAAAATAAATATTCACAATTAGATAAGTATTGAAATAGCCTAAATATTGTAAATTAATAATGAGGAGGAGTTCTTGAATCGAACTAAAAATTGAATTTCTTTTCATTCATAGTATTTTTTTTTTCAATAAATATTTATAATTTTTTGTAACAAAAACATTTTTTTAATTGAAAATACATATTTTTTCCAATAAATAAAATCATTTTAGATATTTTGTAATGACAAATGTTAGTTTTAATTTTTGAAGAAAATTTCAATATTTTCAAAAATCAATTTTTAAGTAAAGAATGTTTATGAATGAATTTAAAAATCAATTTTTACTGGAAAACATATTGTCTTATCACTAATAATTAATTTATGATGAAAAAATTCAATATTTTAAATTTTCATTTTTTGGCTCAAAAATTACCACGACCTATAGTATGGAAAATTTATCAAAAAATTGAAAAAAAATAAAATCAATTATTTCTGTACAAAATAATTAATTATCGATAAATAACGATAAATCATCAACGAAAAACGCATTTTTAACAAAAATTGTATTAGAATATTGTAATTAATTAAATAATTAAAACCTCGAATCGAACCAGAAATTGAAATATTTGCGAAAATTGATTTTCGAGTATAAAATTGTTATAAACGAATTTAAAAACTAATTTTTACTAGAAAACATATTATCCTAGCACTAGTAATTAATTTATGACGAAAAAAAATAATATTTCAACATTTCATTTTTTGACCCAAAAATTACCACGACCTATAGTATGGAAAAATTGATAAAAAAATGAAAATTTTAAAAATTAATTATATGTAGAAAAAAACATTAATTTTTGATAGAAAGTAATAAATAATAGTCAAAAAATGTATTTAGAATAACAAAAGTAATAAATAAATCATAAATTATTAGAATTAATTAATTACTGATTTCAATCTGAACGAAAAAGTACATTATTTTTTCTGTACATTTTAAAATATATAGTTTTTTTTTAAAAAAAATCTATTCTGTATATTAGAATATAATACAGTAAAAATACATTCATAATATTTAATAATATTAAAAAAATATTAATACCAATTAAGTTAATACAAATAATTATATAAATTAACAAAAACACATTTCTTTTAAAACTTATTTCTGTTCATTTGAGAAATCGACGTAAGTCAATTAAACCGTACACAACTATTTCTATTTTCTTGTTCAGTTCGTTTTATTACTTTGTACAATTCGAAAAAATGTCACTAAAATACATGGTAGTATAAAATGTTTTTTTTTTACAATTTTTGACTATTTCAACAATCATCGAACATTCAAATGGGGTCATACGCCTTAACACCACTATTATTCTATAAATGCAGTTTATTTCAGTGGTGTGAATAAATTAGTATAAAAAACTATTAGTGTTTTTATTGAAAAGTAAAAGTTATTAACCTCGGGTTTATTCAATCATTAAAATATAAATAAATACGTGGATATCAATTGTGTTGTAATACAGTTTTAGTTAAACACGTCCAATAAATAAATCATATAATTATTACATTTAATTCCTTGTTGTTCAGTCAACCATTTAAGGATAATTTATTTATATATACATATATATTAAAGGATAATTATTTATTTGTAAAATTTGATTAATATTTTTTTCATTTCAAATTAATTAATCCTTTTTCATATTAACCGAATAAAGTATTATAGAAAAAACTGTTTTCTGTTTAAAAATAAAGCTTCGAATTTTGAATAAATTAAAATATATAAAAGTAATCGCTATAAAAAGATACAATATTTACAAAAAATAAAGAATCATTTCATATGTCATTATTCTTATAATTGATTTTTTGTAAAAATAAAACAAATTATATAAAAAAACATTTTTATCCAGGACTCAATACTATTACAAAATTCATTATTTAAATCTATTAGATGTACTTAATCTTATTATTTTATTGTACACTTTAAATTTCATTCCAGATAGATACTATTTCGAAATAAAAAAATATTTTTTTTAAAAGAGACTCATTCAGTCGACAAGTATTTTTAACTGTCACATTTTATACAATTACATCATTGTTTTTGTCACGGAAATAATTATTTAATTGCTGTTAGATTTCATTTATAATTTTAAATGAACATGAGAATAATTACGAATGTATCTAAGTACGTGAGAACGATAAACCTCTTCAAAACCACAATTTACCTTCGCATAGATTCGTCCTTATTTGCAATGAATTAATAAACAATGAAGGTTGTTCATATCAAATATGTTTATATCAAAATGTTTAACACAGACTAAATTTATACTTAATAATATCTGTTTAAAATTCGTGATATGTTTCAAATACGTTCGAAGACTTTAAAGCATGTTTGTTTGTTTTTTACAGCTAATTGTTATCACTTTCATTATTTTAATGTTAAATTACCGTTTCCCTTTTTCAATCAACAAGTATTGGTTGATAATAATTGATGATAACATTGACCTTGTTTCTTGTGAAGCTTAATCGTACACGGCCATTTAATAATTTGGTAATGGAATATAATTTAAACATGATTATAAATAGAATTAATATTTAATTAACATATTTTCAATATCAAAACATATGACTGATTGTAAATCATATAAATTTGTTATAAATTTTGTATAATCGTAATTTATTCCTAAAAAATCATACATTTTTATATAATCTTAATTTATTTTTTTATAAGTGTTATCATCCATGCTTTTAAAACAATTTCCTTTTTTCGACTAAAAAATAACGTCTGATAAAAATCAATGTAAATGTCTCCATTAAAAATTCCCATAGCAAAAAAATTAAGTGCTAATTATTATCAGAAATTTAATCTGTAAATTTTTATATTGATTAATAACTTTACAAATAAACTAGTCCTTGTGAATTTTAGACCTGATCTTGCATTCAACATTCTGAGAGTTAAATAATACCGGTTTGGTGATATTTTGTTGAATTGACGAATTGCATTTCAGTTGTATTTGATTAAACACTTTTCATTTAAATCCAGGAAAACACTTAGTCGAGTTCATGGTCAAGTTTTCGATTCGCGTAAAGTAAAATATATAAATGTTATGCAGATGTTGTCTTTAGTTCGAATTATTTTTTTTATTGTCGACTAAATCAGAAATTTAAATACATGTATGGAAATTGATATGCTGTAAAGTCGTGTGACTGGATTCGAGAATTAAGTTGACGTCACTTTGAAAATAGGAGTTAAATAATATTGTAGTTGATGGTTGATAAAAATGAGTGAGTATCAATTTTCTTGTCAAGGTAATAATTTTGGATGTAAATTAGAATATTATTTAAATATGTATAAATAACTTTTTATGGTAAAAAACTTATATAATTTTGAATCTTTATGGATCAGTACAGATTCACCTATATATATTTTTATTCAAATATTTATATATCTTAAGAACTCATTTTTCATAAATAAATTGAAATGTACATAAAAATTCAATCCATTTCTAAATTATAATTTTCTTTTTCTATAACAAACCATGCTAATAATGAATTATAAATGTTAATAAAAAAACTAGTTATAGTTTTTTTAATAATTGAATCCACTATTCATTTAAATATTATAATTAGAGATTGGGTTTTTTGTTTAACCCTTATGTGCGCACCCAACTTTACCTACGTTGTTGCGCACCCGGGTACCCGGGTACCCACCACTAGTTTTAATTAGTTTTTAAGCGCAGGTGTGAACGGATACGTGTGCAATCAATTTTGTTTATTGAATAAACATAAATAAAAAGTATTTAAGCCATTTCCGAGGCTTCTAGCACGGTTTATATACCACAAAGAGCAGTCGAAAATTTGACTATCGACGAGCAGCTTTATCCTTATCGCGGACATACTAAATTTACTCAATACATTCCATCGAAGCCGGCTAAATACGGTATCAAGATTTGACTGATTTGTGATACAGAGAATTGTTATTTGGAATTCTTAACTGGTAAAATTGGAAATATACGCGAGAAAAATCAAGGAGAAAGAGTAGTAAAAGAATTTAACGCCGTTTCGAGGAAGCGGCCGTAATAACTATGGATAATTATTCTTGCTAAACATTTATTATCGGAAGGTTTAACGATGACTGTAACTTTGAGAAAAATAAACCTTACATTCCAAAAGAAATGGCAGCTGATAAATTAGGCCAGAGTATTCATCTCTGTTTGCTTTTCATGAAAATAAAATCACAATTTGTTCTTACGTGCCAAAGAAAAATAAGGCTGTAATTATGCTTTCAGAGTATGCATAATGATGACGCCGTAAATGACGATGACTTTACAAAAAACCTCATATGATTTGCGAATACAATAAATATAAAACATGTCGATACAATGGATCAAATGGTGAGTCGATACACTACACACAGGCGAATTCAAAGGTGGCCTCTGGCCACTTTTCAATATGTTAGACGTCCATGCAGCTTATGTAATCTATTATGAAAATTAATATGATCCAAAAGAAAACTAATCAAAGACGTATGTTGTTTTAGAGGCAATTGAGTTTTTTTAGGCCTTTGATAGAAGAGCGATTTTCAAATGAATGGAAATTGATAAGCTGTAAAGCGTGCACCTCTTGATCCTGATGCGAAAGATGATGGGCCTCGACTTTGAATTGGTATAAAAAATAACTGGCTCTTGTCATGTATGATAGGTATACAGACTTGTCATTAAAAGACGCAGAAAAACCCGAAAGTCTTGTGTAAAATGCGAGCAACCTGTATGCGATGAACACTCTGTCACAAATGTAACATTATGTAACAAGTAAACAGCGCCATTTTGTTCAATATAATAATGTAATTTGTTTATCACAATCCTTCTTTATGCCATTGTATCATTTATTAACAATAAAAGAACATTCATCATAAATAAACTTGGTTTTATGAATTGAATTATATCTCATGTATTACCCAATCCATTTCTAGCAACAAATTTCAAATTTTTTTTATTACATCTAAATATTGAAATACATTTGTAAAGAGTTAAATAGGATCTGAAAGTATCGGAAAAAATTGAAAAAAATATTATTTAAAAATGTAATTATAAGGGTTAACTATACTCAGAATATAAGAGGACATAATAAGATATTTTTATCTTTGTTTTTTCTTTAATTTTATTTATTAGTATTAGTTCATATGTTTGAATAATAAAATATTTCCATCTATTCAAACATATTTCGAATTAAGTAATTTACAAATAATGACAAATAAATATAAACAATATTTTTCCAAGAGTTGTTTGGATACTAACATGTTTTTGTACGTTTTTTAAAATAAATTCGTAGTAAATGTAGTTTGTAGATTACACACACACACACACTTTATATATATATATATATATATATATATATATATATATATATATATATATTAAAAATAAATTAATTTCACAATTATTTTAATCCATTAATTATAATTTGAGGATAAATAAATTTGATAATTATAATTTGATAATAAATTAAATATTTTATTTCCTTAACAAGGGTTTATAATAATTGATTTTAATATAGTTTTTTTTACTTTAATTAATTTAATCAAAATATAATAGTATATTAATAAAATTAGAATGAAGAAAATAATAAAAGTTATATATGTTATTTATTTTAGAGAAAAAGCAAGCATAAATAAAAATAATTCGTTCACAAATGAAGATTTAATTCTTTATAAAAATATTGGTTTTTAATTTTTATTTGTGCTACTTGTAATTTTATTGAGTTATTCAACTTGGGATATTTTTTTGTATATTTATTTACATTTTCCATATTTTTTTTTTATTTTCCTCAACTCATTTTTAGACCACTTTGTATATACATATTTACTTAAATGAATCAACACTACCTACTGAAACGTGATTTTAATATTCTAATACTACATAATGCAATATGTGAATAAATTTTATTTAAAACAATACGTTGAGAAATATGTCACAATAATTGGAATCAAATAAGGTACTCTATTATATATATATATATATATATATATATATATATATATATATATATATATATATATATATATATATAATATGAATATTGAAAAACATAATTAGTGACTTAATTTTATTAATTTCTAAAATATTACATTGATATAAAACATTTTACATATAACCAAAAACTTTGATTCTAATGTAACATAAAACTGAAACAACTTCTTTTAAATATAGATAAAAATATTCCAGTATTTAATTTTATTTAGAAAATATATTAATTAATATAATTCGGTTATAAACTTTTTTGAAATGATAAAAATAAGTCTGTTAATGTTTTTTTACGACAATGTGAAATAACACTTTGAAATAAATAAAATAATTTATTTTTCTGAATTAATTTCGTTCCTTATTTTGAAAAATAGTAACTATTCAATACAGTTTTATTAATAAATTAATAATTTTCTATTAATATCTATTAAAAAGGGTTAGTACTTTTTATAAAAAAATTCTAGTTGAAATTATTTTTCATTTTGATGTAATTGATATATTAATATATTTTGAAATATATATATATATATATATATATATATATATATATATATATATATATATATATATATATATATATATATATAATCCGGAAATATGAATTTATCATTTTTTTATTATTTGCAGTATAACATTTAATCACAATTTTATTTTGATATTTTATTCGTGCGACAATTTTTTGTGCTAGTGTCGTTATATTTTCCGGAAATCGTTATATTTATATAAAAAACAATATAAAATGAGTATAAAAATATTGTCAGATATTCAAGCCGTTAGTACGTGAAATATTAAATACATGTTATTCAAAATTATACTAAATTGCAATAAAAATCACTTACCGAAATTAAATACGCAAAAATCAAACAGGTAACATCGATGTCCAAGTAAGCTCGATTGATCAGAGTTCGTTCACTTTTAACTTAGAACGATATAAGAGCAACAGTTTTATTTTTTGTCCCCACTTGAATCGAATGAATTTCTCTCTTTTTTCGCCCACCACAATTTTGTTACGCTCAAGATTACAATTTTGGTTGAATTTAATGTCGCTGTCAAACAAATCCATTTATTAATTCATAAAATAATATTCATACACACATGGACATAAATGCATGTTGGATTTTTCTGCAGGCAGCCATCGATCGTTAACTTTTTTGTATCTTCTGAACAAAAAAAGTTTCGATTACTGATTCGATCGTTTGGGTGATAACTGGATATCATGAGTTCTTTTTCATGCCATTATAAATAATTACAACTGTTGATTATATATATATATATATATATATATATATATATATATATATATATATATATAACATCGTGACTTATTTATATTTCTATAAGTACAACATTCAAAGATTTTTCTATTAAATTACGCACATTAGAAAGTGTTCTCCTACAAAATACTAGTTGCTTATAAGTACATCAATGTATTTATCTTTTCATTACTTTTTTGATGTAGCTAAACGACTGCTTCCTGGATTTTGTTAAGTCACTAAAATGATGATTTACTACAAGAATGAATTAGGAAGAATCGTGTAATCGTCTGTATTTATAATATGGAATGACCGTAAATGTATATTTTATTAATTTATTTATTTGTACATTTTTTTTGTTGAATTTCTGTATTTTTAATCAATCATGTTATATATATATATATATATATATATATATATATATATATATATATATATATATATATATATATAATATGTATATGTTGATTGATGAATTATATTTTTCACTGAATATAATAAAACTATTACTTTTTTCAATTAAAGCTCTAAGAATAAACAGTGAAAATTTTTTTTTTATTCTTTATTCGATTGAACATTGTATTGTTGTATAAGATTTATATTACTAATTAAATATATTCAATTTTTTTATATATTAGAATTTAGAAAAATAATTTATTTTATTTATTAAAAAAAGTAAATAGAGAAAAGTGCACTTTATTTTATAATTCTTTTTTGAGTATGTACATATTTATTTATTATTTTTTATATTTTATTTGCCACTTATTTCTTTAGAAATTATTTTTTTTTTTATTAAATTATTTATTTATAATTGTTATTAGAAAATTGATTGATTATTTATTCCTTTAGAATATTTTACTTTTTCTTGATCGTTGTTCTGTTTCAATAATTTTCATCTTATGTTTTCTTTGTACCAAAGAATATTTTTTTTACCCTGAATATTTATTTTTTATAACTGATTTGTTATTTTTCTATATTTGAAAAATATTTAATACATATACATATATATATATATATATATATATATATATATATATATATATATATATATATATATATATATATATATATATATATATATAATCTCTGAGTGTTAAGTCGTATAACAATTTAAAATTATAACCACTACGATTCAAAATAATATTTTATATTAATCTCAATTTACTACTTTAAGAATTTTAAATATTTAAATTTTATTATTAATCATTTAAGTAAATTTTAAATATGTAGCCACCAATAAATTATATACATATTTCGTATTTTAAATATATTTTTTATTTTATTATTACATTTGATTTTTTAAATTAAAGATACTTTTATATTTCATTTTTATAACTATATTTGATATCTTTTTATATTTGCTTCAGAATTTTGTAGATTTATTAATTTATTTTTATCAGTTTTTTGAAAAATTAAATTGATATATTATGGAAATTTATTAAATAACATTTTTATTTTAATTTAGTAGTACTAAATATTTTAATTTTTTGAAATTATTTTTTTTTAAATTCTACAACCAAACCTACTTTGTAGTTTTGTATTTTAAAACTTAGTGTATAAGCAATAAACTTTGCATATATATATATATATATATATATTGTTTGTGTGTGTGTGTATTAGAATGTATTTGAACGTAGATAAAAACGAAATACGAATTATTGTGTAATATATTTTATTGAAAATAATTTATGAATATATACATGTACATAATTTATAAAAAAAAACTTGATATTTTATTCAGGAACAACTTCTCCGATCCATTTCAAGTATGGTGCATTTCCTTTCTCAATAGGAAGTGATATTACTTCAGCCACAGAATATGGATGATTCTCTTTAATATATTTGGTTAATTCATCAATTTTACTCGTTCTAGTCTTGACCATCATCAATATTTCAGAATCTTCATTAATTTTACCTTCCCATTCATAAACCGAAATCAATCCAGGAATAATATTTACACATGCAGCAAGTTTCTTCTGTACAAGTCCATGTGCTAGTTTCTTCCCCACTTCGGTGCTAGGCGCAGTGATGAAAATAGCAGAATGTGTACCGGCTACGTACGGTTCTGTCGTATTCGCCATGGTGCCGAATGCTCGACGCACAAATATCGTACAAAGACACACGCTAATAAACAAACGAAAATACATTTCTTATCATGTAATCAACAACTATGGTTTAATTTATATCAGGTTATATTACAATTGCAATCTTGTTATAAATGACAGTGTTTAATTTTAGTCAAGTTACAGTTAATTCTTAAATATTATTAAACATGTACCCAAATTGAACAACACGATGACGCATTTGTTAGTTGAGTGGCCAGCACTGACATGAAGTCAGATACACATGGAATTTTTAGGAGTAGCACATTTCATTTCTATTTACCAAATGATTGATTTTATAATTTAAAGTTATTTTATATTAATAAAGTATATATATATAATATATATATCATTAATTCAGTTGAAAAATCATGGAAAAATATAAAAACACAACAATGACAATGAAATCGTATTTTTTTTATTAAATAATACTTAAATAGTTAAGTTAAATTATTACCATTGCACATTAACACGTAAAATGATTTTATGTATATAAAAAAATATTTTTATGAATATGAAACATTTATATTTCTATATATTTTGTATATGTTTCTTTATATATATATATTTTAAAAATCAGTCTCGTTTTGCATATTATATTCAGATTTTTTCCACCACGGAGCATTAACAATCTTCATTGCCTTTTTATGTGCAATTCTTGCCTGTGTGGCATCTGAAATCAACGGACATTCAAAAATAGAATAATCAATCTCGTCATCCTTTGTATTCAAAGATGGTATATTTTGAAGAAGACTAAATATCGCTTCTATTTGTGTACACAATGCCTCGCATCTTTGTTCTCTTATTTTATTTTCATGCAGATGATTGTAGAATGAATTTAATTTTATTTGTGTCTCTTGAAAATGTTCTTGTAACGTTTGAGCATTGTATTTAAAATCGGTGTCACTATGTGAATCATTCCATCTAAAATATAATATGTTTTATATAGATACAAACTATAACTTGTTCATATAACATACTGTTTTATTTCATTTTCTAATTGTTCCAATTTAGATTCGGGTATTTGATGCGTTGTATTTTTATATAATCCAGCATCAATATGCTTCTTCCTGTATAACCATTCACGTACTGTTCTTTGTATGGTAATTGCAGCTTTATTTTTTCTCAATTCTGGAAGTTGTGATTGTAGTAATTTTCGACAATGATATCCTCTCCAGACCGATTGAATCTTTTTAGCAGACTGATTTCGGATGTGGTCGATATATTCTGATAATTTTTCTGCAAATAAATACGTATACTTATGCATATATATATATATATATATATATATATATATATATATATATATATATATATATATATATATATATATAAATGTAATTATATTGAAGTGTTACCTTTTGGTATGCATTTTAAAGACAAATATTGTAATTCAAAGAAAATATGTCGTCCAAGTTCATGTTTCTTTTGCAGCCACTCTTTTTGATTCATATTAGTTTGTTTTGATATATTCTCATGTTGTTGCTTAGCAACTCCATGTTCAGTTGCATTGGTTGTCTTAATTTACATACGTTTCAAAAAGTAAATTACAATGATTCACAGTATTGCAGAATTATGGTGAATTTGATATGGACGTGTGAATTTTTGTGCTAAATAAGTGTGGTTTATTCGATTTACGTTTATGTTCGTGTTATTAGTTTTTATTTATTTACTTACTAAATATGTTTAATTATTTTAATTTCAATAATACAATTTAATTAGACCACGTTATTTTTAATTGTAAAGAAAAAGTAGTGGACGTGTGTTTATTAGATTATATTTTATTTTTATTTTTCTTAATATTATTATTTTATGTAAAAGATTTTTTTTTAAATTATACTATTAAAAATAAAGTATACACTTAATATGTGATTTTTCCGCACTTTTAAATTTCGCATTAAAATATCGAGATAGTCGAACTTATTTATTGTTGACCTTAAATTCGATATTATCAACGCCACTTTTTAACATACATCCCCATAACTATCATTCGACCATCACCATGTTTCATGGTGAGAAACAGATTTTTTTTATTTATTAGGTATTAGGTTTTCGCCAAATGAGCTTTCATCCTTTTATGCCAAATATACAAAATTTGGAAATATATTTTTACAAAAATCGTCTGACTTATTTATACATGTTCATATCAACATTTATAAAAATAATTACGAATCAATTAAAAGTTTAATTAAATTGAAATTATAATTTAAAATGCAATATACAAATTATTTTATACATAGTTGTTAATAAAAAATTTTTATAGATTGATTTTCGGTGTTTCTGTATACATTTTTCGTCTGATTTTTTTTGTAATACATATTTATATTTTTACAATAGTGTGATAACAAATAACGAAAGATAACGACCTGATAAGTTAATATCCAAGCAACGTAATTTTTGTATACGAGTATTTTATGGCATTTTTTATAAAATGTATTTTTACAGTTGATAACATAGAATACGTTTACATCGCATTGATGTTTTTAAATTGTGTTCTGTCAAAGTACAATCTATTTAGTTAAAATTCTTATATACACATACATATAAATATTATTTAAAATATTTTTCATAATGTACTTATTGTAGAAATATGTTAATTATTTATAGATATTTTTATCATTAGTATTTATGCAAAAAAATGATTTAATAGTCATATATTTATAGTAAATTAAAATTATGTCTCAAAAGTGTTTAGATTTTACATCTCAAACTATTGATATTGGTGAGTTTGTATGTTTTATTAAAAATATATAGACAATTCATTTTGTTTTTGTGTGCTTAATAGCTCCAGAACAGAATGTTCAGAATGATAACATATTGAGAACTGAAAGCAGTGAAACTATAGATGATGCTGAAATTATTGAAGCGAAAAAGAGTGCGCTACAAAAATATGAGTATGTTTTTTATATTCTGCTTTTGATAATTGATATATTAAATAATTATACACATTAGGGATGAATGGATTCAATTATTTGAAGAAAATAATATTGAAAATCTTAAAAAACAAGCTCAAAACGGTTCATTAAGGGCATCGAGGTTCCGTAGCATATGCTGGAGAGTATTTTTAGAAGTATTAGTCGGCCATACATCCGAATGGGTAATTCAGTTACGGAATACACGATGCCATTATCAAAAATTAAAGGCTCAAATGACAACAGATCCTCATAAAAGCACACAAGTTGAAGATAATCCGTTGTCACAAAACTGTCAAGTATGAATGTTGATTTTAATCATTGAATTACTTAATTATAAGTGTGATTTTTAGAGTGTGTGGCATCAACATTTTTGTGATGAAGAATTACGAGCAGTAATCAGACAAGATGTTGTACGCACATTTCCAGGAATCGATTTTTTCCGAAAGATCATGATTCAAGAGCTGATGGTAGATATTTTGTTTGTTTATGCAAGAGTCCATCCACTTATGTGTTATCGACAAGGAATGCATGAGATTTTAGCTCCTTTGTTATTTGTCTTACACTGTGATCAACAAGCTATGCTACATACAAAAGAACAAGGAGATATTAAGTAAGTTTGCATTAAAAAAATATACTTGGATAGTAAGATTTATAGATGTAATTTCTCACTATATGACTTATTTTTCAAGTCCAGTAATTGAAGAAGTATTAAATCCACAAAAATTAGAAGAGGATGGATAGTAAGTTGAATTTATATATATATATATATATATATATATATATATATATATATATATATATATATATAAACGTATAAATAATTAAACAGTTATATTTCTTAATCCATTTATTGTTTTAGTATACTATTTTCAAAAATCATGTGTGGTATTGAATTTTGTTACAAAATTAAGGACTTAGAACCAACTTCCACAGGATATTTTCCGTCTATTGCAACTTTGCCATCCAATGTAAGTGGTTATTCAATATAGTAGTTATGATATTTTTTTTACAAAAACCACTATAGAAGTTTTCTTTTATAGAATTCAAAAATTATTCAACAAGAAAATGAAGTTATTCTTAGATTAAATTGGATAAATGAAAATTTGTTAAAATCTTCAGATCCAGAACTTTATGACCATTTAGAGACTTTAGACATTCCACTTCCAATTTTTGGGATGTAAGTATTTTTATCATTTATTTGTATGTAATAAAAAAATAACAATCAAAACCAGTATTAAGTATTTAGATAAATATTAAAACAGTATCTGCAGGTTTAAACAAAAATTATACTTTTGTTCTTTATAATAAAATTACTTTGCAGTCGGTGGCTTCGTTTACTTTTTGGTCGTGAATTTCCATTACAAGACTTGTTAGTATTATGGGATGCAATATTTACTGAAGGGAAAGATTTTCAGTTTCTTAATTATGTTGTTGTAGCCATGTTGATTACCATTCGTAATAAATGTGAGTAATTTTCTAATAGACATATTGTTTACTTCAATAAAATAGAAAAAAAATGAATTTAAAATATTATTGCAGTGATAAATGCAGATTACACAAATTGCCTCACATCTTTAATGAGATATCCAAGCATTGTTGATATAGCTTACATTATAGACTATGCATTACATTTGAAAAGTCCTGAGGTATGATTGACATATTTTTAAATCAATTTTAGTAGTATCTATATTATTTATTGATTTTTTAGTTGTATAGTATACCACCAATGTCACCTAATACATTAAGTAAAAATTCTATCAAAAAGAATACAACAGAGAATAAATTTAAATATGAAATGAATACAAGTTTGAAAATGAAAAAGAAAATAGTAGAAAATCAAACAAATTATTTACCCAATAATCCTATAAATATTCCTACAGCTTTACCCAAAGAACCAGAAAGTACAATTGTTGAAGGTTTCACTTTGCAAGTATGTATATATAAGTTATAATAGTTGAAATAATATTTATATGGAAATTAAGGGGGTATTCTTAGAATTGTTTAAAACTGTTTTTTTAAAAAAATAGTAGCATATTTGTTATTATGTAAGATGTTACATTTTGATTTTCAATGTAAAGAACTGTATATTTCACAACAGAATTGAAGTGTAAAAAATTTTGTGCTGTTCTTGGTCATAAATCCAGTTGTTCTGTCTATCTTAAATGATGATCTATTTTAATCTTATTGTCAATACCAGTTTTAATAATTAAACATAAATGTTAAAAATTTTCAAAATTTTTAAAAAATTCAAAAATTTTCAAAATTTTCAAAATTTTCAAAATTTTCAAAAATTTTCAAAATTTTCAAAATTTTCAAAAATTTTCAAAATTTTCAAAAATTTTCAAAATTTTCAAAATTTTCAAAAATTTTCAAAATTTTCAAAAAATTTCAAAATTTTCAAAAATTTTCAAAATTTTCAAAATTTTCAAAATTTTCAAAATTTTCAAAAATTTTGAAAAATTTTCAAAATTTTCAAAATTTTCAAAATTTTCAAAAATTTTCAAAAAATTTCAAAATTTTCAAAATTTTCAAAAATTTTCAAAATTTTCAAAATTTTCAAAATTTTCAAAAATTTTTAAAATTTTCAAAAATTTTCAAAATTTTCAAAAATTTTCAAAATTTTCAAAATTTTCCAAATTTTCGAAAATTTTCAATTTTTTCAAAATTTTCAAAAATTTCAAAATTTTCAAAATTTTCAAAATTTTCAAAAATTTTCAAAAATTTTCAAAATTTTCAAAAATTTTCAAAATTTTCAAAATTTTCAAAAATTTTCAAAATTTTCAAAATTTTCAAAATTTTCAAAAATTTTCAAAATTTTCAAAATTTTCAAAAATTTTCAAAAATTTTCAAAATTTTCAAAATTTTCAAAATTTTTCAAAATTTTCAAAAATTTCAAAATTTTCAATAATTTTCAAAAATTTTTGAAATTTTCAAAATTTTCAAAATTTTCAAAAATTTTCAAAATTTTCAAAATTTTTCAAAATTATCAAAATTTTCAAAAATTTTCAAAAATATTTTTCAAAATTTTCAAAAAATTTGTTTTTCAAAATTTTCAATAATATTTTTTTTTAATTTTCAAAATTTTCAATTTTTTAAATTTTTAAAATATTTAAATTTTTTCAAAAATTTTCAAAATTTTCATTTTTTTCTTCAAAATTTTCAAAAATTTTCAAAATTTTCAAAAATTTTCAAAATTTTCAAAATTTTCAAAATTTTCAAAATTTTCAAAATTTTCAAAATTTGCAAAATTTTTCAAAAATTTCAAAATTTTCAAAATTTTCAAAATTTTTCAAAATTTTTCAAAAATTTCAAAATTTTCAAAATTTTCAAAATTTTCAAAAATTTTCAAAAATTTTCAAAATTTTCAAAATTTTCAAAATTTTCAAAATTTCAAAATTTTCAAAATTTTCAAAATTTTTCAAAAATTTTCAAAATTTTCAAATTTCAAAATTTCAAAATTTTCAAAAATTTTCAAAATTTTCAAAAATTTCAAAATTTTCAAAATTTTCAAAATTTTCAAAATTTTCAAAAATTTTCAAAATTTTCAAAAATTTTCAAAATTTTCAAAAATTTTCAAAAATTTTCAAAATTTTCACAAATTTTCAAAAATTTTCAAAATTTTCAAAATTTTCAAAAATTTTCAAAATTTTCAAAAAAACATGATAATTAATTACCAGCGCAAGTGGTTAAACATCTATTTCTAATGAAAGTGAAAATTCATTTGTGTAAAGTGAATCAGCCACAGTTCCAAAACAACTAATATCTATTTCTAATCTATACTTTTATCTAATTAAAGGATTTTTTCAGGATCCTCATGTGTTGAAAGTAGAGTTAAACCAT
The DNA here is from genome assembly GCA_029203775.1 of Neoneuromus ignobilis. NCBI lineage: Eukaryota > Metazoa > Arthropoda > Insecta > Megaloptera > Corydalidae > Neoneuromus > Neoneuromus ignobilis. The sequence continues at coordinate 4,647,769 of CP092094.1, read as the reverse complement.
GCTCATAGTATAATGACTTTATGCTGTTTAAAACTAACACAGTATCATAAAATATTACAGCGTACAGTTCCATCAAATTGTCAAGAAAGTGAAGCAGTTTTAGATGGAATTTTAGAAGTAAAGTTTTATATTTCATGATGCACAGTTCTCATATATTTTATATTGTTTATGAAATTTTAGCTTTGTAATTTGCTACGTACTAGACATTACAGTCATTCATATCATGATGTAGAGCATGCATTAGAAGCTGGTGAACTGAAACCAACTCCTCTTGTCCAACAGTCAGTTGTACAACCTGTACAACAATTTGATAAAAATATAAAGTCTGAAATTAAAACTCAACGACCTGATACACTTTCTTCGAATGTAAAGAAAGTAAAGGTATTAAATGTTTTTTCACAAATTGTCGGCGTGAATGGATCTGTAGTTGAAGGAGCGCCAATGATCGACCCTTTAAATAAACTGAAAGATGTTTATGTAGATAGTATTATGTCACCAAACTCATTAAGTGAGGCTGTTCGTGTTTTAAATATAAATCAGCAATTGCCAGTTAAAAAAGAAAAACTTAAATAGCAATAAATAATATTTAAATATACCGGAAATATGCAATTATAATAAGGTGATCAAATAAAATATGTTATTATATGATTCCATTGATTTCGATTTTCTACATATAGTAATTTTAATTTTTATTAACTGAATAGAAATGTCTTCTAAAGTTACTACATTTATAGGTTTCAAAATAATACTGGAAAATTTATCAGAACTTCATGAAAAATTAAGTATTATAAAAATGTGCTATTTAAATATTTCTTTTTGGTGATAAACGAGTGATTAGTTTTTATTATTAATTTATATATTTCTTAATTTAAAAACAAATCAAGGGTCTATTACATATAATTAGATAAATTAAGTATTTTAATGTATATTGTTCCTAGTTATAAGATAAAATAATTTAACAGGGAATTGAGTTTATCATATTTTTCAATAACTCATTTTAATGATAAAAGTTGTGCAAAATGTGTATGAAATACGTTTCTATTTTTTATATTATCTCCTTTATTTAATTCAGTATTCATTATTTATGAAAAGTCATAATTCTTAATCACGAAATATCAATTGTAATTTATGCAATTTTTGGGCCCTATTATAGGTTTTATATTTCAAAACAATTCATAACAATTTTCTATACATAATGTTAAGAAACAAGTTTCTAAAAATAAAACTGACCTGGATTTTTTATGGTTTGAAATGTTTACATTGACCTGTTTAGGTATAATAGAAGGGTTAGGTGTTTATTTAACTGTTTATTTTATATATAAATATAACTAAGTTACTAAGACCAAAAGTGAATACATTTTCGATTTTATTTTATAATTTGGTTGTTATAAAAACTGTTATTACGTGGTCAAGAAATGTATGTCTAGAAAAATAATAAATTTTATTAATTTTTATTTAAAAATAGTTTTAAACATTGAATTACTGAACAGGTATTAATGTATTTCAACTTTTGCACGTGAATCATACATAAATGTTTATCAAAAAGCATTATCGTCATTTTTCTTTTGTATGTGATAATAATTTTATACTTATTTGTATACATTTTGTACTTTATGATATATTTTGTTCTAGTGTATTTGGACAGAGTAGTGAAATTATTTTACAATAATTTTTAGGGATAGAAAAAAATACTTATGTTTCATACAAATCGGTAAATAGTAAAACTATGTAATGTGTAACTGGAATTATTTATTGTTTGTCTATAAAGTGGTACTAGGTTTTTAGTTTCAATATAATCATTTATTTTTAGAATTTAGTTTTTAAAAATCGATTAAGTCTGTAATATTCATATTGATTCTTACAATAAGCATCCATTGTTTCTAAATTTTGTATGATTTATTTTCAAGGTATATGCTATCAAAAACGAAATTGCAAATTTGGTAATTTCTTTTATTTTTGATAAATATTAAAGTTAACAATATCATTGCTGTAATTATATACTTCATCATTTGAGTCTATTATCTAAAAACAGGTATGAAATAAGTGATTTTTTTAGTTTTAAATACTTATTATTCAATGATTGCATATATTTTGTCCACTTTTTTATTTAAAAAGTCTTCTAGAACATTCGTAATCATTCATTTTTTCCTTTTGTATCTCATTTTTCTAAAAAAACATCTAATTCTTGTTATTATTTTTTTATCTACTGACTTATTAAACAAAATGAACCTTGTATACTTATCTCTGCTAACATCAGTACAAAGTAGTTATGAATTTCATTTTAATATTTTGTAGTTACATCTTGTACTAGATATGTTTAAATAACTGTTTTAAAAAATTAATTTACGTACGCCAGTTTTTAGTATCAGAAGAATATTAACTGGAAAAATATTGATTGGTATTTATGATAATTGCATTATTATATTATTTAAATTCTTATTTGCAAATAGATAAATAAAGAACACTGCCTATATAAACTGACCGGTATATTTTCTCCTTAAATTATAGAAAATGTAATGTGCATGAAAATTATTCATTTTTCTAATATTTCACTATACAATGGCCTTAATATTAATGATGGAATCTAATATATTCGAGCAATTAAAGTGTTAACATGATGGATGATTAAGAAATATTTTTGAAGTGAAACTATTTTGATAGATCTCTTACGTTTCCCTTTATAAAGTAGATAATACGTATTTTTTGCAGATTTTATCAAAGTTCAGATTAGAACTGAAAACTATACATTTATTAAAAATAAATAGAATATGTACGTGTGTCTTGTTCCATAGGTTTGGTATTTAGTAGTAAACTAGTCAATTATCATGTGGATTTATTTAAATATATTTTTTAATAACAGTATTATTGAATAGTATAGCCTTTTAGGCGATTAAATTATCGAATGGATTATAATTAATAAATGGTTCATTTTAAAATTTCTACTCTTGTTGATTTCAAATTTATATGTACATGTATTTATAAGTTTTGTATTATAAACTTGTTGAAAATAAAGTTGCCCTCACGTTGTTTCTACATTTATTAATTGTTGTTTTTTTAGTTTATTAACAAATTTATTTTCTTCTCATAATAACACCGTGCATTATTAACTACTTAATTCCCTTTTTCAATTTCAATCTCTATACTTTATTTTTCAAGATTTAAAAAAAACTATCAAAATGGAATAATTATTACGAAGAATATATTCTAGACATGTTTGGATATTTCTTATTAATATTCAAATATTTTATTTATTTTTGTCGAATATTATTTCTGAAAATAGAGATTGGTGCCATAGAAACATAAATTGATTGTTATCCACGATTTACTATAAATTAAATAAAAGTAAAAACAAGTAACTTATGAGTGAATTGTACAAAATTTTAAATTATACAGAATGGTGTTAATTTATATTATTTATACTGTATTTTTTCTTATATTTTTTGTGCCTTTACCAAACTTAAATACTTTATTAATTTTTGTGATTTAAGATAATCTTACCAAATTAGTAATTACATAAAAGCAGTTAAAAATTAATTAAAACATTTTCAATATATTATTTAAAAATGTCCTTTGTGTAAATAAAACGATTTTTGTCTCGAGTTTTTGATAGATAAATTTGGTCCATCTCTTTGTTCCTATTCAACTAATTATTGATTGAACAGAAATGATGTGACAAAGTAAAAATAAAAGTAAAATATATAACGCTTTCGCATTATACAGTTTTTTGAGCTTTTACAGCATTTCAAGTACAAGATGTAGGTACAAAAAAGCTCTTTCGCTATAGCTTTTTCAAAATTTTGACCCTTTTTCAAATTTATTGTTTATTTTTAAGCATATTCTATGGCATTAATGATGGAACACAATTTCACTCATATGACCATCATGATTTCGCCTGACAGTGCAATCGTTTAGTCCAATTTTTAGTCACTCTTTCACATAATTGTAGAGAAATTTCATGAATTACACGTTTAATGTTTATTTTTAATGCTTCTGTTTGTGGTTTATCAGCATAAACCAATGATTTCACATAACTTCACAGAAAATAATCCAATGGAGTTAGATCACATGATCTTGTTGGCCAATTGATGAGTTCATTTCGTGATATAGTCTCTCATTGTATGACTAAATGTACTTAAGCCACTTTCAAAATAAATTTCGAATCATTTTATTAACTGACTAATTTTCCGTTTAGAAAATCTTAGTGATTTTAAATATATTAACATTTTAAATTTTTTTTAAAAAAAATGAAAAGATAACGTAGAATTGTAAATAGTATAACAGCTAATTCGATTTTTTTGGAAAATGGACTTGGGCAGTTTCAAAATAAGCGGCTCATATATAAATATAAATATATATATATATATATATATATATATATATATATATATATATATATACATTCGAGGGTCGTTTGATAAGTATGGTAAATTTATTTATCGTTTAATTTATTTATTTAATTAATTTAATTTAATTTTTCAATTTAGTTTTTCTAATTTTTTACCATACTTATCAAACGACCCTCATATATATGTATATATTAAAACTTAAATTTCTGTAAAGATTTATTTATAATTTCATTTTTGAAAATTATACATGAAATATAAGCTAATTAAATAAAACCTATTAATTAAAAATATAATATTGTGTAAATAATATTGGTTCGATGATAAATATATACATGTGTGTGTGTGTATATATATATATATATATATATATATATATATATATATATATATATATATATATATATATGTGAACGAGATTGTACACGTATACGAATCTATAATTTACTGTTAATCTGTTCGATTGGACTCCTAAAACAATTTCGTGTAAACAGTGCGCAATTTAAAAAGTAATAACATTTATTTTTAACGTTATCCAGTCGTATCGTTTCAATAATAATCACGCAGATGTTGTTTTTAAATTCGTGCCTTTATTGCACCAATACGCCATTACCGTCGTTATTTATTACAACGGAAAATACTCATCGGCTAAATGCCTAAATGGCATATGATAGCGTACAGTGTATGAGTTTTGCTAGGGCTATAAAACTGATGCATTACTTCAATGCAACAAGCTCATTACGCCAATTGTGAAGCTCTTGCATGGGAACGCAACAGTTTTCAATTGATTCTTAACGTCATTCGCTGTTAATTTTAATTCAAGCTTAATTTACGTGGTGGTGCCAAAATGCAGATGCGCGATTTGTATTGTTCGTGACGATAATGTGGTAGTTCTGATTTGGAGAGAATTGAACATTATTATTGATAAATATTTTCTCTTGAAAGTTTTATGTTGGTAATATTTTTGAATGAGAAATTGATAATTTCGATCCTAGATATTTTTAGAAATTAAAACTAGAACAAAAATAAATAATTACATGTAAATGATTCTAAGATTGAAACTACTCATAATACAATAAAGAATACATATTGGTTTTATTAAAATAAATAATAAATATAATAATACACTTGTAAAAATAAACATTTACGAGTATGGATATTTTTATATTGTAATAGTTATGATCGATTTTATTGATTAATTTAATTTTTTTAATTGCAAGGCAATTAACATTTATGCATTAAAATGTATTCTTTATAAATTTCTATTTTTATAAAATGCTATGAAGACAATATGTCGTTAAAGCTATTAAAAGTTACGAGTATTGACTTCTTTCTGAAATAGTTATTTCTGCGGAAAATATTTCATTTCTTTGTGTACGTGCTTATAAATTTGTATAATGTGATATAATGGCATATAAAAAATCATATTACTTACGAGTTAAGATTAGGTACCGTTTTGAAAACTACTATATTAAGTAATAAAAAAAATTCAATCAATTAGAGAGCATTCTAATTGAAGTCCCTGCGAGGATGCGTGAGAATGTCGACCCATTTATCTGGTAAATTATATGTTACGAAACCTAATCAAAGAATAAAGCTACGTATAATAAAACGCAATTTACCGTTTTATGGCCATTGTTCATTGGTTACTCGTTGGACGATATTAGTTGAAGGCGGTCGGTGACTATTGTTCCAATGCAGTCGGTAACACCCATGCTGTTTTCGCTGTCTGTGTGTGGCAGCACCCGATCGTGCTAATGAAAAATGACAAAGTAGTTAACTTCTGTAGCGCAATTAAGACGATGGACCCGTCAACATCGTTGCGACGTTAACAAACTTCGTCGGTCGGGGGAGGAACCTACGAACAGTTATTAAGTTTTTCTTATTACTTCTGCAGGCCTCGCTACCGACGCATTTGCTTTATATTTTTTTGCCATGCTCGTAAAAACTTATTCGCCACTCGGGTATTCGGGATAACTTCAATATGACTTCTGCGAAAAAGAGAACTTGCTTATATTCGGAAACGACTTTAATGTACGTATTTACGCGTGACTTTTTTTCCTCTATATATACACATCCACCAACTGGAATGTTAAATCCTTATATACTTACAATATATATATATATATATATATATATATATATATATATATATATATATATAATTAGTTATCTTTTTAAACATAGATTAACATTTTTTGCGTAGAAGTTTGCACAGTTCCTTTAAAACCTTTATGAAAATATGAGAACATTTTTATGAATTAATTTTTCTTAAAATGTGATAAATATTAATGTGTCATTTTTATAACACATACATACATACACACACACACATACATACGTACATACATACATATATATATATATATATATATATATATATATATATTCATATGAATATAAATGAATTTATTTTGTATGGGAGTGTATTATAAAGTATTTGATCAATAACCCTGTAACCCTCGTTCCCTTCTTGTAGAATCCAATTATAAATAAAAAAAAAACTTCATTCAGTCATTATCCCAAAGGTCTCTCTACCTCCGCAGCACTACTCTATCGCACTGCACGGAGGTCGATGCAATTATTGGATTTTTAACGAGGGTTTACAGTTCACGTACTTTTTGATAATAGCCATAAAAATGGTTGAATTCGAACACCGTCGTCGTCGCGTCGGTATATTTTTTCTCGTCGTTCATTCCTGCCTATCATAAAACACGCTCTCTAATATGTTGTAAGAGAGAATGTGCGCGCGCGTTGCTTTACTATTAGCAAAATTATTCGCGATAAAAAAAAACACGCTGAAAAGTCGTGTCAATAGATGGTAAAACGAACGATATTTCTTTATTTGATCAAAGCGGTGTACGTGGGATTATCGATGGAGCGAGTAAGTACAAGGATTATGGTTGAACGAGATCGTTTCTTAACTCGAAAATGTTTAAATCAGTCCCTTGGAGTTTGTATATTCATTTTAACTGAATGTTAAAGTCGAATTGAAATTATTGATGCCATCGATTTATATTCGTTTGAAAGTAGATTTGTTTATTTCAATCACACGTTGATATTAATTCGACATTCATTTTCTATTAAATTTATATCAGAGAAATATTTTAAGACAAAGAATAATACAATGAAATAAATAAATATTTGTCATAAAGATTTATTTAAATAAAATATTTTTTACTACTTTGAATAATGTTTGAGTTGTTATTGAAACAGTTAAAAAGATCAACGTTTATAAAAAATACTTCTATATGCAATATAAAAATAGATATTTATTATTAAAACTCTTATTATTTTTCTTGAAACAATTTATTATGCATTTGATTTGTTTACAAGTTGTTGAGTTTTTTAAAACATTTTTTTACAGAATATTTAAAATAACATTTCAGTTAACGTAAACTCTTATATTCTCTCTTGCACATCTTTTTCTATTCATACTTTATCGTAAAAAAATATTATTTATTCACGTAACTTTTAAATCTGCATTAAGAATAACGTCTGGTAATTATTTTGAAGTAAAAAAGCAATAAATAGAATGAAAAAAACACACACATTCTGTAGCAAGGATTATTATTCTATTTCCGAATTAATTTTTCATACATATGCATACCGTTCTGTATAAAATGCAAATAAAAAAAAAATCAAAACGAAATATATACATTGTTGAATAGCGTAATGAGTTCCATTACCTGCACGATGGATGTTTATATAGTTTTATAATTTAGTTGCTACTTGTTCTGTATGTATGCATATTCAACGTAATTCAATGCGAGAATTGAAAATGTACTATTTAAAAAAGATTTTTTTTCTGTATATATATATATATAAATTACATATGAATGTACAATAAAAGTCCCAATATATTAAAAGAACTAGATTTATAAATGCTATTTATTTATTCAACAGGTATACACAACAAAAGTTTCATATGAATGTTCATTTATATCTAAAAATATATATCGTGACAGAAAATATTTTATTTATGTGCATGGATACTAATTCTTAACTCCATTTCGTACAAAAATAGGTGTAGTTTTCTAAAGTTCACTTACGAATTTGTCTACGTCAGTTTGTACTGTTGTACATGTTTGCGTGCAGACGTGTGTACGAGTTTCGTTATGTGCACTATTCTTGTTTTTCTATTATTTTTTTTGGTCATTTTCATGCATTTGCGCTTCTGTTACGAAATGTTTGCTTTATAGAATAGTACAACTTAGTTTTGGAGAATGTAGGTAGGTTGTTTTTTCTTTTTTAAACAATATCAGAAAAACGAACTGTTTTATTGTTTGGTAATTTGCATTTTTGCAAAGTTGGACTGTTTAGATTCAATATTACGATTTAATATCAATTTTTTCTTCGTCTATTATATATATATATATACATATATATATATATATATATATATATATACACTGATTTTTTATAATAATTATATTTAATAATTATTTGTATAAATAAATGTGCTATTTTTATACAGTGGTAATTAATATGCGAATTATAAATTTTCCTCAATAAATTATTTTATTTATTAGTTAAAAATGATTTTATAAAATTAAAGATAATATTTTATTAGTAAATATTAAATTTAAATTTTTTCATTAACTATTAATAATTTTTAATTATTTTCTTCATTAAAAAATATTTAAATACTTATCTACTCGTACATATCAAAATATTTACATCATATATATATATATATATATATATATATATATATATATATATATATATATATATATATATATATATATATATATATATATATATATATATATATATATATATATATATATATATATATAATATTCTTATTCCATATAATCACTTGTCTAAAAATGTAATTTTTTTTAGTAAAATTTTTATTATCATTATTATAGATTTTTAATCATTTTACTAATAAACAAGTTCTTAATTTCGTTCAGTTACAATATATTAGTGAAGTAATAAATGAAGAAAATATATTTAATATTAAGAAATATATACATGTATCTATATGTATATATTTAAACATTCAAGATATAATACTATTTGTATTTAATTCGAAAACAAATTTATCTGACCGTTATTTAAAATGTTATAACATTTTTCTCTGCCTCGCAAGAAAATATATAGTGCTAGTCTTAAATGTTTTACTGATTATATAAATTTTTGAATATTGTAGACATACATTTCTTACTGTATATTTAGGCAGTTGACCGGTGGTCGTCGGTGTGTGTGTAGTTAAACTGTTTTTGGGTGAGTTGTTATCGACTTTTCATTTAAAATAGTGTGTTTTTTTAAAAATAAATAGCATATATTTCTATATTTTGATCATTTCAATATCGTCATAAAGATAGTTAGTTATATCGATGTAAAATTTCACAAATTGATACATAATATTTCATATCTTAAGGTTTATGCATTTTAATATAAAATAGTACAAGTGAGACTGAATGATAGAAAATTATAATAAGAAAGTAAATGTATGTCTAAACCCTTTCATCTCATTTGGGCTACTCTATATATTATATGAAAAATATTCATATTAATTTTAAAAATGATATATTTCTTAATTTTCGATCAATGCATTTTATCGGTTTTTATTTATAGTACTGAAATATAGGTTTTCAATTTCAAAACAATTCATTAGTTTCAAACAACACAAAGACACATAGAAAGATGCACGTTAGAAATACCATGTGTAGTCAGAAGGAGGAGGGAATAGGTTACGAACGTTATAGCTAATGTTTGGTGTTTATGGAATGAAATGTACCGGTTATATAACACAAAAAGAATACTGTTAATAGACAAGAGAAAGAATTGATTGGATATTTAGATACATAACAAGGTCTAGATAAAGAACAGTAGATTTTACAGAGTCAGACAAATCCGTTTGAAAAATGGATTGATACTTTCGAGAGAGTTCTCTATTTATATAAGACATTATTTTATTTGAATTAGTATTTTACAGACTAAGTCAAATTTATTTTTGTAAATTTTACGAATTGTTTGTAAATTATTTCATTTAAATAGGATTATATTTTTTATTATAATTTTGATAGTTATATATGAAAAATAAATTTATATAAAATTTAGTATTATATATATGTATATATGTGTATATATATGATAGGTAGATAAATTTTAAGTGAATATGTGGGTAAAGTCTGAATAGGTTTCCGTTTGGTATGACAATAGGTATTCAATATAATTCAGCTGTAAGTTTTTAGGTTGACATTTTGCTAAATTTGCATATGCAGAATCTTTAGTTATGTAACATGTAGGGTAGAGAGACAATGATCAGGCCATACTAGCGTTTCTCTACTATAATATAAATGAAAATTATCGTCTCCAAACTACAGTCCTTTCGAATATAACGTAACGAATTCTAGTGGTGACGAAACTCACCGAAATTAATACCTATATCTGTTCGCTCGCATACACACGATGTACAAAACTCGTAATCATTGAACAACTGAATCGAACCAAGCAGACGCACAAAAAAGGATTTCGTAGTTGTAACCGTACAGTCTATTGTATTAATCTGATTTCGAAATTGACTTCGTAAATGTGATGTCATAAACGTAGACTGGATCGAAAATTTATCTAGAAAAAATGTACGGTTTTTTCACTTTTCTAAAAAATATTTGGTCGTTTATTAGAAAATGTAGTATTTCAATTTTTTATGTCTGAATTTATACTCTTTGAATGTAGAGAAAAATAGATTTGTTTTAAAAAAAGATTGTATTTAATTCATATTTTTCTATTGATTTTTTTTTACTATCAGTAAAATAATCATTATTATTCATTTTGTTATCAATATTCAGTAGTTATCTATTTTTCAGTTGCAAAATTTGATAAGTATATTTTATCACATTGTTAGACATTTTAAAATTCGTATAAATTTGATCATTTTTGAAAATATTTTTCCAGATATTATTTCTCTTTTCTAATTTAATTTTTTTTATGAACTTGAATCAATTTTTTGGATATGAAGAGAATGGATAGATATTTTTTAAAACATTTTTTTAAGATATGCAATAAAATAATTTTTTTTTCTAAAATTGAATATTTATACTATCTTAATTTTAACAATTATATTTTTTTTATTAATCTATAATATAATAATTAGAGTTTATAACAAGTTTTTAGTGTTTTGTCAGTTTATGAAATGTTGAGATTTTTTTTAAATTTTCTAAAATATTATTTCTGGCTAAAAATTATTTTTTTAAAAAATAGTCTGCTCTTTGAATTTTTTTTTCATTAAAATATTTGTCTGATGCAAAGTTTCGGGTTGAAATAAAAAAAGTCCTTTTTTTAGTTTAAAACTACATTTCTTAAAAATAAATATTAAATTTGTTTGTGTACAAGTTACGAATCATGACATAGTTTCTGTTATTGAAATCGTAAGCAAATTCTTTATGTGATTTAGATTCGCGTGTAATATCGCGGGTACGACTCCCGGCTATATACGAAATGATCGACTTCTCGATACGAAACAGTCGGGCGTGCATTAACAAAATTCTTCGAAAAGTTCGAACACTTTAAATACCACTGTAGCATAAATAATGACATATTGGGTCGAACAAAAGCGACTAAAAACGAACGCCAACAATGCGTGAGAATGTAATACTTGAATGCAATAACTTTCCGCTATAAATCTTTGGTTTATTGAGTGCACTCTACTACTGCAACATGGCCAACGTTCGCACGAAAATAAAAATAGTGGGGTTGGGAGACCGTGCTTCGGAATAACGATTGGCGATCGATCTTCATCCGTTAGTGTCGACGTCGGGAGGAGGAGTACGCGACACCGGGACGCCGTCAGCACTTTGCCGGCCGCCGTTAATGATGTCATTTACCCATTCCAAGTGCCAGAGGTCGACGGCGGTGGTGGCGTGCGAGATTATCCGTGTGCGCTGACCGCCGCTTGAGGTTTACCTATCTGTCTACTGTGCGTTACAGTTTTCTTATTTTCAATAGATTCACGGCGAATCGTTTCGAATGATCGTTTCTGCAGTTGTAATTAAATATTACACTGACACATGACTGTTCTTATTTTCTTCATATGTATATATCTTCTTTTATACTTTTTTTGATTGGTCAATGCAAGAAATGTCGACTGTTACTTTTCATTCAAACAAACAGCATTGTATAAAATAGACAGAAAACATATTTTAGTCTGAAAGTTCATACGAAGGTAATTTTGAATAGAATTTTCAACGTGAGCTAGAATACGCTTTTAAAACTTTCTGCAAGTTTTTAGAAACTGCACGAAAAACTTCTGTTGCAATATATTGAACCTTTCTATAAGTATCATAATATATTGGAATTTTATAATAAAAAAAATTAAATTACTTTTGGAATTAATATTTTTTCATAGTTAATTATTTCTAAAAATCTGGAAATTATTGATTTTGAGATTAACATTAATGCGTCAATCATTCATCATTAATTAATATATAGTAATACAATTTTCTGGTGCTGCAGTTATGATTCCTTTGTAAAAAAATAATATTTGTTAAGTATAAAAAAATTGTGATTTATAGTTTTGAAAATATTTTCATTTTTAAATTTACACTTTTTGAAAAATTCTATAAATATTTCTTTAAAAGTATACTATAATTGATACTATTCATATAAAATATTTAATTAATTAATTAGTATTTACAAATAAAATAATTAAATTCGAAAAAAATATTTTCTTATATTAAACGTTTTGAGTATAATAATCTGGAGATTTATTTTTCAAAACATATTACTATAGTATTATATAAATTATCAAAAAATATCGCTCTTTATAAAATGTTAGGAGTTGATACGATAAAATAATAAAATATGGTCTAGTAGTTCTATGATTGTTATGTGTCCTTTGTGTCGAAATTTATATATATATATATATAGGAATATGTGTGTGTGCGTAAAATACTGTACATACATTTCTTGAACGTAGATCTTTTTGACATTAAAATAAAATCACATCACGATAATATCTAGCAGTTAAATTGAAAATTGTATGTTAGGCCGTTACTGTTAGACTAATGGTTGGTATTTTCTGTTATTATTGTGCGAATAATATACGAAGCTGTTCCAAATGGCATTGTAGCGATTAAATAACAAATTATATCGGATAATATATTTCACGATTAATTGAAAGGATCGTTAATATTTGACTTGTAATATTGTCCTTGTTTGTAGTAAAATTTTATAATCTTATAATATATATATATATAAATTTTAGGTTGGTGTCTGCTTGAAATAAAATGAAAACATGTATCCGGCTAAACCATTCAACCGGTTTATTAATAACATACAGTGATTTCAATAACGAATAATTCACAATTATTATTACATTTCGAATATAATTAGCAAGACAACGAACAGTGTAACTATTAGACGTTCAATTAGTGCCAATATATTTTATTAATCTGATCTGTGTAGACATTCGGATACTCGTGTAATTTAATGTGATCAATAATAGTGGCTAGTTGCAGTTGGTCACTCCCTTATCTCGCGCCAAACGATGTCGATTATAGGTCTCATGCGTCGCATTGCGTGCTTTAATGGTGCCAGATTGATCTTTCTATTCGGCGACCGTTTTGAACCTAACGTTGCATAAAAGCAGTGTACATATTATTTTCGGAAAGTTCGAATGAAAGGGTCGTATTGGTTCCGTTAATGATCGCCGTAGTTAAATTTCCGTACGAGGGTTAAATATTGTACAGAGCTTTTGTGTATTTTAATATGGATTGGAGATGGGTTCGATGTAGTTGAACTTTATGCCCTTGACTTGTTGTTTATATTATATACTTTTCATTATATATATATATGCATATATTTATAAATATACATTGAATTACCAGAATAACAATAGCAGCTAATTTAAATTTTACCAGGCGTTCATTTTTCATATGAATTATTGTACAAATATATTAAATAAATAATTTTAACTTATGAATTGAATTAAAATTTCTCTTTAAAATTTTGAATATTGAAAATATGATTTTTAAACTTATAATAAAACCATATAAATCAACTTATGTATACATATATAAATTTGATAGATCGTGGTAAAATTTGACTGTTGAATGAATGGTTTTTCGCAAGAATTTAATCAATCATAATAAGAGTATATTTTCTGTCAAAAATAATTTCTAAACTGATATATAAAGATTTTTAAGAAAATTTATTTTATTAATTTGAATTTCTTTTTTTAAAATGTAGAACTAGAAATAAATTGGAAATTCGTTTTAAATTAATTTTTGTTAATAGAAAAATATTTATCATTAAAAATATTTTTCTTATGAAATGAAACAAATATACATATAATATTTCTTGTCTTTAATTCAGTAATTAAATTTTTAGTCATATTTTTTGACTCTAAACTGTTTTTTTGTCGATAATTAATCATTATTCATTGTGAAGTATTTGTTTTAGATAAATTTAATCAGTGGTTAAATATTTTTAATTTTTTTATCAAATTAAAATCTTTGATCAATTTAAAATAAAAAAATACAGTTTTAAATATTAAATTTATTCATAACGAATTAAAAATTGTGGTAAAAGTAAATATTTTTCTATATCTGAAATATATGTATACATAAAGTCGTTAAATAAATAATTTATCATAGATAAATTTTTTTCTTCTAATTGAAACATTAATTGTAGCAACAAGTCTATTATGTTTTAGGGCTGTTTCAAATTAAAATACACATGTTATATATATATATATATATATATATATATATATGTATATATATATAAGTTTATATGTGTATGTAAATAAATTATGTGCGTTTGTGTGTGCATTATCAGTTGACCCATTAATGTCCACACAAGAAGTTATATTTATAAATGGCCTAGAAGATAAAAGAAGTAAACGGTTTATCGTATAATATATGTTGAAGGAAATTGGATATGGAATCCTCTTTAGTATCCACGAATATTTCACACGTTTTGATTGTTATTCATAATGGTTTTTGTGGTCGTTTGAATGTAGTATAATATTTTATTTATTATGCAGTCGTTAAATAAATATTATCATCAAAATAATTAAAGGATTGAAGGGGTAATTGCATTTAGATAATTAGTTGGGTCGGGGGATGTAATTAATATTGTTTGTTTTCGAATTTTTGTATCCATTTTTGGTTGTGTTTTCATTATAGCTTGTGGTTTTTAAGATTAAATTCTTTGTTGTATTTAATTATTTTTTTATAATGACCTTATGGCTATTCTTTTCCCTATTTTTGTTCAGTATGACAATCAGTTTAGAAAATGTGTGTCATCTGTAGGTAGGATTGAAGAAAAGGCAAGAAATTGAATGGAAAACAAGTTTGTTTAAAGTTTAAAAAACATTCAATTAGAAATAGAATAAAAAAAACAAATAGGCAGAAATGAATAAATTCAATGCTGTAGAAGAGCAGATTGTGAATAGTTTTAAAGATAAAACACTTTAATCAAACATTGTACGTTTGATGGAGAATCTCCGAGCGACGTGATGGATTCTAAGTGAATTGTTTCGAAAATAATTTCAATTACCGTCGTAACCGAACATATTGGAGTTGTTTTCGAATTCGAATCATAAAGTTAAAACCTGTACGTCGGACGGGTCTCAGTGATAAACATCCTTCGATATCTTCAAACACTATCGTCGATCCTTTCACACCATACTGATAGTTTATGTCGAAGCACTTTAATTAAAGTGACTGTGTGCAGCCGAAACATTATTCAGAGGCGAGCATGTATTATGCATCAGGCACGGAATGTTCGGCCACAGCAATTTGAGTAGTTGGACATTGGAATTAGTGACGCGCCCGATGGCACTGTTGACGTCGCGTTGTTGCTGCTTTTATATCACCCTTCACAGTATGTCGTTTTCCCATACGAGCAAATCGATGGATGTATATATAGATCTGATACAAAATAATTCTCTTTAGAATAATATAGACAATGAGATGGGACGAGATGAAATTATTTAATACCGTTCGTTGTATGTTTTTTTACAATGATGGAACGGTTCGTTGATGTATGAATGTCATGACAGATAGACAAATCAGTCGTGTTAAAAATGCATCTGGTAATTTCGTTCTTGTGATTACAAATGATAGAAAAAGATACTAATTTACAATGAAATGAATTATTTATTAATAAAGGAAAATGAACACGTTTTCTATTTTTATACGCAATTTATACAGATGTTAAAAAAAATAAAGTAAATTTATTCAATTGAATTTTTTACTCCGAACATATAATTTAAAATTCTGGTAATGTGGAAAATTCTTAATTCCCATTTGAAGTAAGTATGGAGATATTATTATAGAATCTTGTCTCTTTTTTAAAAAAAATCAATGATTTAAGAATATTAAGCAACTGAAATGAAAAACTCTGTCAAAAATGAGGATTATTTAAGTCAGTGATCGGCACCTCTTTGAATCTCAAAATAAGTTCTCGTAAAAATATTCTTGTAATAAATAAATTTCTGTTTGTTTTAAAAAAATTCGTCTAATTAATGGTTTCCCCATATTAAAAAAGCCTCAAGTGCAAAGGGTTAAAATTCTTTTTCATCATTATTTATATGAACTATTTATGAAACAAGATTCACCGATATTCAAAGTATAGACTTTCGATGTTTGAATCAACGTGAAGACAAACCGAGTGTTAAAAATCTTATGTACATTGAATGATTTACGTTTGACTGAAAGTATTCGATAATATAAAATTGACGAATAGAAACATCAACAAAATATACGATTGTTTTACGAGCCGTTCTCATCGTGTTGACAAATAGTCTAAGATCACTAAAGTGTTGTGCAAAAACGCGTTATAAGAAGACAAGTTCCAGTTTATATAGACGTTATCTCGCAGTATCGGAATATTTTGGCCCCGTCTCACTTGCTAGGACATTAATCGAGTCAGACACATATTTATGATACAAATTGGTTATCATTTATTACGTAACGCGCCGCTTCCGCTATGACAGAATGGTGCTTATTGATGACAAAATATGCAGTTTGTTTCGTTCTGCTCTGAAAACGACGAATATGCAGTAATTTATTTCCTGACGAGTGATATTCTGATATGAAAAAGTCGTAAATTTATTGCTGAATATTATGACAGGAATTTATGGGTAAATTTCGTTTACATTATTACTAACTTTTTAACTCGTTCTGTGTCATATTAAATTATATTAGAGAAAATGATGGGATCCTTTGTTGTGAATATATGTTGAACGATCTGTGATAGAAACATATTTCTAAATCTGGTTTATATAAAATTTATTCTTTATCGTTTCATCTAAATTGATTCATTATCATATACCCTGACGTGTAAAAGTATTCACCATGTGGGTAACATGAGCAATTTATTGATATAATATTATATAATAAAGTCGTGAAATTAAAAAAATATATTTAATTGATATTACATATAATATTCATTAGAAAAAATACAAAAAAAACAATAATTAATTCTATTATATAGTAGAAAATTTTAAAATAAAAACATATATGGCGAATACTTTTGCAGTCGGTGTATGTAGGTCGATCTTAAATTTCCATCAAGGTTATTAAAAAAAATTAATAACGTCTTAAAATGTCCATTAGATATTTTCTCTTTGCTAGAAATTAATTTGAAATATAAAAATTTAAAATCATGAATATAATTTTCTCTTATTACAAATAAATTCTGAAAAATTATAAATGTGAGAAAGGCCTGATTTCCTGAAAATATTTTTTCTAGTATAACATATGTATATATGAATTAAAAAAAATGAATATTGGAAAATATATAGTTTTGCTACTAATAATTCATTTATGATGAGAAAAATTAATATTTCAAACTTTAATTTTTTGATCCAAAAATTACCACGACCTATAGTATGGAAAATTTGGTAAAAAATTAAAAAAATTGAAAATTGATAATAAATATATAAAATTGTTATTTTTGTATAAATAATGACAAATCATGTACAAAAAACACATTCTTATCTCAAAATATACAAATAATTATGAAAAAAAGATTTTTTTCTTATTAGATTTTAAAAAAAATATTTTTATTTTTAAATTTGTTCATATAAATCTATATTATTTAATTATATGTATTTTTTCTTATCAGATAATACATTTGCTTATCACAATAAATTATATTTTATAAACAAATTAAAAGGTTCTTATTTTCATTAAAATAAAGATTGACTTAACTGACAAGATTTGATTTTTAATTTTTAGTTTAGTCTAGTTTGGAAATTATTTTTGTCAAATATATAAATTTGTCACTTTTAAACTTTCATAAACTTAGAATCAAATTTTAATTAGATTGAATATCAATTTCTATAAACAGTTTCATTTTAATTGCTATCAATTTACTACTAGATAACTTTTAAGTAGCTTATGTATATTAAGATAATGATATTTAAATGTTTCTAGTAAATAAGTTTTATAAATAGAAAATTTTCTACATATGTATATACATATATATATATATATATATATATATATATATATATATATATATATATATATATTTCACACATACATATTTATATACATAATACACAAACGTTTGTATGTGTGTGCATGTGTGCATATATAAATATATTATCTGTTCCTCAGGCACTACATACTCATTACCACATACTGTCATTAATGCATGTTTGAACATGTAATACTCGTAGTTTCCCTGAGATAAAACTAGCAACATTGCTGCTGACAGTTTGTCAATTGACAACCACTTTCAGATTACATTGCTGTTGAACAACGAGGTGTCATTAGATTTTCACTGTCAGGGTGTGTACGATAAAATGAAATTTACTATAGAATATACACAAAAATATAGGGGCGGCTGTTTATCATTCGAAAAGTATGTACGAATGGTGTAAACTATTGAAAAAAAAAACGATAATAGATGATTTAGTTGATAAACGTTTGAATTTTTCTGATCGATCAACGAATGGTATTCAATGATACAGACAAAGGTTTGATTTTTATTTTTGTTAATTTGATAGACTATTTTCAAAATAATTGATTTGTTTGAAAAGTACATTTGCTGAATATTCACTATTTTAGTCGTTTTTTTAACAAATTTATTTTTAAAATATGTATTTATTTATTTGAACTTTTATTCGATTTGCTATAATTGAAATCGTTTATTGAATAGTATATATTAATAAAATCACGTGATTATAAAATACTAGTATTTTTTGTAAAAAGTACGATAGTTAAAATATCAGTTTTGTATATTAAATTTCTGTAACATTTTATAATCAGTCAATTTGCAAAAAATAAAACTAATTCAAATATTATGATAATGTTAGACATCTCTGAATTATTATATAATATATAATAAATTGTGATAGTGGTATATTTTTTTAAAAAACATAAAATTATTCTATAAGTAAAAAATGAACAATTATAATAATTATTTCGATATTTAATTTTAATAAATACTAAATTTGTTCCAAAAAAATCGATAACACAATTAGACATTACTTAACTCTTTTCGCCTTCGCTACACATGGTAACTAGTTCACTTAACTCATTACAAAGTACACTTAGTCTTACGCGCAGTCTTTCTGAACTTGTGGTGTATATCAGTGTTGAATTTTTTTATTAAATTGCAATACAAAATTCATTTCAAATATAAAATAATTCCTGTATTTAATTGAATATATATTTTTTGAGAAATTTAACACTAGTTTATATAAGTTTAAAGATACATTGCTGATTATTTTTTTAAGTCATATTTAGGTTATAACATTTGATTTGTTTCATTTTACTGCAATAAAATTGAAAATCGACGAATTTGGTTCGTAGAAATATACGATATTGAAATTTTACTTATTTAGATCAGATATGATTCAATTTATATTTTTTAATAATTAATAAATTGTGAAGTGATTTTGGACAAGTTAAAGTGAAAGTTAATTTGTGTTAAGCACAACGCTGTGATTCCCAGAAGTGAATTTTACGAACAGAAGCATAAAAACAAGGTACGTACATATATAATATTTTTTAAATATAAATAATGCATGTTTGAATGTATAAAATATTTAATGTAATATTGGTATTATTACTCTAATGGTAATATAAAATTTATTCACGTTTTTACTAACATTGAATACGTATTTCTTATTTAAATATTTGATTTTTTTTGATATGGTTTAATACAAAAGTATAATTTTACTTGATTTGCTTTCACTGTATCTTATTACAATATTTATATAAATAGATTGATCTGAAAAAATCGTGATTTGTATTTATTTCTTATGATAAATTATGGAGATATATTTGAATAAATAAAAAATTAGATCGAATATCTAATTAGAATCTAAAAAGATTTTTCATTTTTTAAATTAAAAAATAATGAAGAAAAATATTCTTGAGAAATTATTAAATTATCAGTTTAAAAAACTAAATAATCTACTTTTTTCTTAGTCAAATTTATAGAGAATTAAAACAAGTATTACAAGTTATAGATAATTAAAAAAAATATTACTTGTAATGATTTAAATTTTATCTTAGAATAGGGATTTTTGCTACTTAACAATTATTATTAAATAATAATATTCTTTAGATTTAAAAGTGTATTGGAAAAGATTACAATTTTTAAACGATTTTTACTTAATTAAATATCTTAATCTTTTTTTTTCTTAAAAAAATTGTCGAAAAAATAATAATTTGAAAATATTAGAATAAAAAACATTTAAAGTATGAGAAATTCAATAGAAAATTAAATTTTCATCAGTATGTTTCTTTTTTTGCTTGTTATTAATCTTTTAGTTTGATAATATTATACTTAGTTATAATTTTTGAATACATTTTTTATATTGTTTAAAAATATAACAAAAATGTAGAAATAAAAATTGTAACGTTCGTTTATATTTTAATTTTTTATAGAGAAAGTACGGGGTAAAATGTCGAGATAAATGCTTTTTATATTTAAACACTTATATTTATTGTTTTGATATGCTTGAAAAATAAAATGTTAAAATTCACCCAAAAAAATTCATCTGTAAATAAATATTAATTTTAAAAGAATGTTGATACCTGATATTTTGAAATTAAATTCTAATATTGTTAATTTTCCACCAGTGTTTTATCTATGTTTCTTTGTTATATTCATTAAGCAGAAAATGTATAAATGTGTAGTAAAAATAATGCGAATACCATTGTATGTTTTTTATTTCTGTATTTATTTAACGAAATGTTTCAAAATTATTCAACCAAGTATTAGGATGTCACACAATACGTCCAAATTTGAAAATTAATCGAAGGTTAATGCATATCTGTTTTTCCTTGTATAGCAAGAGAGATAAATTAGTCATATCTTACGCAGAGTTGTAGGCGTATATAATTGTTGTGTTTAAATGTTTGTTTATATATATATATATATATATATATATATATATATATATATATATATATATATAAGCTTATAATGCGTCTAGTTTAAACATGATTAATTACTAGTACTAAAGAACCATTATGTCGACTTTCAATCACATAAGATAGATATACTCGAAACTTAAATCTGTCCTGTAGACTATACAACATTGCCATTCGTTAGCGAGCGGCAGCACAATGAAGAGGGTCGTAGAACAGAGAATGAAAACATGTAACGTACAATAACAGTGTTTGTCGGCGGTGGTAAATCGAAGGATCAGCAAACACAATTAAAGCCGTCGCGCGACACAAAAACATTGCCCGGCGACAATGTTCATGCAATTGTGTGTAGGTAAATGAAATTGTTGGGCACAGGTGGCGCCAATATCGTTTGTACACTCACTATAATAACATAAATGAATCAGACGTATAACATAACGTATGTTTTAATACACATATTGTAGCAACATGGCGATAGATCAGAGATTAAAGCGAAATTGGGAGAATGAGTACGGCCCGGGTGGGACTTTGGCTGGCAAAGTTAACAATATTGTGAATGTGTTTTAGTGTAACGAGATTGATATTGTTCTGTATCATTAAAGATGATTAAATGTAATTGGACGACGTGTACATGTGTTACTTTTTATTTTTCCAACGATTTTTTTATAGACGATGGATTTTTATCTCTCTATAAATACTTAGATAATTGAATAAGTTTGTACCATTAACTCTGTGTAATAACAAAACGAAATATCTTCATATATTTATCACTAACTATATATATTGTACATAGAATAGTATCAATAAACATATTTTCATTCCCTTATCTATTTTCATATAAAATAAAAATCGTTATAAATAATTTATCTAAACACAGCATATTTTTATCAATTGCTCACAGTAATTGATATTTTCTTATTTTGATTATTTTTCTTTATGCTGATTCAATAGAATTAAAATGAACATAATGACAGGAATAAAAAATAAACAATTATTAAAAGATGATAAAGATATTTCCAAGGTCTACAATGATTCATTTGTAAAATGTGACTTCAGTTACAATACTGAATTATTTTTAAAATATTTTTCATAAATTTAGATATATTTTTGAGAAACTGTAAAAAAATTGTTTAATTAATCAATGTATATACAGTGAATAATATTGATTGATAACGAAAATATCTTATTATCGATCAATAGCTGGTTGATTGATATTAATCAATAGATAATCGATTGATAACAGTTTATAGATGATTGCTTGATAATAAACTAATCAATAGATATTATCAGCCAATCGTTATTAACCAGTAGATATCCACTGATAAGAACATCGGATTACTAACAACTGATAAAGCTAAAAAGTTAATAGATTCAAACATTTTCAATTATGGTATATAATTTTGAAAGATAAAAATCTAATCGAATTTAATGAAAAAAATTCATAAAATATACTAAACTTAGAAGTAATTCTATAAAAATCACGATAGATAATTGAATGTTTGTGAATTAATTTATATAGAATTTTTGAATTGTATTGAAAAACTATTCAGAATTTTTATTATAAGAAGTAACGCGATATTGAAAATAAAACGAATTCTTAGATTTATTAGAGTTCTTTGTAAATAAATAAATATTTTTAATAAGATTTATCAAAATATAATAATTATAAATATATATTATGTCGGATGGAACGAAGGCCATATTTTAAGGGTTTAACGTGTTTATGAGATTATTTTACCCATTTCATAAGAAGTGTTTTTACAGATAAATGTCATGTGTATATATATATATATATATATATATATATATATATATATATATATATAATTTTGTACAATATATACGTATGTATGTACAAGTTTATATACTTTTTTGTTTATGTTTCATTGTATAATAAATATGCGATCTGAAATGAAAAAAAGTAGTGTATGTAAAATCGAACTCGATTTCGCTATTTCAAACAGCACCAACAGTTTAACGAAAAAAAAAATGAGCTTTGTCAGCAGATAGATACTCTCATTGTCGAATGATGCTATTGTCGTCGGCGTATCCATTCCGTCCTCGACGTTCGTTGCTAACTGCAGTTTTCATTATGTTGCAGTATATGGTATTTTTGACATGTTGACCGGTGATGAACTCCAATGATACAATTTAATTCTTCGGAAACCGCTTTATTTCGTGCCCTGTAAATATTATTTCTTTGATTAAATTTTTATTACAGACATATTTTTATAATAAAGATATTTCGAACAGTATAGTTTATTTTCAAATTCATTTTAACTCTGTCTACAATGTAACGTAATCAGTTCTTTTTTTATATGTATGTGTATATTAATACAATCAATAATCTTATATTTTATTTTGTTTAGTTAATATTTCACAGATTGATTTTATGTTTGTGTAATGTTCGAAATTCCAAATAATATTTTAATTAGAATTTATAATGAATTTTTTTCTATATTCAAGTACTTAAATTTAATTATTAGTTTATAATTATTCAATATTGTATCATTAACGAAACATGTACGCCAGTCAAAGAAATTCGATAAAGGATATATAAGATAATAGTTAAGAAAAACATTATTTTCAGCAGTTTCACAGAATAAGTTTATTTAACACGACCTGTTCCAACATAATATGTCATTGTCAAGTGAATGCAGGTTAATACTCTTGACAATGACATATTGTGTCGAAACTGATCGAATTAACTACATTTATTTTGCGAAACTATTATAACTTGTTTTATACAAGTATCTCTGAATAAAGTTCATCGATTTTCTTATAACCGAAAACACTGAATAGAGAAATTTAATATATAATTTTCGATCAAAAATTAATCCAGTTTGACAAAAATAATTCATATTTATTTAAATAAAAATTTCTACTAATTTTTCCCTGATATTTTTTTCAATCAATTCAATTTTAAAAAACCAATTCGGTCATTTAATTTAAACCACGTACGAATGGGTTAAAATTACACGTATTTCAGTCTGTTGCTAATTAATGAAAAATTCTTTTCATGTTATTTTCAACAAACAGCGAAAAATAAAATAAAAAAATGTAATTAAAACTAGATTTAGATTCGAACGGATATGAAGAAATACATATGAATCGATATGAACATTAACTATAAATTAAACATCTTGAAATAACGATATGTTTGATCGTATAAGTACGACAAAGATGTCGTTAGATGTTGTATTGGGTTGTATATTCTAATTGTTGGTTCAAGGGTGACATGTATTCATGGTTTAATACACGACGTTTAATTAATATTAATAGAGTTCAATAGATGTTCTCGGTTCGTACGGTTGATAATTACATGTCTTCGTGTTATGATTCGACAAACAATGTTGATTTTTCTTTTTTGCAACGTCTATATTTCTATCGTTTGAGATAAATCAACAGGAGAGTTTTTAATTAATATGGAATTTTGTTTTCCGGTTTATTTTAATGAAGACACAAACATAATCTTAAATTCTTTGACAGATAAAATATATTACAGTCTGTTTTAAATATTTATTCGTCTTATATTATTCAAACATTTATTTTTTTCGTAAAATTTTTTTTTCCATTATCAATTCATTCATCTGAATTTTATTTTCCAGTCTTTCTAGTTATGATAGTTATTTACTTTTGAAAATATCACTTTTCTAAATTCTTTTCTTCTACTTTATTATTTACAATGAATTTAATATCTCATTAAAACATTTCTTTTGTTGATAATTAAGATTTTCTAGTTATGCGCCATCCACATATTCTTTTTAGGCGCACGCCTCATTTAATTACATTATTGTCAACTTGGTATGTAATTAATATAATACGAAGCTACGCCCTGACATTATCGTCGTGCGATCTGCTCAACTTTATAGTCTCACAGATCTTATTAAATGTCCCTCACTGCACTGTTTTTAGTTTGAAATTCAACCCATTTATCAATTAAATTGAACTTGTCGAAATAACTTATTATATCTCATTTAAAATAGATTTTTGATCGTCGTACCTCTATAATTTTTTTAATATATCGTTCGAACTAAACGCTTAGTACTAAAAAATTTAGTAGAAAAATACATTCGCCTCTTGCTGAGTGCTAGTTATATACCTATATGAAACTAGTTTTTCTCGTTCAAGAAAATACATTACCTCGAAATAAAAGTCACGGCCGTCCGTTGTTGGAGAAGAGAACAAACGCATTTTCCACATATCGAAGATATTTTCTAAATCCTGTAGACCAGACTGGAAATTTCACGATAGTATTATTAAACTCGTAAAAAAAATGTTAAAAATTCTTGTAATAAATTATACAGTCTAATTTTTTTTCTTGAAGTAATAAGATGCTATGCAGATATCGGTTTAATTTATGAATAACGTTGAGATGGGTGCAGAGAAAAGTCTAGGTTAGGTTAGGTCATATACATTCCGTATAAGTACGGATAACTATCTACATATATATATATATATATATATATATATATATATATATATATATATATATATATATAACTGTATGTGTTTGTGTATGTTTACAGCAATACGTTAATCGTTTATACAAGCACGTTGATTATAATTTAAATGTGTAATTTACGTTTAAATTTCTCATTTTTATGAACTTCGTGCAGTTTTGTATTCGCCATTAAGAAGGCTGCAAAATGTAAGCCTATAAGAACGTGTGGAAGATCGCCAGACTTGTTCCGCATTGTTAATTACGAGCGAATGTTTAAGAACTGCTCGGAATCGTTAAGATGTACGGAGACTGCTATGCATAAAACAAATATATTTCAATATTTTCATACATATTCTTCTTATTACGATATTCACTGGAAATTTCAAAATTGTACAGATAAAAAACTAGAACGATGCGTTTCATACAAATACGATTAATTGAAAACGTAATTGTTTTATTAATTGATAAGTAATAACTGATTATAATTTACTGTCAAAATCGATTAACACTAGATATACCAAGAATCGATATAAACCTATCTTTACAATAGGTTATTTTGACCGGTTGGTTTATCTAGTGTTAATAATATTTGGTAGATTATTGATGAAAGATAACAAATACATTATTAATTAATTATAATAGATAATAAATTATTATTAACAGATGGAAGTTAATATTTGATAATAAGTAATAGATTATTTATAATTAACAACAATATCTATTGATTGATTACCTCTAGTTATTTCAAATTTATCATTCATATTTATTTGATTATTATTTGATAAAAGTGAATAGAATTTCAGTAGAAATATATTTTTAAGAATACACATTTTAATATTTTTTTTCTTATCAGTTGATAATAGCCAATAGTATTTAATAAGTTTATATTATTTATTGATATAGCTAATAGTTTTTTGTTGTTATCTGCCAGTAGATTATCTATCAATATCGGTCATGCAAGTAGTTTTTTTTTTGTAATAAAATATTTAGAATGGGTTGTATTTGTAATTTATTATCAAGTTTATAATTGTAAAAGAATATCATTAAAGTTTGTTTTTTTGTAGTAAATTAAATAGTTTTGTTATTAAGTTAAATGAAATATTGTTTAATGTACAATACAATTAACAAAGTACTAAAAATTGTACGATTTAAAAAAAAATTAAATGTATTTAAGAATAATCCATTCTGAAAATCAATATTATAGTCTGGCTTAATGCAATTGTGTTGGATTTAGTCTGCGGATCGTATTTTCTTTACCACTGGGATATTTTAAGTCTGCGAACTATAAAATTGCCGGAGTTCAATCAATTTGATTACACTCGTGACACGATTTCGTTGCATTGAATTGATATGAGTGTTTGTGTCTGAAGAAGAATTGATTCTCATCGAAATTTTCATATACATTTTTCAATAAGTTTTTTTTATTATATTCGATATTGGTTATTAGTTTTAGTTTAAGGTAGGGTAGACGATAAAATAAATAGAAGTCGTGTTTTCAGTAAAGTTATGATAATAAAACGAATGAAAATTCAAATGAAAACTCGTACATAAATCATTGAAATAACAGAACGATCGTAAAAAATACATATACATGGGGAGAGTTAACTTGACCGACATTACAGTCGTTGTTATATGAAAGTTAAAAACTTCTATCAAACAAATAGAACGAAAGTATATAGGCTCGCATAAAACAACACTTCGGAACAAACATCTAAATAACGAACCTTTCTCGCTACGTTCGATCGGCGGCAACGGTGCCAATACGTTATTTTACGCTCGACAGAGATACAAATTTAAATGGTTGCAACACGACCGGGCCGTTCTATTCATCCTGCGCGACGTAAATTATCGAAAACGAAAACAAATATTTTTCCAAACTGAATTCCCAGATGGCTTCAACGTAACGTTGTGACGGTCCAGCCGATGCCGAAATCCTCTGTGTAAACTGGTCGGCAGTGGTGGCCAGGGCTATGGTAGTAGCAACAGACGCGCCTGCAACTAAGCCAATGTAGGATTACTGAAAGGATACGTAGCCAATCCCGACATACAAATTGCCTGTGTAAACTCACCCCCGTTATACTGGTTTTTGTTATGCGCCAACAGCGTTCCGTAAGGTCTTCGAGTTGCGTTCGTTGCATTATGTCCTTTGTTACAGAAACGACGACAATGACACAACTGGTGCTTCGCTTCAACTAAGAGTTAAACACGAACTATAACAGTAAAGGAAAAAAACGTACACACATACATATACGTGTGTATATATATATATATATATATATATCTGTAAAAGAACCAATATGAAACGATTTTAGTAAGTATTATGCGCTGTTTTAGCAAAATCAATAACAAGCTACGTTGTGTTGTTGTCTCTGCGATTGAATTATGGGTTCAATCTCGAATAGTTTTACACCAAACACCAATGAACTATGTAAAACGTTTCATAATAATTAATTATCATTATTCAGTGAAAAACATTCACCGGTTAAATGACTAGTGCATAATGAATGGCGTGATAAAATAATGAGAACCAATTTTACAATTCGTTTTATATTCATCTAAATCATTTTATTATAAATTTATAGATTTTCCTTTCTTTCTGTATTTTTTTAATAATTTTCTAATGATGATTTTCCCTAAAACACTTTCACAAATAATTTCCTATAACTGTACGAAAATGTTTGCTTACTTTTGCGATTATTGTATTTTTTCTAAATTCTATGCGTGTAGAAATTTATAAGAAAATAATAATTTATTTGAAAAAGTTAAATCAAAAATATTTTTCTATTTATAAATATTATTGACCAGTTTAATCTATTATCAAAATTTTAAACTTATTTAGTAAAAATAAAATCAGTAATCTGAGTAATTGCTACTTGTAATGTGAGAGTAATTAAATCTAATTACGGACTTAAATATAAACACTGTAACCAGTGTCAGCGACTGATAAATCTGTCAGCGAAAATTAGTGAACCAAGATGCATTACGATGCAGTATATAATCTGCTACTAGAGTTTCATTATATCGTAAATTGTGTGCAGTTTAATAGAAATGAATGGAATTAGTTTTAAGATAATAATTATTTAATTAAAAAATATATAACTGGCTTTAATTATGTTTTCATGAGTTAATAACATAGGTGTACAATAATAGTAAATTAAATAGAAGTTTTACTGGAGTAAAATATTTTAATTTTTTTAATTTGAAGTGAATTTTAAAAAGGATTATTTTTATTTTTTATAAGGTTACTATTTTAAATATCAATATTAAATTTTATTAGAAAAATAGAATTTATTAATATTAAAAGGTTGTTTTTATTTTCTTTGTCATACGTGTAAAAATTTGACAGCTGATATAATTCTGAATGCATAATAAAATATTGATATTTTAATATAGTATACAATTCAATTTATACATATGAGAATGAAAGGAAACGAGGGAAATGAAAAAAAATCCAACAATAGAATCACTAATACTTTTTTTATGACACACCATGAAAAGAAACTTCCACGTTGACCAAAAAAAGCATAGCTGGAAAAAATAGCTTAACAAATAAAAATTACTTATTGTGCTTCTTATTAAAATGTTGTTTTCACGCATAAGCATATTGCCGCTTTTGAGGCGAGAACGTGATGGATCCTTGTTGTCATTCATGACATACGACAAATGGCAGTTGTGACAATTTTGCGTGTTATCAAATATCATTAGTAACTGTCAAAACACTTTATCGCGTACACCGTACAACATTGATGTTTACAAATAGTACCGAGTTTACAAGGCGTAAAAATACATTTTATGATAAATATTTTCTTTTAATACAACTCAGCGTGCATACGTGGAAGTGTTTCTTTTTTATGTCTGGAATTTTTGTTATCAAATAAATATTTTTATTTCGATCGAAACGCAAATACAATGTGTAATGTACGTAATATTGAGATAGTAAAATCGAATGGAAACAATAAAATGTGTTACGCGAGCGGACGAATTTGTTGTTGTAAAAACAATTATAGAAATATGGATGTGTGTTTATTTTACAGACATGTCGTTCCTTGTATCGTTTTGTTTTATTCAATGTAGGTTTATTTGTATTTGGAAAATATTGATATTTGTTCGAGATGAATTTTAAAATGAGAAAAATAATTATTCATCACTTAGTACTAACATATTTTAGAGACAAATTCAGATTATAATTTAATAGTAGTTAAATTCATCTTCACGAATTAATCCTTATATCGAATATTATAAATTTTTTATCAATTATTCATTGTAATTAGAATGTGGAAAAATTTTGAAATTAAATGATAATTGTTTATTATTTTTAAAATTGATTTCGTTTTTGATGTAGAAATTTATTATTGAAATTTAAATTTAGAATTATTTTTCAAAAGATTGTATTTCGTTTTGATTTTTTTGAGTTATTTTGAATTTTATATTTTTATATCAGTTTGTGGACTTTTTTGACTATATAATACTTAAACTGAAAATCTATTTGAAGATGATAGAATTCTAAATCGATTGAAGTAATGAGAAATTTATGGTTATATAGGGAAATGAATCGAAATTCTGGCTAAAATATGGCGTGTATATATATATATATATATATATATATATATGTACATGTACAATTTATTTTTGAGTTGCAGTAATAAATTAGTGAATGAAAGTAATATCTAGTAAAAAATTATATATAATTTTATTGAAAATTAAATATATTGTTAATTATATAATTTATATACATATATAGAGAGACATTGTTGAAATTTCTTGCATTTTAAATTTTATATACATATACATACATTCACACACATTTATATATATATATATATATATATATATATATATCTTGTGTATTTTCGTGTTCGTTCGTAAATAATTGACATATTTCAATTAAATCAATCTTTTATTCGACGTAAATAGGTTTAAATTATTGTAACGGAAATATTTGAAATTTTCCAAAGTGAAATTGTTCAAATAGCATTACGTTTTCCCCTGCGATTTTTCAAATTTAAATTTCAACATTTTTCATTGATATGATCAGAAAATAGTATCGGTTATACAATTTATATATTGCATTCATCAGTATATCTACTGGTTTGGATAATTAAATACTTTAATTATTATTATATGCGTGTATAAATATATTCTAATTAATTGTTTAATTAATTTAAAGTCTCATATTTGTTGAAAAATGAAAATTATAGGTCAAAGTATCTTATATATTTATTGTTAAAAGTTTTAACATTCTAAATATTTGTAATTTAGTTATTTTATTGTTTATAATTATTTATAAGTTTAATTTGAAAAAAATATTAATAATTATTTTCATTTCATTTTCAAAGAACAAACGATACAAATATAAATAAAAAAGTTTTATCAAAATGTACTTGAAACTGTCATTTCTTGCTTTCACTAAATAATGATATTAGCACGGTTCGTTACATATATTTCAATTTCTCTCCCATTATGTATATAAAAAAACTTTGTCATTATTGTAGCAGTCTTGTGGACGATAATTAATTATATTAATAAACTTTGTTCTTCGAGTAATTGACACAATAACTTCATTATAAAATTATTTATATTTAGATGCTTTGTAATAAATGTTTCTTTAAAAAAAGAACGCTTTTTCAAAACATGTTTTCTCAGATATTTTTTGTATATATATTTATATATATATATTAAATGGAAAATATTTACGTCTATTTGAACATTTTTAATTTGTTATGTAAATATTAACGGACGATATTCATATTTCCCTATTTATTCCATATCTCGTGTGTAACAAATCACTACGGTTAATTAATTTCCTTGCGAATGCAAAATCGACTGTGTGTGTGTGTGAATATGTATACGTATTCAGCAACAACCTTGTTACTGCTTTTGCTGTTGCTGCGCCCTATTGATATTTATGCAGGCTAGTAAAGCGTATCGGCGATATAAAAGCGGGTTGCTTTCTCCATATCGAATCCTCCCGCACCCCAATTTCACTAGTTTATTTCGGAATAAATCTCTCCGAATGAAATATGGGCTCCCTGTGGATGAATACCCGGTTTTCAACTATTTTCCTATACTTTATGTACGAGGAAAAAACTATATTGCTCTATAGCCTGATAGTTGATAATAAAACTTGTTTAATGTTGTAAATAATTTTGATCACTGATTATGTGGTACCAATAACAACGCAAAAAATCTGAAATACTGAATTTATTTCATTTATTCACATACATACACGATTATATATATATATATATATATATATATATATATATATATAAATATTTTTAATAAAAATCAAATATTTGTTTTATCTGTTCACATGATAAATTATTAATACGTTTTTATTCTATTTTGATTATTATTAAAGAAAATGTTGTTCTTAGTCATATATCACAAATTATAAATTGATTAGATATTTTTACACGGTTTAACTTGAAATAATAAATAACATAAATTTTTAATAAAATTTATATATATATATATATATATATTGTTTTCATTTTTCATAACTTTGAACAAATTCATTTATTAGTCAGTGTACCAAATTATAAGCACTCGTTCGTTAACGATATGAATTTACAAGTGAAGTTGGAATAGTAATATAACGATAATTTTCGAAACGACAAAAACACTGAAAGTAAGTTATAAATTAACACGTACACTATTATTGAAAATTTCGTGTTTAATGAACTGTATATAATGAAAGTTGTAGTTATCAGAATAACCAGTTGAAAACCTGATTACAGTTTTTTGTAACATGGTGAACATTGTAACAGAAATTAAAATATACATATATGTATATATATATATATATATATATATATATATTATATTAACGTGATTTGTGTATGATTGAATTTTAAATACTGGGAAACAGAAAAGGATCTATCGGGACGAGAACATTTTTTAATTCTAACAGAAATTAAAAAAAGAAAAATCGTTTATTAATTAATATATATATATATATATATATATATATATATATATATATATATATATAAATTTCATTACAAACGAATCTATTTTCAATTACATAAATTGAATTAGCACCTGTGTGTATTTTTATTTTTTATGTTTTCAATTAATATTCGTTTCGTTGTTGTTTGGCAATTGAAATCGTTGCGTGTTTTTGAAATAAAAGTTTATCTCATCGTTAAATGATGATATTTTATTATATTTATTATGTATATATATATATATATATATATATATATATATATATATATATATATATATATATATATATATATATGTATGTATACTCGTGTGTATGATGGAAGGTCGGTGTGGTTATATGTTTTTTACTGACTATATTTTATTGTACGACTTCATAACAACAAATCTTTATATAAAAGTTTATTGGGTGCGACGTGTAAATTGTTACAATAAAAAATATTTTAAGCGAATATCGAGTACAAATTTTCCGTTTTCGAATCGAGGTTTCGATTTGAACATTTTTACGATAACCAATATCGACACGAGTCATGAATGTGTATGTAAAAGTGACACAATTTCTTAAAGAAAAAAATTGCAGAACTATTTGACAGCGAGTGTGAGTGTGCCTGTTAGATACGGTATCCTGCGCATAAACAATCATTTCCTGTTGGCAACAATCCCCAAGACACACGCGCGCGCGTTCGTTCGCTTGAGCAGATCCAATTTTGCTAAACTGATATCGGCTCTGAAATTTTGCGAAATTGATACTGTGTGCTGTGTGCCCCGTCACGACGGCGGTGCCGCCACGGTGGTTGGTTAGAGACGAGTTGGTCGGTAGTTGTTGGTGTAGTAGTAGTAGTAGAAGTAGTAGCAGCTACAGTTTGGAGATATTAGCCGTGTTTCCAATAAGCGACGCGACCTAAATGATTTTCTTTGTGTATAAAACGTAGCGAACTTTGGACCGTTGCCCTTATTATTAATGATCTTGGATGGCATAACTGCTCGCTTGTTCTGTTCAAACGTGAGACGAGTTAAAAAAGTTACATTGAAGATTTGGTATGGATATGCGCTCACTTTTTCCTAATACTTTTGTTGTTCTTTCGTTGTACATTGACACTTGTCTCTTGATTTATTATTACACAGAACTGATATAATTAATGAAATAGTACGAAAGATTACGACTTATACAGACGTATGGAGCCATTCTTAGCGTTCAGTAAATATATAGCAGATTATATATATATATATATATATATATATATATATATATATATATATAAAGTTTATTAAAGATGATATACATAAAACTACGAAATGTTTTAATGAAAATTACTAAAGGAATTTTCAGCATACCGTTTTAAGATTCTATTTTCACGCTGATGAAATATCTAACCTAATTCATACAATAGGTTTAAGAAAATTTAATTATCATTGAAATAATGTGCGTGTGCTTACACATATGTATATACATAGAAATAATGTAGTTTCATTGTATGATTGTGAATTATTTATTCAATATATGTATATATTTATTTATTTATTTATTTACACATACATACATATATATTTAAAATTATTACTATATAATATTTTGATAAACACATGTATTTCATAGATAAGTGAGTTTAGTTTTTTCTTTAAAGTATATTGTTGTGTTACAGTTTAATGTAGCAATGTATAAAGTATATTTCATACAATGAAAAATTGTATTTTTAAAATACATGTTTTAGTTAAGTATTCTCTAAGTGATTTCAGTATATAATACGATTATATTTCTCACAGTGATTTTAAAAATGTTAAATAATTAATATTCTATTTGAAATATTATAAAATGTAATATGGACAAAAATTAAACAAACATTATTATTCATGTTAATTCTAAAATATTTTATAGTAATTATTTAATTTCATTTTCTTGTTATTCAATTATACATTTTCATTATTACTTTAAAATTAGTTTTTAGTATTATTTCTGATATAATTTGTATATAAAAATATTTATTTAGCTGGATATAACATTCACATACTCATATACATATATTCATTAGTATATATATTAAAATTACTTGTTCAATTATTTTAATACTAATAAAATAAAATCTCACAGTATTCTCTAATCATTTCAAATTGCTCATAATATGCATATATAAATGTGAAATATATTTAAGCTTCTTGAAAAAGTTCAAGGTGAGCATTTGAATGCTTTGTAGATTATTAAACTTAACGTGAAATAAAAAGTTTTATAAATAAAGCATTATCTTATTTATCTTAAATGTCAAATCGGTTCTTCTTCTATGTATATGGTTTTGTACACATGTTTTTGTGTTTACACTAATATATATATATATATATATATATATATATATATATATATAATTTGATTAATGAATCTGGATGGATTTAATACGAATAAGATTCGTGACTGGTATAGAAAATAAATTAATTATTTATAAAGTTCAATAACGTCTGTAAAGTATAATCAATTTCGTTTTTTATAAAATATAAATCAGATTTGATTTATTTTTTTGTTACATCATTTCGTAAGTAGGTATATACTTTAATTATTTTAGAGAAAATTGATTTGTTTCATTATGATTTGTATTTAATTGGCTTGAAATTGATTCGAATTTGTATTGATTATATAGGCTTATCGTTCAACTAAATACATACATATATATATATATATATATATATATATATATATATATTTGTGAGTATGTATGTATGTATGTACGTATATATTGTTTTGTAAAAATTCTGCATTGAGACGATAGCATGGAAATGTTCGTTCTACACATATATGTATTTTTTAAACGAGTGTGTATGTAAACAGAATAGATTTCAGTTAGATATCAGAGTAGTGTTACAGTAAAGCAGATAAGTTGTATGCTCGAATCTCTAGAGGATCGGGTTTTGAAACCTCAAGGTGACTATTCAGAGATTTCCTATAGTGAGTTCAGTCCCTTTGCATGAATATACGGATTATTATCTTATGTCTCGAACAAAAGTTCCTTCTCTCAGATTTTAGCTTGTTTCGTATGCATTCATTGTTTTCAATACGACATTTTTGATTCTCTTTCTTTCTCTCTCTCTCTCTCTCTCTCTCTCTCTATATATATATATATATATATATATATATTTATGTATGTATGAAATATTTATACTTAGTATTTAATTTTCTAAATTAATTTTATTATTTCAGTTATAAAATAATAAGAAATCAATAAATATCCTTGAGAGATACAACAAATTTAAAAATTAACATTTTTTCACGATAATTATCATTTTTGAAGAGTTCAAATACATTTTGATCGAATGTCTCCAATTTTTCAACCATAATCTGAGTTATTATTTATTTTCATCTCTTATTACACATCGTAATAAAATGAAATATGTTGGTTTGTCCTCAACCAACCCCCTGTTTATAACTCTGAGAAAGAAAAACTTATTTCGTTTTCGAAGGCGTTTCTTTTCGTAACATTTTTCGGTTTTCAAACGGTTCAGTTGTATTCAAGAAGAATGGATATCATTTATTGTCGATATACGATCATGCTATATGTAGTCGTGCTTACCTTTTATTTATCTATACGTTTCGACGTGATGAGAATACTGTATTAGGACGTCTATTCAAAATATATGAGGGTTTTTTGAAAAAATATACATGGTATATTATTAAAACATAAAAATATTTAAAAGGGTTTGTGGGTTGGTTTATTTAAAATTATGTTTTGGTTTATTTTTATTTGCTATTAATGTTTTTTTCCAAAAAAAAAAATTGAAAATATGATTTAATGATATTTTTTAAAATATTCAATTATTGGAATTGATGAGAAAATAGGAATATTTCTAGAACATTGAACTGAACTAGGATAACAGTAAATAGGTTAAGCAATTCTAAAAGATTTCATTTCTAATTTTCTCTCTATATAAAACAGATATATAGATTTATTGAAATATTTTATTGTCTGTTTTGAGTAAGTTCAAACGAATAAAAGATCGTAATAGAAAAACGATTTTTATGTACTACAATGAAAAATACTTCAAAAATATTATTCAAAAAACACTGTTATATATTGACCACTATATTTGAATCACTTTGACCTATTTTCAGTTTTGATGACTCGTTTACAGTGAATGGTTAAAAGAAATATGAAATGTATAAACTGGATTACAATAGGATGTATAAAACAATGAATAGAAATATTATATCAATTTTAGTTTTTGTACTGGAATTTACTTATTTTCTATAACTGTACTTTTTCATTCATGCTGACAATTTATATATATATATATATATATATATATATATATATATATATAATATAATATGTGAAAATATAAATGCAATTAAATAAAATTACGATTGAATAAAAGATTGGAAAGTTAGAGCGAAAATTGAAAAATATAAATATGTTTTTTCATAAAAATGCTAATTACAATTTCAATTTATATATTTTTTGTTATTTTTGTATATAAAACACTGATATTTTATTTGAATTGTTTAATAAATTCTAAAATTTTTTTATGAAACATAAACAATACGTGTCGTTATTTAACTGATAAAAATAATTGTTATATGAATATTCAAAATTTATATAAGTAAATATGTAACATTTTCATTACGTATATTCGATTATATATATATAAAATATAAATTTAGTAAATATTTAATAGTTTATTTTTTTAAAAAAATGTATTATGTATATATTTCTCATGCTTTTTGTAATTGCTGTTATTTTTTTTAATTGTATTGTGAATTGTTATAAATTTAATATATGATTTAGTTTGCAATGAAATCAAATTACTTTATTATGATTTATATGTTAAGAATCTACACATTACAAAAAATTCAAAAAAGATATTATTTCTAAATATAAAAAAGCTATCAACTTTTAATTCTCTCTTTGAAAATTATAAACATTTTTCAAACGCTACGACTTTTTTTTAAATTAGTCTGATCATACCTTGCGCTCACTCGTCATACCAATACTGTATTTTAACTGCATGAACTCAAACCAGCACGTTTTCTACAGTTTCCTCAACCAATTTAATTTTCCGACTACCAATAATTCTTGCCCCCGGGTGTATTCCTGGACGACTCGTGCACGCGCCCACGGCAACGAAAAGAAAATTAATGTTCTGATGCTCGGTTGTAACATAGTCCGCCGCCGAATACTGCCATTAGTTCAGCCCGTTATAACATTATCATTAGAATGTGTTCGTATTTTCAGTCGTCAAACACTCAATATATATATATATATATATATATATATATATATATATATATATATATATATATATGTACGGTTTTGCATAATATTACGACACAATCGCTGTCTGATGATTTATTCTTGCATATATGTATATCAAAGAATCATAAGTTAATGTTAGTGCTTTGGTATTAAAAAAGAAATATAACGAAAAATATATCTTTGAAATAATATCACTAGTTTTTAAATGTTTTTTTTTATTAAAATACATATTGTATTATAATTACTATAATTTTTGTTTATTTGAGAAAAAATAAAATTAGAAGTATTTTACTAACCAAAAAATAATTTTCTTCTCGTTGTTGTAATTAATAATCCTTTTTTTACATTTCATGAACAATTACATTGAATGATATTTAAAAATTTTATTGATAAATTGATTTTTATATGATGGTAGTTATTAAAACAGATATACGAAATGGGTTTTTCAAGAATGAAAAACAGTAATATCTTTAAACCTGTTTTGTAATTAATTTAAATAATAAAAAAATGAGAAAAAATGAAAAATGTACAGTTTAGTAAATTTTTTCTGAACATAATTGATTAATTTGAAATTGTGTATTTGTAAAGTTCTACACAATTTATATGGAAATATTTAACGATGTTATTAATCAAAAAGTGAAAAAAGGTCAGTACAGGGAATGTTTGATTTACTAAATAAATGTGTTTGATTTTTTGAAAAATTAACGGGTCGAGTAATTTGTGTAGTTGTATTTGAAACGAATGTTCGTATGAAAATTTGGTACGACAAAGAAAATTGTTGCATGTAAATCTAATAAGAAATTACTGTAAAATGTAAGCAATTTATTAAACCGAATGAGTTTTTTTATGGTCTCATTTAATATGTATATATAAATGAAAAGAGACATACTTAAGGATATCGAAACAATTTCCTAAAATTGTCTGTCGTCTAATCTGAAAGTGGCTGACAGTTCAGTTTTCCAAATTGAATAAGACATCCTCTTCTCCCGCCTAATATACAATCAAAGTAAATTATATACTGTATTTTTACAGTTCTTCATTAATCGTAACTTAAATGAATACATGTTTTCGAAACAGTTTGTACGGTAATAATTTCAGTCCATTTCATCTGATTGCCACGTTATGTGCGTAATGAATGTAGTAATAAGAATAGCCTGTTATTTTAATTTAAACAAATGATACAATTAGGCACCTGCCAGTTACACGACATGCGAACGTTAAAAAAACATCGTTGTTAATTTACTGTTCAATTTAATTTACTTTATATTTTATTTAGCGTCTGCTACAAATCATGTATGAGGAATTCAATTTCAGTACGTTTGGTACCACGTATACGTAATACGTTATCATCAGTTATTCCTCGTATGTAGAATATTTTTATTTTAGAAAATGTAGTGTGTGGTATTTGGGTTAAATTATAGTTCGCATAATATATTTTTTTTAAACATGGATCGACTTGTGTAAAATACATATGTGTCTCTCACTCGATACATATTTTTTTTAAAAAAGATATTTTTCAGTTGATGAAAAAATATTAATCAACAATTTTACGAGAAATGTATGTTTTATTTTACTAGATATTTACACATATATTACTTACATAAAAAGGAAATATTTTTTTAAAAATGTTCCATTTCCCAACATCATATTTTTTTTAATTTTCCATTCGATTAAAGTCACTTGTTGCAATTATTTTTACACTCTAATTTTTTCAAAAATAAATCATTATCAGAAAAATACATAATTAGGAATGTTTTTCTTTTTTAATTTATAAATTTAATATTTAAATCTAAAGCAAATTGCAGAAAAGCTAGCAATTGTAGTGACTTTACACTTTACAATTTTTATTATTTCTTTATTTTCGTATTTTGATTCATTTGATTTTTTTTAAAAATGCATGCTTGTCCTAAATATCTGTTTTTCTATTAGTTAAATTCATTAAACATGTTTTTCGTCGTGGATTATTTTCCAACGTACTTAATATATATTATATAAAGTATATATACATACTATTGTAATTTTAGATAATTATTTTAAAATAAATACTAGTTCTGTTAGTAAAAGTGTATCTATATGGTTATTATTCTATAATGTAATTGCGATAATGGTATTAGTTGATTAATTAAATGGTTGTCTATACAGACGACATAAGTTATTGTAACAAACCCATTATAATTTTCTACTATAATAATAAACATTTACAAAATGATGTACATGTCAGCATAGTCATTTTCTACATTTATTTGACGTGACAAATAGTTATTTTTCACATTAGTTAAATTTATCATGTTAAAAGATGTAATTGATATGATGATTAAAAATATATATAATAATATATCACATCTCTAGAACAATATTAGAATTATTTAAAAGTTATACTATTGTTAGTTTTTATTCATGTATGAATTTTTCAATAATTTTTATAAATAGTAATTTTATTTATTTTTTTAAATTTCTACTTAGTATCGAATCTCAAAAAAGCAATAATTTGTAAAATAACCGATTGTTATTTCTGTAAAATTAAAAATTCTTTATAGACAAATCTCTAGAATATAGTTTCATAAAATTAAGCAACAGCTTGCCATCAACTTGTATATCGTGTAACAATGATTCTGATCTTTTAACAATCAAACGATTCCATAACAAGCATATTAAATCAAGTAAAGTTTCGTTGAATAGCTACTAAAAATCTCTATACCTACTTACACTCCTTGACTTCTTTCTGTAAAAATATCTCAAGACGTCAGCGTGTACTTTAAAAGTATCAGCCATACAAAGCAATTGAAAAATAAAGTTAGTTTCTAGTTACAGAGTAGCACGTCGAGAGATATGTTTGAATAATTCAGTGCATAAAACTAAAAAAAAAAATCATTTTGAGATAAACATTTCTAGTATTTACTGATGCATGTATGAGTGGACTGTACGATTTTATTCACGTGAATAATTCCTGTATTGTAGATTTAACATATTTTTATTTACGGACAAGTGAGTTTATTAAAAGTGTATGTTTTTTAGTATGTCTTTTTTCGAAAAAAAATGATATTTTTTTTGTAATTGATTTATGAGATTATTACAGTAATATAAAAAAATGTATATAGATATAAAATAATATTTAGAATTATTGCTTAAATTATTAGTATTTTTGTCATATAAATACATTTTGATTTTTTTGTAAAATATGTTACTTTTATATTTAATTTTTTCTTTAAAACAATAAATCGTTATAATCAAACATAGTCGAGTAATATAACCTAGTATAATAACTGCAATAAATAAAATGTAACATTAATATAAATGTTCGTTAATAACGAACGTTGATGTTATTATTTTATACAATATTAACGACAACGTACCGTTATAAATTCTCTTAAATAAAGAAAACAATTATTTATCTTTTAACGCCAAAAAACTTATAACTGTGTTTTGTATTTGGAGTATGGATGCTCTATTCCTTTTATGATATCTGGCCGAATGCCAATATTTCACGTTTACTGTTACCGGATTATTGTGCTTTGTTACAAGTTCATTATGTTAATTGTTCAGTGTTTGAAATAATACCAAGTATCTAGAAATGTGTACAAAAAATATAATCAGATTATTACAAATTTCATCTAGGAAAAAGTAGTATTGTTTTTCAAAAAAATTACAGTTAATCTTAAAGTAATATTTATTGATAGTACATCGTTTTTTTTGAAAATAAAATATTTTACAATTGATTTCAAATTGTAGTTATTTTTTTTACAAAGGATTTTATTAAATTGTTTAATAATTACCACCTATTTTTAATTTCGATGATCATGAAACCAATTTCAGTTAAATTTTTTCATGTAGTATTTATTTATTTTGTATATTTTACATTTTAAATGTGATTGATATTTCTTGTATATGGAATTTTCATGTAGTTTCCAATTTAAATAAATATGATACAGTCCTATGTAAATATGTGTGTGTGTTTGATTGACAATTGCAAATATTCCAATCTATTTATAATTCTCAATCGTCAAACTATCAAATAATATTGTCAATAAATCAGCATGCATGATTTCAATAAAATATGTACGTTGTGGATTTCGCTGATCGTTTCTAGTTACGACAATCAGACGTCGATGAATTACGACAATTGCTGTAATCTTCGATAATGTGTGGATATAGATTGTGCTGCATTTACTAGTTCGTAGAGTAAAGCAGCTAGACAAATTTACTGAGATAAATTCGACGACATTTTCATACACATTAAGTGTTCGTTGTTTTTTCTTTCCATACCTAATCTGTTCAGTGCATTCCATGAAATTTCATTCGTGAGATTTGGTAGTTTATCAAATCCAAATATAATTTATATATGATTGATTTTTTAATAATTATAAATTTTATTATTTCTATGAAATTCCAATTCGTTTATAAAGAATTTAACATCGTTTAATCTTTCAACGATAATTAAATAAAGTCTCTACACAACTTCGTTCGGAGCGTACGATATTTTTTCGAAAAGAAAAAAAAACAGTCCATCGTACAAGTTTGTTGTTAATGCATAAATAAGTAGTTTCAGTGTACACGAACGTCATTTTTCATAATAGCAAAGACACATTAATCTTTACATAATAATCTAAACGACCACAGGTCTCGAATAATGTCCACGAGTGAATATAATATGTGTGTACATTCTTCTCGAACGTTGCAACTGCACTTACAAAGCTTCAGGATAG
This sequence comes from Neoneuromus ignobilis, assembly GCA_029203775.1. Lineage (NCBI taxonomy): Eukaryota > Metazoa > Arthropoda > Insecta > Megaloptera > Corydalidae > Neoneuromus > Neoneuromus ignobilis. The sequence goes on along the minus strand of CP092094.1, from coordinate 4,604,740 downwards.
AGTTATTTAGATACTGGTATATAATTTTAAGTCGCTTTTGGGGAGTAGCCATGGAGTGAGCAGGAGATGGTTGTCCGCTAACGCGGCAATTTCAAGTAGTCGAGTGTGTGTAGTTGTAGTGGCGGTGGCAAAACACAAATCATGTTTAATACTGGTGAAAATTGTGGGGCTATGCGGACTATATGTACAGGTTTATCGCCGAGTTAAGTAATACGAATGGCTTTCGTACACGGGATCGCGCATAACCGACTGCTGAAAAGATATCATCCCTACATACATATATATGAGTATATATATATATATATATATATATATATATATATATATATATATAAATGTATGCATGTATATATGTATTAATAAAATTCCGTGCATCTATGTTTATATGTGTGTATAGCGTTCACTCTTGTTGCTCTACGTTCACGTTTTGGTCGGTTACTTTGAATTAACAACTCTTTTAGCTACCAGAATGAACCGCATAATTTATTTTTTAATGGCGATTTTAAATTTTCTCCGAGTAAAGTACTCGCTGAATAAAATATCAAAAAGATTTGAATACTGGAATGATGTAACTGTAAAAGTTTATATTTCTTAATTATGAACAAATATTGTTTGATAACGGAGATGTACATTTTAAAAGTTTATATATATATATATATATATATATGTATATACATACGTAAACTGGATATGTATATTTATTTATAAACTTGTGAGTTTATTGCAAAGAACGTAGACTGAAAAATGTTAGCGTAATCTTTTCTTTATATAGATTTTTTTAGACAGTTTTATCTTTATCGCTTTTTGTACATTATAAAATATTCGCTTGAAAAAATGATTATGAACGAGAGTTAAAATAAAAGTGTAGCTTCTTCTTAATTTTTTTTACTTTTTTAATACACACAAATATATATATATATATATATATATATATATATATATATATATATACATACATGTATATGAGTCTGTGAGGTGTTTCAAAATTTTTGAAAATATTTTTTTATTTAGAATGTAACAGAATTTATAATTTTTTACATATTGTAGAATAGCAGAAATTCTTTTTTGCATGGTTATATAGTTTATTTTAATTGAGGGTTTAGTTTGTGAAGTAGATTTATTTTTATTTCTGAACTACATGTAAATAAATAGAAGTTGAACATTTGAAAAACTAATCATTATTTTTTTTTTTTTTGGGAAATTATAATTATAAATGGACGTTTTTAAAAATTTAAAAAATTCAATAAAATTATTCTTATGTATGTTATGTTTATAACTATTAATTTTTTTGAGACTATTTTGAAAATATTTTTTTGTATTTTCCAAAAAAAAAAAAAACTATTTAAATAAATAAACTAAAAAAATCAATTGTGTATTCAACAGAGTTCACGTTCACAAAATCATCCTATTTGATAATCGTCCCATTCTTCGTATATTCTTTTCCAGGCACAAAACAGCACTCGTGTTAATTATCTTGTGCATATCGTCCTTATCGTATGGGGAGTACATAAATTTATGTCGTTTTTATTTAAATGAATTAGACAGCGTTTCCTTTTATTATCATATAACCTAGATTGCACGACCTACGGAACTGTTTTTATTCATTACGACCCACACGACCGATTATTAAATCAAACGTTTTATTTCTGATACGTTGTGCGTACATTGTAGATATTTTCCAGTTTTATACGAAACGTCGAGATGTACTTAACAGTTTAATGTAAACATGTTCGGTGTAGTAGTCAACCGTTGAAGAACGAGTATCACGGATAACGTTATGCACAGTGTTATATTCGTAAACGTTATTTATATGACAATAAATAATACAAAATAGGGTCTGTAAACATTTACGTTGTTTGTGCATTCTACGAATATATATATATATATATATATATATATATATATATATATATATATATATATATAAATTACGATCGTATAATTTATTTCGTTGCATACATATCTCAAATAATTTGTGACCAAAGTGGATCTCTTTAAATTTCAAAAATATAAATACTTTATTTTTGAGATATGGAGTTTTTGGAATTGAGTCCAGTATTTTTTCATAAGTAAATTACAACAAAATACATAAGGTATATTCTTACAGATTTATTAGAAATGTTTTTAATTGTTTAAACTATATTATTAATAATTCTCATTTGTGAAAATGATAAGTAAACATTCACGAAACATTTTAATTGCTTCGAATTCCATTTACGAAAAAAGTATATCCCCTTATGATTTCGTATTCGGTTTTGATTTATCATATATAAAAAGATATAAATGTATATTCATTACAAACATTACATGAATTGTTCCATTTGGACACAGGTGCATTAAGGTGAAATATTGGATTATTTTTTTAACTCGTACCAGAAAAAAGCAACAACATATACACATAAAATAAATAATGTGTCAACCTTATTATTTATTCAAAGTGTTCCCTTGCAATTTGTTCTATTGAAAATTTCATGTATGAAATGTAGTTTATCCTTTTTCAGTTAGAATATATGTATGTGTACATCATCATTTACTAACTTAATATATATATATATATATATATATATATATATATATATATATATATATATATATATATTAATGTATATAAAATACTTGAAGAATACTTATTGTTATTAAAGGTAATTCTTTGATAGAATTGATATTACTTTATCAATGTCTATAACAATAAATTAAGTAATATACAAAATATATAATTTAAATGTAAGCAAAGAAACATTTTTTAATACATTTATTACTTATTGAAATTTTATTAAGGTTAATATATTTTTAAAACATCTGTTCCAGTTTTTAAGGAATGTATATATAGAAAACAAGTTATTTAATATTTAGAGCTTCATAACAGATATTGATATTTGTAATTAAACTATCTTCAATTAGTATCTAAAATAATGTTATATATTTTTTATCTTTAAATTTATTTTAGTGTATTTTTTAAAAAAATATTTTTTTATTTTTAACATTAAATTGTTTATTTTATATCTTTTATATTTTTGAAGTCATTTTAAAGCTTATTTTTAATATATATTTTTTATAAATTGATTTTGCTGTGATTAATTCTCTTTCACACAAATGAATCATTCAATAATTATTTGAATTAACATTTTTTCACTAATGTAAGCATTGATAAATATTTGATTATAGTTAAAGGATATATAAAATAAACATCAAATAAAAATATAAATCCATAATTGTAAAATTAAATATTAAAAAATAAATATTCTTTACTAAAAATCATAAATTTACAATCACCCTACAAACAATCATTTATTTATTATAACAAATTGTTTTATTCGTCTATAAAAATAATTATTTATTTTTTTACTAAAAAAAACATTAAAAAAATTTCTAGAAGACTTGTCAGAATCAATTTCAAATAAATAATGAATAAAAATGTGAATTTTAAATTTTGAAAAATTAAATTTTTACTTTGTTTTTTATTAAAACATCAAAATAATGTTATAGATAATTATTTTTAATATAAACAAATTACTTTTGCACCAATTACTATATTTTGTAAAGTTACTGGCTTGTTACACATTTTGTAATTAAATGTGTATACTTGTTTATTGCGAGGTAATCAATTTAATTTAATTAATATGTAATTGAAGAATTTATAGTCGGTTGGTCAATGTAGATAATTGTAAACGAATATATATATATATATATATATATATATATATATATATATATATATATGTTCATATACACTTATGTATAAATACATTTTAAATACTGCTGTATGCAAATTTTAGATCGTACGCATTTTCCAAAACGAGTATTGCATTTGCATGAATTATATTAAATTTAATTCAGTAATAATCCAATAAAAGTCACTTGAAACAAAAGTTCCACATGCCTATATACACTTCGTGCCGTTCGAATGCCCGTAAAAAAATAATTCGATATACATTTTTCTAAAAAATCGTCCGCTCCAGTAAGTGCATTATTCGAGTATCACATCCATTCTCGTTTTTTCTTAATCCCAACACAGTAGCTTGCATCATTAACGCACGGTTGTCACACTTCGCAAGCACAATTAACAAAACATTAGTGTAAAGCCCGTGGGTAATTTTAGAATTGGAGATTATACTAATTGAGTTTGTTGGTGAAGGTATGTTCGTACAGGATTCATATCACGCGCTTAAGTTTTGAATAGTGTGATTATCCGAGTTGCGAAATGTATTATAATGATGATTATAATAATTATAAATGTTTTACTACTATTGATCTGTTCCATTGTGGCGACGGAGAGCTTTCAGCTAATTTAAATGCGTAATAATTCACACTTTATTTGTGTAGTTGAATCGAGTATTATTTGAAACGACGAGGGTATTTTCTATCGAAATTTATTTTTCGTTTCATTCTTTTAACTATCTTTTAAAAAATAAATAATTTTCTTTATTAACCAATTATATATATATATATATATATATATATATATATATATATAAAAGAAAATACATATAAGTTTTAGCTAAACGACATGTTTTTAAAAAGTTCGTTGCAAAATGTACCTCTTTCTTATCAGAAGTCAATTCCAAAAAGAATTGGATTCTAAAACATCTAAACTTTCGAAATCCTTGCACACAGATAAAACTGAACTTTTTAAATAACAAGACAGACGAGGTTTGTGATTCGTCTTGAAACGATTACTTGGCGAAAATCTACTGAGTTTGAAATAATTATTTTTTTATCGATCCAAATATATGCTGTAAATCTTATTCTACATATTTCGTTTCTAGTCAGTATTTTTTGATATTTTTAAAAGCTGATTAATACATAATTAGTTTTTGTGTTTGTAATTAGTAATAGTTTTTATGCTTTTTAATTTATATTAAATTACATTTTAAAGTAATCTTTCGGTCATTTACTTTTAATCAAAATGTTTTGTAGAATTCAGTTTTGTATTCCTAGAAACAGAACGTAAATATTTTATTATTGACTTATCTATCATTTACTTGTCATTTTTTGTTATTTAAAAATTGAATTAGTTTTTTCACTTGAACCATTAGAATAATTATGTTGTTTTCGTATATGTGTATTTTATATTCTATTATATATATATATATATATATATGTATAAAATGAATTGAAGTTTATTAAATGTTACATAAAATAAACATGCACTTTTTCATTAAATTGTATTTCATAAGCAATTAGGAAATTGTATTGAACAGTTAATTTCAAAAAATATTATACGAGTAAAATTCCTTTTATAATTTGTAGTTACACTTCATAGTCTATGCTATATGAATAAATTATTTTGTTCAGTCATTTTAATTATAATATACTCAAGGTAGTCCAATTGAAATTAAAATATTTTACTCTTATGAGTTATATAATGAATTTTATGAAATAAAAACTTACTTTTCATATGCATCATAATAATATTTATAATATTAGATAAAAATTTCATGGAAAAATCGATTTTTGAAAAATTCGATTTTTTGATAAATTTTCCATACTATAGGTCGTGGTATTTTTTTGACCAAAAAATAAAAGTTGTAATAATTTAATTTTTTCATTGTAAATTAATTATTTATATATTTTTAAACATCAAACCAGTAAAAATATTGGATTTTGTTATTTTTGTTACGATTTATAACTTAAATTAGTTTTTGGTTAAAAAATATTTCATTTAAAAATTCATAAATAATAAAAAAAATTTGTACTGCTTTTAAAAATATGATTTTCTGATGTATGATAACTATATTTATTAAAATATAATAATTTTTTGTAATTACTGTTAATAATATTAATCAGAATCATTTATTTTAAAAAATCATTTCAATTTCTATCCAAAAAAATAAATTTCAGTAAAAATCATTTTGTGAATTATCAATTGATTTTTATAAAACAAAAACTTATTTTTTAGTCATAATATAATAATATTGATGATATTAGTACAAAATATCATGAGAAAATCGATTTTTGAAAAATTCGATTTTTTGACAAATTTTCCATACTATAGGTCGTGGTATTTTTTGACCAAAAAATGAAAGTTGTAATAATTAATTTTTTTCATTAAAAATTAATTATTTACATATTTTCAAACATCAAACCAGTAAAAATACTGAATTTTATTATTTTTGTTACGATTTATAACTTCAATTAGTTTTTGGTTAAAAATAATTCATTTAAAAATTCATAATTAATAAAAAATTTTTTTACTGCTTTTAAAAATATGATTTTTTTGATGTAAGATAACTATATTTATTAGAATATAATCATTTTTTGTGATTATTGTTGATAGTAATGATCAGAATCGTTTATTTCCAAAAATAATCTCAATTTCTAACCAAAAAAATAAATTTCAGTAAAAATCATTTTTTGAGTTATAAATCGATCATTATACAATAAAAACTTATTTTTTAATCATAATATAATAATATTGATCATATTAGTACAAAATATCACGAAAAAATTGATTTTAGAAAAATTCGATTTTTTGACAAATTTTCCATACTATAGGTCGTGGTAATTTTTTGGCCAAAAAATGAAAGTTGTAATAATTAACTTTTTTCATTAAAAATTTATTATTCACATAGATCTTAATACTAAACCATCAAAAATTTTATTTAATTATTGAAATTAAAATAATTTTCACATGCAATTCATTTTTGACTAAAAAACATTTTCCTAACTAGCTTCATACATTGTCTCATTCAAAATTTCTTTGATATTTTAATAATAGTTATATGAATGACGATAAAGATCGATACTTTATTCTTTGAGTAATAATGAAATTGATATTTAAAACATTAATTACAACTCCAATATCACTTAAACCAAACTAGAAAATAAAGAAGATAAATTCTCAAATATTTGTCAAATTATAAGAACAAATAAATATCTCGTAGAATGACTGGTATTTCAGTAAACATATAGGCATTTCCACGAAGCTCTGGGGTTATACAGACCGCAATTGTACGCTAGCTAGCTTGTATGCACCGTTGCTTTCAAATAAATGATTTGGGTTTCTGAAAATGTATCTATCTATGTATGTATGTAGAATGTTGGCAGACGAATAGAGTTGTTTATTGGCTGAGTATTCAAAGTCATTGCCAAGTCCTGTACTCATAAAGTGTTATTATATCAATATAAACGATTTAGTTTTTTTTTTATTATTTATACAAAAAAATGTTAATTACAAAAATTATTATTATTATGAATATACATACACACACACACACACACACACATATATATATATATATATATATATATATATATATGGTTATCTAAATGTGACCCTCAGATTTGTGTTTTATTAAAAAAAAATGTAAATAATTTCTTTTTCATAAAACATAAATTTAGGCGTTACATTTGGATGATCATATATAATACATATGTAGCCAGTTAAATGAAGGTCAAATTGAACATCGAACATTCATTAAAATTTAAATAAGTTTTAAAAAGAATTTCATGACCAATTCTTATCCCATCGTTGTTTATTTAATTTTTCAATTAGTATGATATGAGAGACAATGTAAATAAATATGATTTTTTTTATAAACTTTCAAAAAAATCATTGGTGTTAGATTTAAAAAACGAGGTCAGAATCTGAATATTGTAGTTGATGACTGTTTGAAAAATTTTAATAGTTTTAAAAATTATCACGAAAAAATGGATGAAACTGTTTATTTTATAAAAACATTATTCATGTTTTCATATATTTTTAATATCATATAAATCTCTTACAATCTATTCATTAATAATAAATAATTTAAATTTTAAACTGTTTTATATAATTGAATACATTAAATCATTTTCAATTTTTATATTTGTGAATTATAATTATTGTTAGTGATGTAAATAATTTTACATAAATTATTTATCAAATTTCTATATTATTATTTTTATTTACTAACAAAAGTCAATAACCAAATGTATATAAATCTATTAAAAAGATGTAAAAATATCTCAGTGTTATAAATATGATACTTAAGTACAGATTTGTAACAGAATACTACAGTCTGTATTATATTTTATCGAAATATTTTATTTAACGCCCGTAAATACACCCACACACACGGACACATTCACACAACGTGAATAATTCATTGGAACGCATGCATCAAGCGTCGAGCCCAGCGTACACAATCGACTGCCTGTACAGGCCAAGAAAACGGCGGTGGCAATCGCGACTGGGCAAGTGGTATTCAGATAGCTCGGTCGCGAATTTCCACTATCTGCATACAATATCTATACGAAACAAAGAGCTCTTCATATATACATGCGGAGTTATCTACTCTTACCTCCGTTTATTTCCGAATTGGGTACGTTATGTGATCGTATAACAGTGTCATATTCTTATCTGAACTGTTATATTGCAACGTTTTTGATAACTTGAACTATGGACTACATGTTTGTAGAATGAATGGTTTTGTATTGTGATATTTTAAAACAATACATTATTTATTTGTCATATATAAATGTACGAGAAGTTTATTTTAACACTGAATCTAACGATCTTTCATGTATACCTATTTCTACCACAGCGATCTTCAAAAAGTCTTATATTTTACGATGTATGTGTAGCAAAAATACACGCGTTATTTATTTCAACTACTTTTACTCAACGCCAATTTTAATCAGCAATGATAAGAATTTCAACGAGAATTCTGAATTTTAGACAGTTAAATAATTTTTATTGCTTTCGAGTGGCAATACGTGTTTTTGTTAATGTAAGGACGGCAGTTCACGGCGAACCTCAACGGCTTGCCGATATTCGGAATTATTTTGCCAAGTTTTCAGTTTCAGGGGAAAAGTTTCGTCTAAATGATTGCATTAGAAATGTTTGTCAAAAAGACAATCCTGTACCCAGTAAGACGTTTCAGTGCAAAAATATTTGTCAAAATGATTGCATTAGAAATGTTTGTCAAAAAGACAATCCTGTACCCAGTAAGACGTTTCAGTGCAAAAATATTTGTCAAAAGGACAATCCTATATGCAGTAAGACGTTTCAGTGCAAAAATATTTGTCAAAAGGTCAATCCTGCAAACAGTAAGACGTTTCAGTGCAAAAATATTTGTCAAAAGGACAATCCTGCACGCATTAAGACGTTTCAGTGCAAAGTTGTTGTCTTTGTCACCTGTTACTCTTATCTTTTCTAATTTGCAAATGGCCGCTGTGACGTTTCAGCGGCCAAATGGCCGCATGGCAACACATGATTCGTTTCAGCAAATGGCCGCTGTGACGTTTCAGCGGCCATTATGAAAGGGGCGTGGCCAGTTGGCATGGTAACACACAATTAATATTATATATATATATATGAGTTTTATTTTTAAATAATCGAAAGTACGGTTTTTAAAATAAACATATTTTTATTTATCAATCAATCAATTACAACGTTTAAAATCAGGTTCTTTAATTATCAATCGACAACAGTGACTTGAGGAGTTCTTCTCGGTTGCATTCTCTATTTTAGAATTGATGTTGTTCTTGCAACGTCCAGTGTAGAACTGATGTTACCAAGTGTAATAAGTAACAATGACACCTCTAGTCCTCATTACTACGATATTTTATTTACTTCGAAAATTGATTGTCGCGTTTTTTATAGTTCTATTTACTTCCTAAGGGAATTATTTTTCAACAATCAACACGTGGATAATGTATGCTGTTTCCGTGTGACCAGCCTTGAGAAAGTTACATGTGTTTCATATAACTTATGTATATATATATATATATATATATATATATATATATATATATATATATATATATATATATATATATATATATAAAACACTAAACCTATCGATATTTCATTTATACCTATTTCTATTACAGCGGGTCAAATGACCCGTCTTCAAAAAGTCAAAAAAATTTTTCGGGAAATAAAACAATTTTGTTTAAATAACGGTTCTAATTTGTTTATGTATTCGATTAAAAAATGAATAGAAATAATAGAACAAAATTCCAATTTATTCTTGAATTTAGAAATAAACAATATGTAAACCTTATTCATGTTCAGCGCATATTTTGCAAGTGATTGGATCCTGGAAGGCATATTTGCCATACACATATTTTTTGCATTTGAGATAGAGTTTTGTAGTTTTGTTTTCTTTGCAATATCTTATTTGGAACTTTTTCTTCACACATGAAATTGAACCTGAATTTGTTGACGTTTCATGTACTCCCTTTAAAAAAGTTCAAAACGTCATTTGACCCATCGTTGGTAGGTTTAGTGTTAAATCTCACAGTTATTATTAATAAAGGTTTTTCTGTTTTCAAATCTTTATATTTACAATACCTGTATTGTCCATTTAGCATTTTTTTTTATTTGAAATGATTTTTTAACAAACGGTATTTGTTTCATTCATTTTGATTATATATATATATATATATATATATATATATATATATATATATATATATATCTATCTATCAGTTGAAATACGTGAAATATGAACAGCATTAACCATTGATAATGTACAAAAACATAAAATACATTTTTAATGACAATAATTAAATTTCAATAATGTAATTATCTTCCCATTTTATAATGCTTTATAAACTGTATGAATGTTAAATATATATGAATATAATTGATAAATAATCCTGCGTGCACGCATACAAGAAAAAATATTACACGTTGCGTTGTTGTTGGTCGAACAGCTATTAATTTTAATAAACGATTGATGAATTCTCATGATGTAGTGTTTGTATTCCTTGGAGAAATTAAACGAACTGATGATAAAGTATACACATATACACACATGACTATATATATATATATATATATATATATATATATATATATATATATATATATTTCGTGAAAAATAATCTTATTAATATTTATTGAAATTTATTTTCTTACTATAATATTTTGTTTATCGTTTATATTATCTCTTTTTTTTAATCTCTAAAGAAAAAAATGAATAAAATATAGATGAAAAGTATTTATCAACAAAAATAAATATGAATATAAAATAATAATTTTCAATTTAATTTATTAAATACGAAATTCCAAATCTTATCAAAAAATAAATATTTTTTTTAAATTGAGAAATATTTTAAAAACTAAATAATATGAAATAACACATATGTCAATTCCACTGATAACTTCAATATTTTCCACACTTATTATTTTCGAGCAGGATTTAAATTAAATATATTTGCATTTGTGAAATGAAATAACTTAATTTCTTAATATAAAGTTTAATAAAAAAATCTTCGGGTTTATTAAAAAATATAAGCAAAATAAGTGAAACTAGAATTGCATATCTACATAAAGTTTAATTTTAATTTTTTATAGACGACATCGACTTAATATATGTAAACGATGGTAACATTCACTCGAATACTATTTTCTTACAGTGGACTTAAGAAAAAAAATGCCAAAACCGTTTGTTTGTTTTTTATTGAATTTTTATTTGTTTTCTCTCCGTCTACTTTTCATACATATTTCATTTTTCCATCGTAAATCTAATGTAAAAATTAAAACGCTTTAAAATCCCTGCTGCAAGAAATTTACGTTGCTGATGAATTCGGCTACGAAGGTTTTATAGTCAATATCATTTGTCCTGAATAAAATTTCTCTGTGTACTTTATACTTATATTACTTTATACAGCTGCTTCTCTTTCAGCTTAATCCTGTGAAATAGGAAAACTTTTATAGTCTTATTAATTAAAATTTGTAGAGATACACTCGGCCGTTTTTATCAAACAAAACTTGTCGATTCGGTCTTGAACAAATATGCCATGTTAGACTACACAAGGTTGTGTTAATAATGGACATCCGGATAACGAAAAACTATCCTAGCTAAAGGATTTCTCTGAATAGAGTATGTTTTAAGGATGTAACTATTTACGTATTATAAATCAATTGACGGAAAGTAATTGGTTTTCAGATACAAAAATGTTGATATTTTGTTATAATATATATACATATATAAAATAAATTGTGTATGTGTATGTGTGTGTGTATATAAAATGTATATATATATATATATAAAAGAAAAAAATAATAATGTTCAGCTTAATGACAGGCCTCGCCGGTATTTTCTTGACAAACACTATCATTCATACCTTAAATAAATCTCGTTGTATCTCAATACATTCATATTATCGCCGTGTTAACAGTATTGTTTATTACAGTACACAAAACGCACATCATTAAGTCGTCTACTTAGAAGTAAATCGAACGTTACGCGAAATTTCCTTGCCGCAATTTCGCAGACGATCTAATCGTAGGACGCAAAAAGCGTCGGTATCTTCAGTAACCTTTCAAATCATTCTAAGATACAAAAGAGAACCAATATAAGGGGGAGTATCGATACTGCATCTATCCTTTAATGTCGTATCGGTTAGACAAAGAACGAAACGAAAACCATGATAAATGTGATGGCCTGATAAGTACGTGTAGAAGTTCTTCACTTTAAATTTGTTCAGTTCACTGTGGAAAATGGAAAGTCATTTGTTACTTCCGTTCGGAACTAATTTATTTTTATGGATGAATGTGGAGTAAGTTTTCGGTATAAGAAGTCGCAGGAGTAGATAGTTGGAATAATGCAAACGATCAGGTATATTATAATTAGATTCGGGTTTATGTTACGATAATGGTGTGTAGTCAGATAGTGGGAGAGTTATTGTTTTACAGTCGAATTTTATTCGATTTAGTCTTTAGAAAAATATCACACAATTAAATAACTGTTTCTGTAAATGAGTCACATTTTAAATAGTCGTATTTATACAATTTAAAATAATTAATACTGAGTATTAAAAAGTCACGTTTTGAAATTTGTAACAAATAATCATTTGACTCGTTAGATTGTCTCTACCAGGATATTTTTTTATTAATTTTTGGAAAGTATTTTGAAACTGTTAATTAAAGGAATATAAAATGTTTATATATGTGTGTGCGTGTTTAAAATTATTAATTAGTCATTGAATTCGTGGAAGTAATTATTTCAACTATCTCTTTTTCTGTTATTAATTGTGAATGTTAAATAGTAAATCGTTTTGTAAGTCTTTCGTAACTTGAAAAAAAAAACAATTAAACACGTAAAGTATATTCAATTGAATATGAATTAATAATATTATCCGAAAATGTACATAAAACTTTATAATTCTCGGTCGTAATTCAATATTCCACGATCTGTTTGAAATATTTACGATTAAAATTCCCGGCGGACATATTTTAACATTTTATTTGCGCCGAATAATAGAAAATTTCGATTTTTGTCACAGTACAAAAGCGTCGACGAGCATATCTGTACGACAGGAGTTAAATATTTAATGACCTGTTTTACTGAGAACCCGATTGGCGTATATCTTTAGCTACCTATCGACGTATTGATTGAATATGAAATTGAGAGTTGACAAATTGTGTATTCCTTTATGAAAAGGTTCCGTACGCCTGTCTCGTATGACATTTCACGTTTTACCGGCAACTGGCTCTTCACTATTATCGACATTGCGCACGTTTTCCATTCCGACCGCTGAATATTTGATTTGAATATGCATTATTCAATAGTTAGCGCGTAGATGGAGCATCCCTCCCCGGCCTAAATGTTAATGGCCACTGCGTCTGAATTCTTTATATCGCGGGCATAAGTATACCTTTCATTTCACTTTTAATAAAAGCGATTCAAACGGTTTAGTGTTTTATTGTTATTTTTATTTTTTTAACGACAGAAGAAAGTTATGCAGCCGGTGTATGGAGATGCGGCTATAACAAAAAAAAGAAGCAGAACGTACGATGCAATATGATGGAATAGTACAGATACTGATTATTATATTATTCATGAGAGAGAGATGTTCTCTGCAGAATTCTAAGCCGTTTCTCTAAAATAAAAATTTTGTGAGTTTAATGCATGTTTTTGAGATTAAAAAGACATTTCTTGATTTAATAGTTTAAATTTAAAACGTTATATATCATTGAATTTAAAAATAATAACAAGAAACCCCATTTCGTTCAATAATACATTTTTTATATTATTTAATAAATTAATTAGAATTATCAAAAAGTCACAAAAAAGTTATAACAATTATGCTTCTATTAGATTTTTATTATTATTAATTTTTAAGTCATTTATAAAGTCTGTTTATTCTAAAATATAATTTTCTTTATTTAATTTATTTTAAAATGTATTCTTTTTCAGATTTTCAGTAAAAATGACTTATTTTTTAAAACTGAAATCCCTTCCACTGCCATTATGACTTTTTTTAATAATCCAGGTATAAATTTGTTTTTTTTTCAATATTTATAACATATTTTTATTATTAATTTAATTTAAAATAAAATTAATCTTTCGTTCTATCTAAAAAGTTATAATTTATTTTAATGTTTATTACCAAGAAAAATAATTATATAAAACTAGATTACTTTTTTTTTACTAGTATTTTTTCATACTTCAAATAGTTTTAGTTCGATGTATATATGAATTCCCTCGAGTAGACTCGAAGTGTTTTTGTCAATATTTAATTAATTAAAAAAGTGGTATTAAATTTTTAATACAAAGAAAGCTTTTAAATGATATCATGTTTCATTTGTGGCTTGATATTTTTTTTCTGTATCAACCAACCAACCCTCGACACAACAAATTTATGCTTTTAATCAATATCTAGTATTTCAATTATAAATTGTTGTATAATCTGAACAACAGTGACGGACGAAAAGCTTTTCAATGACAGGATTCGATGCAACGGAAATATTACACTTGCAAAAAATTCATTTTCCTCTTATGATCACGTAATAATATCCATTACACATGGAACAATAACGCTCTAAAGTTTTGTTGTGTACTTTTTATGTAGCACTTTAAATTAAATGTACGAGATGAACGTGGTTCGGCGAAACCGCACTGGAATTGTAATCAATATGTCGAGGAATCAAATTTACGTGGAGTTTTGGTATTATTTTGTTGTGTAGAGAGAATAGAACGACGTGGAAAAAATTAAAAGTGCTTTAAACAATATGAGAGATAGTTTGTGATATATATTTTTATATAAATGGCTGTTTCATAGAAATACATTTTCAGTTTATATAAATATAAACTAGTACGATTTGTAGAAATATTAATGAATAGGAAATGTCGTAGTCTCTTTTTCTGTAGTTTATTATTTTTGATTAAAGCAGTTTTCATTCGATTGTAAACTATATATCGTACTTAGTTCGGAATCGTATATTTCGAGTAAGACGACAACGAACTGGCTATAAAAACATATCAGCATAAAGGCTCGTCGTCAACGAGCATAAACTGTATTAGTGAGATAGTTTGGTCAGCAATAATGCAGGTGTTACGAGTGACGCGAGAGTACTTGGTAGCTAATGCAGTCGATTCTCTCGACGCCGAAGCTCTAAATGCATTCACTTCAACTTCCCAGTCGTTCATGTTCATCCTTTAACTCTGTATCTCGTCGTCGAGAGGTGATACTCTGACGGAAGTTTCACGACCGCTATGAAACAGTGTTTAATCCCGTGCACAGGTTACCTCGTATGCATACGCCATAATGAACAATGTTGATGAATCCGCCAGTGTTGTTATTAGGGATGTTTTAACCTCTAATGAAAAGTTCATTTCCCTTTTTTTATTATTATTATGAGTTAAGGCTGTGCTTCTTTAACATCTAACAGAGTCCTGAAAAAATATTAATTATGCGGGATAGCGACTAACTGTGTACAGTAACGCGATACAACACTGTACTATAACTTAATTATTATATTTTTCATGTTTCTGTTGTTGTTATTAAACGAAGGTCGGATCGTTGTCGAAAAAAATGAGTTTTATTAATTCATAAACTAGCTCTTTTATATATTTTATATAATATGAATAATCTTATAAAATGTATCAACGAATTTTGTTACAATATAAAACTGGAATAATTTATCTGGTGCAAAAAAATGAAATTGAATTAATTTTTATCGCTGTTTTACATTTTAAAAGTCTATGAAAAATAAATTAAATTAAAAACACTTCTATAAAATGTTCATATTAATAATTTATTATTTATCGAATTAGCAATTTAAATTATACAAAAAAAATATTATAAATGTAATTTTGATTTAGTAATCATCTTTCTTTTTAAAGTATAAAAAATTTTTGTCAATCTAACATTTATATTTGATATTCAGTAAGTTTAAAGTATGCATTTCTGATTACAGTATTGTGGAATTTAATATTAGAAATCTAACTAGTGATAAATTAGTACCTATAATAGAAATTTTAAGATTGATTATCATTTTATATATGTTCATTTCTGTGCTCATTAAAAAATAGAAGATTAGTTGTAGTTAAAAATGTTATCACAGAATATAATTTATTATTTATTACCTATATATAGAGTCATCCAAATGTGACGCCTAGATTTGTGTTTTATACAAAAGAAACTATACACATGTTTCCTAATACACCCCCTATACATATGTTTCTTTTGAATGAAACATAAATTAAGGCGTCACATTTGGATGACCATATATATATATATAAAATTGTGTTTTTGTTAGTGTTTACGTTAAAGTGTTTTTAAAAATGCAAAAAGAGGATATTAAGCTGCTTACCGCGGCTGTATAAATCGTCGAAAAAGATTCGTATGCATAAGCGTTTTTCATATTCGTTTTAATATAAACAGATAATTAAAACTGTAGCGTAAATCTTCGAACATTGTCTTCACGAGGCTATTACAGCCGATGAGCATTTATGATCGTATACATTCATGTGCAAAATGCATTCAATTTTAATGTACGCTACATTGAAATAATTTTATAGTGCAATGCGATAACGTTTTACTAGTTGCAATAAAATACGTTAGTTCGTACTGTTATCAAAAAAAGAGAAAAATAGGATACGAATATACGTATTGTGTACGTTATTTGAGAATAAATTACGTAGAACGGTTATAATAAAATTATATATTCTTCCATAACATAATAATGTTGGAAATCTCTGCGAGACGGAGATAAAATTCATTTCGGCTGTAAAAAAATACATATACATATATTCACGCAGGCCGAAACAGATTTTTGAGACAATGAGATTGGTGGCTGAACATTATAACGAATTAAAATGAACGCTCGCCTTTTTTCTTTGTTTTTATTTTTCGTGTTCTGTGCGAAATTAAATATTCTCGTAATGATTTACGAGGAATGATCAGAAAATAACATTACATATATATATATATATATATATATATATATATATATATATATAAAGTTAACAGCTTTATTGAATTCAATTCATACATTTTTAAAAATGAAATAATTTATATTCAATTAATATAGTTGTAATGTTGATTATAAAAAACTGAACAAGTTTCTTAGAATATTTTTATTTTAATAAATATTCAATTTAGTTATTATCTTCTATAAATAGTTTCTTCTTAGTATTTGCTTTATTTTCACTATTAAAAGTATTTTTAGAAAGTTTCCTATTTTTCTAGATTAAAAAAAATCTTTTTTTATCTTTTTATTATTTTATTTCTTTTAAAAAAGGTGATCGTATTAATTCCCGGTCGGAGAGTTCTCAAGTTGGGGTTGAACGTGGGAGTGATATCTTCAAATAAAAAAATAATCGTCATGGAATTTTATTAATAGAATACTAGGTTATTGTTGTTAAAATGAGGTTATTGTACCGAAGAATATTTTTGTAATAATATAATTTTCCTTTAATTTTATTAGAAAATAATATGAATTTCTTTACTCGATTTTATTATACAATATTTTCTATTATACTTAAAAAACATGCATGATTCTTATCTGAAACTTAATTTCATATATTTATTATATTTTAATACATAAAGTAAAAATAATTTGTATATTAAAATGACTTGCAATAAAGTTTGACGCTAGCTAATTAAATTTTCATAAAACACTATTTGATTAGTGATAGATAAATTTTTAATTGTAGTAATTATCTTTTTACTTATAATTAATTTTTATTTTTAGTTGTAATAAATAATTCATAACCTTTGTTACTATTTTCTATAATAAAATTAGAAATGACTAATTGTTTATTTTTTTAACATGAAATAATATTGAAAACTTTTGTGATATGGAAAAGTAATTACTTTTTTTAAGAAAATAATGTATATGTTGATATTTATATCTATTTAATATTTAAATATATAACTATTGTAGTTTTTTATAATAATTTATTTTTGTTGTAATTATTGAACACTCGTAGTAGCGTTTACTACTTTTCTATCATTCCTTTTATATCGTGATTCTTATAAATTTGTTACATAAAAATGTTATGAATTGAATTTTTAATTCCACATATAACGTTGCGATGAAAATACGTGCGTGTCTTTTTATAGACAAAAAATTCTTGTTTTTAGATATGTCGACTGATTAAGATTTTAAATTACATACTAATTCGTCATAAATTTATATACATATATATATATATATATATATATATATATATATATATATTTAATATAATATAAAGTTATTATAGATAAATTTATTATGTGTTTGATTAGCTGACGATGAATCGTATCATAGAAATTGATTTAAAATTATGCTATTAGTTTTATGTTGAAAATCAACTTTATATATATATATATATATATATATATATATATATATATATATATATATATAAGTGCACATAAAGACAGTCGTTTATTTTTATATGTTGTATATAAAAGCACGGAGCCATATAGATTGAAAATTATTAAAATATATTGTTCGTGAGATACAATGAGTAGACAGTATTATTAAGTAAACGTATTTCGGAAAGTACACAAAATTGAACGTTCTAAGTACAAAATAGTATTGTCATGAAACGTGTCCCGACGATGGCATAGCGCCATATTACGAAGGTGCCCTGCACGTACACACACTTGAAGTTACAACAAGACGCCAAAGAGAATACATTTCACGCGGCCGTTGACGTATAACTGGTGCCGTGGCGGGGATGGAACGCGTCGTCGTATAACGGAGCGCGGTTTTTTGTGATTGCGTCACGAAGGAAATGTTCTCTCTCTGTGTGTGTGTGTACGTACGAGAATCTAATATGTGTTTATGGAATGAACGGAAAAAATGAGCGGATTGTGTGCTCGAAATTGGCTAGAATATGGTTTTTTGTACGTTTTATTAAGATGATTCATACGAAATTACGTTTCTAGTAATAACGTACGAATGTAGGTTATTAAACAATTACTGTTTTAAATATATTATTTTTTTAATTGGTTAATATATTTACACCTCTCTCTTTCTCTCTCTCTCTCTCTATATATATATATATTATTTTAAAAAAATAATTTGAGAAAATTTCATAATTATTTTAGCAAAAAAATAATTAAACGTATGAAATCATTCTTTAACAGAGTAGGATAAAAATTACTCAATTGATGACTAACAACTAAAATTTTAGTCTTGTAAAATTAATTTATAGTCGTTAGTCGTTTCAAGTAATTGATTAGAAATTAGTCATTTTTAAATAAATCAATGATAAACGATTAATTAATTAATCGTTAATCGTGATTGATTTTTTTATCATAAATCGTTTAAAGCAATTATTAAACTGATTGATTTGGTTATTCAAAATTAATCGAATACAACTATTCATTAAATCGCTACGAAAAACTATTTTACATTTAAAAATCAAATTTTTAAATAAAATTAATTCTTTTTGATAATATAATTTTTTATGACCGTGATAACATAATCTTAAAATTCTTGTAATTTATTAGTTATTCTATTAAAAGATTGTTTTAATCAAGTTGATTTAATTGAAAGTGTGTGTACATATGACACACACAAACATGTTTGTACATGTGTGTGTGTATACGTTTGATCATACATGTATATATCAATAAGTAGAAAGATGTAGCTAGTAGAAATCGAGAGAGTCGTACGTTAAATTTGATCGTTGTAAATTATTCGAAGGAAAGCGCTTGTGTACAACGTTATTTTGCCAAGTAAACTATTTTAAGTTTGGAAACGATGGCGTCAATATCAACAGCCGTATCTCACACTAGATCTCCGTCACCGACGTCG
Source organism: Neoneuromus ignobilis (assembly GCA_029203775.1). Lineage (NCBI taxonomy): Eukaryota > Metazoa > Arthropoda > Insecta > Megaloptera > Corydalidae > Neoneuromus > Neoneuromus ignobilis. The sequence continues at coordinate 4,584,762 of CP092094.1, read as the reverse complement.
TAGTTCTAGCTCTTCGCGTACTTACTGAGGCGGCAAATAAGTTAGCTGCTCGCTGTCAGACAGGTTCAGATAGACTTTTAGCGTCAGCCAGTACTATCAGCAACGACGTGCTGATGCCTCCGCTGATGCTTTTCCTTCTCGTCGTAAGCCGCAATATGTTGTTGTGATACTAAATATTCACGTAATACATCAACCGCAACGCTCGACTTCAGCAAATGAGATTATATATGGAAAGTCAGCTGTGTGTAGACGTTCAAACAAGTTTTCCGTGCGCCTCAGATTACTATTAAATGATAATCTTACAAAAGGCGAGTGTGTTACATTTTAAATAAGAACAACGCGTCTTTTATAAGAAAGCAAGAATAAAAAAAAGAAGAAATTTAAACTACTGGCTGGTGTGAGTTTCGTACCGTTCTTAACTGATGCGGATTTTATCGTACAATGTATCTAGAGATTTAGAAACGGATTTTGACGTCGGCTTTAATGGAACTGTCACAGAATGTGTCTGAAAAAGATTGACGAAAATCACGAGAAACACCTACACAGGAGTAGTTTAAACCTGTATATTTCCGACGAGGTTTTAAAATCTGTACGGGAACTATTTAAATGGCATTAAATTGATTATTGACATATCAGCGTATGATTGATTGAAATGTTGAATTTGTTATTAACGCAGAATACAAAAAAATGTCCAATTTCATGAAAGTACGTCTTGAATATTTGATAAATTTTCAATTCAAAGAATCGATATCGTTTTGAATTTTCGTATTTAAAAATAATTTCTTATATTTTCCACGTTTTTATCTACAGATTAAACTTTTAATTAAGTTTAATTTTAGTTAAATAGTATTTCTGATTTTCTTTTTAATAAAGCCAGTTAATAATAAGGAATAAATTGTTTTTAATCGAATTAACTAACAAAACTTACAAGATCAGTTAATCTTGTTTATGATGAAACTAAACATTTTTCCTAAGAAAAACAAACATACGATTCAATCAAGTATCTACGACCGAAACTTTGATTAAACCTTAAAGAAGTAGAACTTTGCGAAATGTTCAAGAATGAATATTATATTATCACGACCGAGCGAAAGCGTGAAAAAATCAATTAAAACTTATTATTAAAAAATTACAACTACTACAGTGCCAGAACTTGCACAGTTCGTTTCAAAATATTTTAAGTGTTACTTTGTGAGTAATATATCACATTTATATGATACGCAGTCTCGTAATTTATTTTGAAATTTCGTTGAAATATTTCTTTAGTTATATTAGATAGAGATCTTTTTTGTATTACGAAGAGGGAAACTAAAATTGGATACAAGAATAATGTGTGGTCTATTAATTAATTTATGTTGTACACGCGAGCTTTTCACTCAATTAAGAATAGTTTTTTAATTAACTCTTACATCTTTTCTAATTAGTATGTTCTTATGTATGCGCTAACGAGCTGGGATAGATAATTAATTTATATTTTTTTATAATGAGAGATGGTTGGAATGTTTCCAGCATTTATATGAAAAAATCTAGTGTAAATAATTTATATATATATAAAGAGAGAAAGAGAGGGTGTTGTTCGAGCAATGAATTGATAGAGGGTGGAAATGACGATTCATAGAAAAGATAGTTTTTTATCTTTTAAACAATACATTTTACATTAAATATATATAATGTAAAACTTGTTGGCTACTTTTACCTTCTTTTTAATTACTCATATAATAACCGACCCTCGGCTTGGTTTAATCAAAAAATAAATTCAATTTTGACTCGCTTATCAAAAAGATTCGTAATCAGTGTTATAGGTCATGGTAATTTTTCGATCAACAATAATTCAAAAAATTACAATTTATTAATATTGTGTTATTAGTTGTATGTAATGTAATAATTTAGACTTGTTTCTATAATTAATTCAATGAATTTTATATCAAAATACAATACGTTTATTGTTGAAAATATTCCAATAAAAACGGATATTTATGGTTATATCTGTTTACTTAACATAATTAAGAAATTAACGAGTTGTTCATTTCTGAGTATATTTGGCCTGTCAAAGTGTGATTGTTGGATCAAATATGAATAGAGTAGTGTGTATGAAAGTGATATATGAATATATTGTTCTGTCTTTATTATCGTATCTAAAAACGAGTTTGTTCTGTTTCATGCCATCAACAATTCGTACGAATTAGAAACAGCAATTATTTTACACGCACTTTCAACACACAAACATAATAGAATATACTAAAAAGCTAATTCATTATGAACATGCAATTAGTAAATTACAACGGCAGCGTGAAAATAGCCGTCCGTCGGTTCGTATCGTATGAATTGTCGGTACATATAGCCGCGCGTGTATCATTAGCCTGGTGTGAATTATGTATCTATTAATGAGCGAACGTGTTTTGATTAGTTCGTATTTGTCTGCGCGTAGTCATTACCGAGCTATCTACCTGGCCGGTAACATTTACCAGTCTGTTTCGGTTGTCGAGGCGTCGACGAGATCGCACGGACGAGACGACACAGAGAGACAGACAGACGGGACGGACACACGGACGTGCCGGCACACAACCGCACACATTCGAATACACATGGACCCGTGCGCCCGTTCACTCCAGTCGATGAATTATGCTCGGCGCCATCTGTCGACGTGAGCGCGGAAATCGCAATGTGACACACTCGCGAAACTCAGTTACATGCAATATCCATCTTCGTAGTCACGCTGCTGTTACTTCTACAACTCGAGCATTCCATCCGACGCCATCCTCTCGGTCGGTCGTGCGCCCCCTCCTGCTGCACGCCTTCCGGCGACAACGCCGCCAGGCAAATGTATGCAGCTGGGGCACATTTCGGCAAACATATTAGATAGTTAATTCGCAATGTTACTGACGCGTCCTCGAATAATAGAATCGAATGCGTTCGAGATATTAACTCGCAGTCGACCGTCTTGAGAGAATGGAATCAAATGTGGATTCAGTCTAAACGACACGAAATAATTATATTCAGTTTGAATTTTCTTTACCGGCGAAATAGTTTTTATTATCTGTTTTTTTTACATAATACGTTTTTGAACTATAAAACTATGAGAATCTTTTATAAAGTGAATTACTTTGGATTGTTCTTTGTATTGAACATATAATGATGTTCTATTAAATAAAAATAATTTAGGAAATTTCAACAATAAACAAAAGTATCATTTATTATGTAAATGTTTTGACTTGTCAATTAAAAAGTAAATTTCTAATAAAATTATTTTACAAGAAACCAAATTATATTTATAAATCAGTAAACTGATCTTCATGAATAAACAACTTAATTGCAAACAAATATTAGACAATATTGATTAATTTAATGGAAATTACAATTGACTCGATACATAAACATTAAATGATTTTAATAGAAAATTTTACAACCTTTATTATATACTTATTATTTATTTTTCTAATAATTTCATTTTACAAGTAAGAAATATAACTAATGTCCTTTTCGCATATATATATATATATATATATATATATATATATATATATATATATATATATATATATATATTTAGGAAAATCATCACAGACAGTCAAGCCGAGCAAAAGGCTTTAAAAAGAAAAAAAATGTCATACGAAAAGTTACAGTTTTATGTCAATGGCATCTGGCGTATCTGTCGGGAGAGTACAAAAAGGAGTCATTCTTGAAATACCCTTAGTTGTCTGGCGTATTTCTTGTCACATCATATTGATTTGCTATTAAGTTCTGATGCTTTCCGTAACACAAACCGTACCACAAATGTTTATATATATTTCATATGAAATAGGAATTTATAGTTTTGATGAAAGGTCGTTTACGAAAATAATTAATATATATGCCAGTATATATATATATATATATATATATATATATATATATATATATATATATATATATATATATATATAATGTTTTCTAACAATCTCATTTTTTTGGATTACTGTCTATTTTTTAAAAAATCGTTCTTTTTAAATAATGTTAGTTATATCTGACAGTTTATTTATGATTAAAAATGATATTATTTTAAAAATTAACATTTTGAATAATTTGATTTATAAATTAGTTTTAATATAAGAAAATATTTTTTTAATTTTTTAATAGTATTTTAATTATAATTAATGTTTATTAATATTTCATTACACAAAAATTCTCAATTAAAATTTCTAATTAATACATCTTATTCATTTTAATCACAAATGTATTTTTTTTGCACTGTTATCATTCATAAATTGTAAATATATGCATTTTTATCTTTTTAATTGAATAGTTATTTATTTTTGAATTTAATTTAGTTGCAATGAACAAATTTTAATTATTAAAGATTTTAATTTTGATTAGAATTCAATACTATATTGAACTTGAAATAAATTTGTTTTTAAGAATATTTTCTGTTGAAACATTCAATTATATGACTTTATATACACCTGGGTTTATTTTTACAGTATTTTTTACATGATTCACAGTTACACGATTTTTTAACACCTTTTATTCATATTTACAGATTTTTTTATACGTTTCACTAAATAATTTTACTCGATCGAAAGTGACGATGAATAATTGTATTTTTTTTTAATTTTTCTCAACACATTAATTTTTCTTTCATGTGTTTATTAAATAAAATATGTTTAATGAATGCATTTCTATATTTTAAATTGCTTTTTGGATACTTTACGTTAGTTTAACACAAGTTTTATATTTTGTTGCAAATCAATTTTTACAGTATATTTTGTACGGTACTCATCTATCGTGTAAAAACAAACCCAAGTATATATATATATATATATATATATATATATATATATTAGTGAAATTATTGAATAAGTACAAAATGATGTTCGACTTAAAATTTAAAACGAACAACCAACCACGTATTGTGAATGAAGTTGTCTGTAGGCTCGTACAAACTTCGCGACGTCGTTATACGAGCAACATTCATCTATGCCGGAGAGAACTAAATATCCTACAGTCATCACATTAAGGAAATATTAAAGGTCGTAAAACATAAAAGCTTACCATTCTGCGTCGTTTTTTTTTAATATGTCGTTCAGATATGAAAGACATATAACAGTTATCAAGATAAGCTCGATTGGACTCGTTTTTAAACGATATATTCAAAATAATTATTTTGAAAGTATTGTAAAAGAACGTAATTTCGTATATTAATTATTTATTCAGAAAGGGTAGTGAACTTTTTATATAGTTGATATATAATTCATTATCGTTTAATTATATGATTTCTGATTTATAACTTGGAAATGTGTAAATCTCTTTTAAATACAAAATGATGTAGTAAAAATCGTATATATATATATATATATATATATATATATATAACGTTATGTATGTTTTACTCGTTTATGGATATAAAGGTTTAATATAATTTATGGATGCAGCATATTCTGGGATTATCAAATTAATTTCCTTCTTTTATGTTAGGAAAACAGATGAATCTTTATAGGTGACTATAATAAAAGCTCTATGACATTTCACCTATCAAAATTTTATTACTGTTGGATACTCGATCATAAATATTCAGTTCGTTCCTTTTATAATGCAAAATAAAATCGATGCCAATAACTGGGTAAATGGAATGGGGTTGTTTGTTACCGGCATCAAGTTTCGAATCTACATTTTTAATGATCCTGTGGCTTACTGTCTGGGTTATTGTTCTATAGTGGTGATTATTTAATGGGTTATTGATCGAATAGATAGCCTGTACTATTGGTTATATTAACAAAAAATCTGATTAAATGTTTTCATGTGTAATAAAAATACGTAATTTATAGTTGTGTATCATGCGACATCGAACTTCGAACATATTTTAATGGAAGTTTGGTGGTCAGTTAATTATTGAAATTCAATTTCGTTTACTAAATTAAATAATGCTATTAAAACTTTAAATTACAAACTCATCACGAGAGGTATTTGGTTTCGGTTTAAATAACAAACTGATAATGGAGGAGGAGGATCATTATCGGTTGAATTTTTTTTGTAAGATGATATATTTTTTACTTTATTATATTTTAGAACAAACCGTCTGGGGAAAAGTTTAGTCGTTATATATATATATATATATATATATATATATATATATATATATATATATAAATCGAAATTAGGTCAGAGTATATAATGAGAAAATTTTATAACTTATATTCCATGTGTAATTATTTTACGAAAATAATGAAATTACTTAAAAACTTTTATACAATATTTGAATAAAAGCATTTTCTTAAATTTGATTACTACGTGATGATTTTCATCTTTTTAAATTGTTCTATATATTATTTTAATTTACAGTTATTGATATAAAAAATATTTTAATATTTATACAAATTATTAAACAATTTCAATCATTAACGAATTTAAATATAAATAGAATATTGTTAATAATTTTTAATTGAAACATAATTATGTTAATATGAATTTGTATTTAACATTGAATTATTTAAATTGTATTAAATAGTTTATATTAAAGTATTTAGTTAAAATATTTTGTAAAAATAAAAGTTATCACGAGGAGATGATAATCAGTATGTCACTAGTATGTATTAGACTTCACGAAATAAATCATGTTTCTTTAAGCAAGCAATTGTCACAAATGCTTGTATAAAAGAAGTAAACTCTGATAGAAAACCTGTGATTTCTAAGAAAACGATTGCTCTGCACTTCACCAGGAATCCTGTCACTGAAAAAGTAATCATTGTTGTTGTTGTTGTTGTTGTGAACTCTCAAAAGATAAGGACAAGAATTGAGTCAGCTTTTAGCGCCTGTAGAATATACAGTTATAGTGTAAGATATATATATATATATATATATATATATATATATATATATATATATATATAAAGAGAGAGAGAATTGTTTGTATGTAAATACAATAAATTTATTAAATATTAGTTTAATCCATTTTAAGAAATATTTTATTTTTACTACATGTATTTTTGTTTCATTCGCCAGTAAATTCCATAAATTTTAAAAATAATAAAATATTTTTTTCTAAATTAATTAAAACGAATTTAAATTAATCTTTAAAAATAATAAAAAGAACATTTTTTAATCTTGATGATTTTTTATAAATTGCATTGATTTTGTGGAATGAAAAATCTGAAATTAAATTATAGTCTGAAAAATGTTTGTTAATTTTTTGTATTAAAGTTTCAGTTACCTAACACTATATATATCAAGAATTGATATAAGCCTATCTCTACAATCCGGTCATTTTGACTGGTAGGGATAAGAAATGTCGCAGGCATACGAGTATGTAGGTATATCAAATACATATCTAAGAAACAGGGAGGCAGGAAACAAAATGATTTATAATTTTAGTCATATACATATAAATAAAAATTATCATGTTTTTCGAAATTTTGAAATTATTAAATTTAAAGTATAAATCTTATGAAAAAATGTTGAAACCGATGATTTTGACTGGTTGGTATATCTAGTGTTAAATATATATTTAATTTCATCATATATTATTGTGTATACATATAAGTAATTATCTATTTTATAACGGGGCTGTTTTATTGAAATCACTTCTATTATTTAAATCGAAATAGTAATAGTGGAATAAAATTTATTAACATTCTGTTTTTAATGGGATTATATTAAACACGTGATAAATAATTCCTGTCAGTAAATACGGCGTTAACAAATGATAAATGTTTTATTTTTAAAAAATAATAAATGTATTCCGAGTTAAATGAATTGCTACAAATAAAATATAAATTATTCGCAATGAACTAAATCTCATTTTGAGCATTTTTTAATCATATTTCTGTTCGTACGCATATCCGTTAAAAACTTGTCAATAATGTATGATGAACATGCTCATTTAAAATTTACGACTTTTTGTAATCTACGAATGTTTCATTAAAATTCGAGCATATGTTATAAAACACATACTCGTCCCCACACATTTATACGAAAGACTGTACGTGTATGTGTGTGATTTTGTGTGTAAAAGCAACGCCTAAATTTGTATCGACGTTTGATACTTAAATTCTCACTCCATTTAACTGAAATTTACACATTCGTTCTTTTAAAAGCATTTTATTTGCCATAAAATAGAGCCATTTCTCCGTACTGAATGTATAATGTGATCGTTGACATGCTGAAACATTAAATCCGTGTTATTTAAAATTTTCTGTAGGCACGGATGGCAGACACGACAGCGGCGTATATACGTAAATTCAAACATCAAATATGACTCGAAGTTATATTCTCTTAATATCCACCAAGGAACAATTGAAAACACTCGCTACTTTAACTAAAATTATGAGATCATAAAATGAACGATAAAGACAGTGCATCCTCATGCTTTCGGTATTACGAAAGGTGCCGTATAAAATTTTCATCGTTCGGTTTCGATGTATAGCGTTTTATTGCCTTTCTGACAGATTATGAATATTAAACAAATAAACGGTAAGCCGATTTTGTTAACGGGTCATTTGTTCTACATTCAAAATTTGTTTAATAGATATGCCCGAAAAATGGGTTTCGTACATTGAATATAAATACTACAAACTGTACATCAGAGAACATCTGAAATTATTTTTTTTTTGTAAAAAATATATATACATACATAGATTAATTTCAGAATTAAATAGATATTATCTAAATTTTGAATATTTTAAAAAACAGTTTCAAAAATACTGACAAAATCTTTTCAACTTATTTGGGAATCAAAAATAAAATATAGACACTTTAATATGTAAATATTTTTTTATTAAGATTTCTGTAAATTTCAATTGAGATATGATTTTTTTCAGTAAGTAAATTTAAATTTGTTTCTGTCAACAGAGTATTTTATTCAATTAAAAAGAATTTAGTTACTGATTAAGAAAATTTAATTAAATGATTTTAAATAATAGTTCAAAAAATATTTTTCATAAATTTATATATAAATGTTTTATGTATGTATAGGTAGTTGAAAACATATTTGTGTTAGTTTTCATTCGTAAATAATAAAAAATACATGCAATTGAAAAACAATAAATTATTATAATACACTTAAATAATAATACTCCGCGACTTAAACGAAACAAAAAAAAGATGTTCACGACAAGGAATTCTCCGTTCATATTTACAATTCAGTCAATAAAATGTAACTGTTTTAATTTATAGCCATTGGAATCAAAATAAAGTCGAAACGGCTGACAAACTTCCTGATTATAAAACAGATTCTTGTGTATCGATTTAGGTTTCGATGAATAAAACACGACAAAGCTTGTATATATGCGACATTAAAGGTGGATTTAGTAAGTTTTCTCGTTGTATGTTGTTGGCCGTCGTTAGGAGCCAACAAGGGCCCCATATCAGGCTGCTTGTTTATAAAGAATTTTATAAGAGAGGGTGCGGCAGGCTGCCAGACTGGGGATCGGTTTTTATCCACTTGATGTGTTTTTTTTCTGCGCTCTCTTTGATAAGAGAGCAGCCGCTGGGGCGAGCGCAGATAGGTGGTGCGTTCGAGGGTGGATCATACAGGATTTGTAGCATTCTGCTTCGATAGATTTCGATACGTATTGATTTATTAAGACTCGTATTGATTTTAGATTGCTTTCAAGTTTTCTATTCTCTGTGAAGTAATTCTCGAGTTACTCGTATCGTCGTGAAATACTAGTAGGATATGGATATAACGAAATATTTGCTTCGATTAGTTCGTAGTCGATACTTTGTGTCGATAAGTCTGTGTTTGTTTGTGGTATGTTTATGAACGTACGATGATGGCTTAATATATAAGAATGAAAAAATCAATATGAATCGAAAAATGTAAACAAAGATAAGTTGTCTAGGAGCCAACTCGTTTTATATTAATTTATGACTATTTTATAAATAATGTTTTTTAAAGAATATTCGAGTGACTCAAAAATTCAAGGAAAAAAAACGTGTTTTTAATTAATTATATATTTTTTACCATTGTTATTCCATCTAACTGTTACATTTGTATGTTTGTTGTAACATTTGTGTGTTTGATTTTGATGTTGTTAATTATTTTTTGAGAGAGGTTTTCAGTTGAATCAAATGTCGATTAATTTTTCAGTCGACTAGTAAATAATAAAAGTTTATATAATTTTTCATAGCACGAATAATAAAATAAAAACATCTATTAATAAGTTAATTGGAAGTAATGCGTTGTTTATTAGGAAAATATGATATTTGAATGCAGATAAAATAAAAAAAATATATTCACTGTTTGTATCCGATGTAAAGTTTTGAAAATAAGTATTTATTTTATGTTCGTGTCGAAAGTGCGTCCCGACGTCAATTTAATATATCTTTATCATGTTTACTTGCCTAGGTATATACATATTTAAGTACTTGTTCAAAGTTTGAAAATGAATTGTTCTTTATTCTTCTGAACGTAATTTCGTAGATTATGTTCACAAATAACGCGGAGCCGCGCAATGATCTTCGAGATAATTAATCTTCGTAGAGAGTTTACAAATGTCACTGTACGTCTTTTAATTAAAACTAAAAGCATTATCTGCACCGAACAGATAAATATGTATTTCGCAAAATAAACTTCTCGGTAGTTTTATTATTTCCATCTAGCGGTTTTCGTGAATTTTTTTGTCGTATTTCCATTTTGAATATAATTCATTTTTTACCTTAATTTAAAAATGAAATATGTCCGCGAATTTATTGTTTCAGGATAGTCGTTTCGTATAATTTTATATACAATGTATATTCTCTGAGTTTCCAGCTTTACCGCCAGATGAGAAATTCATATTTGTGGCGCAGTGGCGTCTATATATCAAAGTAGGGCAGCTTGAGACGACCCGACCGGACAGCAAAGGGACGCCGATCGACCGGTCTTGTTATTACGTTATGAAAAAAAAACTCATGAAAATTCTTCTTCTATCCAGGCCACATACCGTTGTTGATAAATTCTGCCCGTAAACGGCTCTTATGATCATCGTCAGTCTCGTATACCGCTAAGAATAAGTTAAATGGAAAATAACTTTATAGATAAGCGATGTATCCCTAATTTTTTTTCTTTGTATTAGGTCGGACGGTTCTATTGAATTTCTGATATGGCAACGTATTAACGATATTTGAAAAATGTCTTGTTGAAAGGAAAAAACGCCTGGGGAAATAAAATATTTAGTTTCGGTTTCGTATGATTCACTAACAATTATAATAAAAAAATCGATGATATATGAATTACTTATTTATTTAAAAAGCATTGATACTTTAAAAAAGATCATTTATTAAAATATTGACTTGTTTGAAAATTCATATAAATTTTTATTAGTTAAATTCATATTTTTTTAATTAAAGAACAAGTCAAATTATAATAGTAAATGTCAAATCATTTGTATAATTTTCTGTTATTCATATTGAATAAAAAAATATTTTTTTAAATATTAAAAACCTTTTCATATTTTCATTATCATAGTTTTTTAACATATTCAATATTTTACACCACAAATGAAGTCATTGTATCGAGAAAATTATATACATATTTTTTTTGTTTTCATTTAACTTGTAGTTTAAATTCACCACAAACCATCTGTAAATAAATAGGGGATCGTACTTTGTGCATTTATGATGTAAACTGTAGCATTGTGTAAACACATATTCGATTAAAAAATGCCAGTATTCAATTTGGAAAATGAAATAACATTAAATATACTTTGAAAAAGGCTACAAACAATATCAACTTTATTTTTATCAACATTCGTTCGGTTGTTTGATTTAAAAATTTTATACTGAACCTCTGTACATTTATAAATATCCACACGATTATATTTATTTTTAACTATCTGTAATTTGATTTATTTATCAAGAAAATGTACAGGCAGTGGATACAGTACGATTAGAAATTTATATGGAATATTTATAAAATAGTTTAATTTTGAATTACAGTATTAGAACTGTTGAAATAAATACATACTTGAGATAAACAAATATAAAAAAAACTCATACAATGTATAAATTTAAAATGTTTTTGTTAAGTGAAACCTGTGAGTTGCATGCACCACTCGACCTACTTATGTCTGGTCTTCCGTGCACTTCGAGGTTAGTGTGTAGTTAGTGCCTATTATCTCAAATGGAAAAATATTGTGTAAATCATCATTTTTCAGTAAATGTTCGTTTTGTTAGGTACATTCGGATTACAAGATGTAATTAATGTGTGCTGTTTATGTTTCTGATTGAGAAACTAAACTAAATGTTCAACACAGTAATTGAATTTCAACATTCAATATTGTCTGATATACTTTTCATTTAGTTTAAAAATATATATCTTTATCGGTTAGATTTTATTTTTTTCTAGTAATTATTAAGTTGTACATTAATAGAAATTGTTTATAAATTAGTGTGGGAAGGTGGAAAATATTTAAATCTTTTTGAAAAAAATCAATTGTTAGTTTAAAAATAAGAGTAACTAAATAAATTTGTTTATATAGATGAATTAATATCATCTGTTTGTTTGCATATTAAAAAATCAAGTACGGTTCTGTGTTCTTTATAAAAATGTAGCTTAATTACTTCACATGTATATTTTTTTAAAAAAAAATATCGCGATCGTTTTTCCAGAGTGATCATTCGAAACACGGTACAGATGAGATTGAAAACCATGATCTTAAATCAAGCTCTTGAATCAAAGATAAAAGCAATGAAGCGTTCCAATAACACGGGTTAGATGAATAGAGATGGCTCGCTTGTTACGGAAAAGGATTGCTCTCGATGGGGGTGAGTTTGGGTTGACAGCGTGTTTGAATGTTCCGTGTCTGGCTGATTACTGTTCGTGGGAACGACGGTGGTTGCCGACCCCAATTATAGTCCGTTGCATACAAACAAATCCCGCAATCGTTCCATATTGTTGTGGGCAAGCTTTTGCATTGTATCTCTGGGATTATGTAACGTGCATACTGAGTCTATATGTAAATGTGTGTTTCATAGGCACTAGGACCGTGGGTGCAATGATGTGCAAGGCACTAATGAAAAATAATAATAGCTGTGAAATCAACTGTTGGATTATATTGATGGGTTTGCATGTGTATTAAAACACCATCATAAATGTCGATAGTACGAAATTATTCATAGATTGAATATAAATGTTGTAGATTCATTTGATTTCATGTTGTTTTGCAATTGAAAAAAATATTAAATTTCTCTACGATAAAAATCCGAGCAGAAAATGAAATCGAATAAAAAACGATACATGAATTACGTTGCACTCTGTTCTCTAGTTTCTCGCGACAATTCTTCTGCTAGACTACCATATTTATGTCATATTTGCAGATTTAAAACCTAGTGGCGAGAAATCTTTGCTTGTTGCTTCTTCCTATATTCTATCTCAACAGAATTCATATGCAGTTTTTTTTTTTTTGATTTATCTCTCGTGTAATTCTTTAACAGTAGCTCGATCGTTCAGTATTTATTATACGTTTTCAAAAAATATTCACTGAAAAATATCTCAATATTTTATTGGTAAATATTAACTTTAAATCAGTGTTGAATAAGACTTGTTTCTCCAGTCCAATCTATCAATATGTATATTATTGGAATTTTTTGATAATTCAACTATTATCTTTATATTTTTTTTCGAGAATTTTTTTTTTTTGCTTCTAATGATATTATTTTATTTTTTTTTATACTTTGAAAAATTATTATAATTATATAGGATGTCCCATAAGGAGCACATAACTAAATTTTTAAATAAAATGCATCTTTTTTTGAGTGAGCGATGAAGAGTGTGCGCTCTTGATAAGACACCCTATATTACTAAAAAAAATTTGCTATAATTTGTATGTAGATGTTATTTTTATTTGATTTATTAAGGTATTTTTATTTGGTGTTTTGAAAATTTCCGTTTTCATAAAAATATCATTTTGAGGTGAACTTAATGATATTTAAATAACATCTGATCTATTTGATTTTTTTTTATTGAATTTAGCAATAGAAAAAATACATACATACATACATGCATATATATATATATATATACATGTATGTATATTTTAAAAAATATTTAATAATTTTTAAATATTCTGTAGTAAATTCGTTTTAGGTAACAACCACTACACTTTATTATAATTTATTACAATTAAACGAATTAATCTCGATTTTCTAATAAAGTAAACGTAAATGTTATGTTTGTGGTCAGCGTAACTGCCTGACGCCCATGTAGTTTTAATAAATTTTTGTGTTTATATATATATATATATATATATATATATATATATAATATTATGTACATACATATTCATGCTTACATACAGACAAACGAACGTTATACCAAATAAATGGATTTTAGTCCATTATTGTATTCACTAGTGCATAACTCTTTGTTGTCCAAGCGACAAACGGACAAAAAATGAAATATACGCAGTGAAAATCCGGCGGCATCGGGTGCAGGCATTATTGAAATTTATTTACTGCGCTGGAAGGCGTCAGAGCGTCCCTTATTCGAATGCAAGCAATTTTTTGTATCCAAACTAAAAATCTGTCCAACAAAAACGTGTTATTTTTAAATTATGATTCGTGTAATAGCTCGCGCGGTGTATTTATTTACGTGCGCATATTTTTAATTTGTGTTTCGTTGGGAATGTCTCTTGTACTAATAGACATCTCATGAGACCTGAAAAATATAATTAGTAATTAGGTTGGGTGATATAGAAATTTAGCACAAAGTTATCAAAAAGGTAATTTGTTTAAGAAATATTTAAACTGTTCAGTGTTTTCTGTTTTATAAACTATATTCTCAAAACTACCATTAATTACTTAAAATAAATATTTTCCATAATAAAATATAATTTAGTATTTCAATTTTATTGGGAAATAAGTGTAGTCATATTTTTCAGTACCTGCATTTGAAACATTAAAATTAATTATTTTACATGTTTATTGATACTAATTATTTAATGAAATAAACATTAAATAACACTAGAAATTAGATAAATAGAAAATTTTCTATTCAAATAAATCATAAAGAACCTAAAAAAATAAAAATATAAAAAATATATCTAGTTTGAATTTTTTGTTGAATATTTTTTTAAATTTTTGATTTAAACTTTAATTATATTTTTCAAATGATTTGTTTTAGGAATTCGAAATACTTTATTAAATTCGTAAAATAAATATATTTCATTTTTGAAAGTTCGCTTGAAAATATATTTGCGTTATTATGTCATATGTTCGCCATATATGAAGCATTCAGCGGCACTTGTATAACTTTAAAATGAAATTAACTGCATGCATTCATACAATGGTAAATTGTGCAAAGCACTCAAATGATAATATGCATAACATTGCATTCATATGTATATATATATATATATATATATATATATATATATATATATATATATATATATAAATATATTGTATAGTTTAAACATTTCTAGGATGATTTTTTTATCAGCTTAATAAAATAAATGAAGATGAAAATTTAAATTTAAAATAAAAACAGTTTCAAAACTTTATTAAAAAAGTCTGCCAGAGTCCAGTATTTTTCAATAAAGATAAATCTTTTTATAGTTTGTAATTAAAATTATTTTTTGTTGATATTTGGAAAACATTGTGGAAATAAATAAAGTAGTCAATTAAATAAAGAAAATTCAGTTCATCAATGAATATATAAAAAAGTAGACATTTAATAAGATATATTTTCTGTATATGACGGTCTGCAAACACAAATCATTGTCCATTAAAAAAAACTATTTGATGTTTAGCGAAGCATAGAGTGATAGTACTAGAAATTAGCAGGAAGAGTACAGGAAAAGAACGATTATACATCAAGTTTTAAACGCGAATAAAAATTATTTTATGTTCGAATTGAAATTGAACTGGATAAAATTTAATAGTTCATATTGTGTAAGTGTTTTTAAAAGTCTTGAATTTTTATACGTGTGTATTATTTAAAATTTACTTTTTTTTAAAAAAAAGCTTTTCTTATTTCAAACGTGATTATTTATTCAAACATTTCCCGGTAATTTATTCAAAAGCGACTTGTAAATAGATTTCTGCATAGACTGTTATCTAAGCACTTAATCAAATGAATCGAGTTCGCAAATGTCCTGTACAATATAATAGAAATAGATTCATTATTTCGGTGCATTGTCTTTCCAACCGATGACACTGTTCTAAAGCCATTTAAATCTTGATACTGAAAGCACTGAACTTGAAGTGGATAAGAAGATTGCACCGTACTGTACGACTACCAGCACAACATTTGACGGTGGTGGTAGTAACATGTAACAGCGGCAGCAGTTCATTTAAAGTGTCTTACCGGTGAGTGGCTCTCGACGTGGCGATGGTTCAGCCCAGTCTGGCCGGTAGGCAGCAGGTCGTTGCTGCTGCTGTTACTGATCGTCTGGAACATCGCGGTGTGAGTGTCAGGGGGAAGCGTTACCGTCATTACGATTCACATACAGGTATTTGCAGCGTCTTGGTTGCACCGAGGGTCATTATGTCGGAATATAGGGCACGTCGAGTGCATCGTAGCAAAGTCATTCGCAGCACACGTACGTCATTACGGTACGTTTTATGATTTTGAGTTTATTTCCGGTTAAATTTGTTGAAGTTGCGTCCTGTAATATTTCCACGCAATTTCGATGTAGTGCAATTGAGAAAGGAACAGGTTCGGTAAAAATACATGCTCGAGGAAATTTAAATAATGTATGCAGATGACTGAATAATATTATGAAAAACGAATTTTGAAAATAGATTTTATATTTTTGGAAATTATTTTTTCAGTGGAATGATTTTTTATAATCTCTACAATTTTCTCAAAGTGTTTTTTTATATTTAATTAAAAGCTTAAAAACATATTTTTTTGAGTATAATAAATGATTTAGGATTTAAATAAATGAAATTAGAAAAATCATTTCACACAATAAAATATTTAGCATTTATAAAATGTATGCTATTCTTAAAAAGAATCAAATTTTCATCAGTTTTTTTACTGTAGAATATTATAATGAAATGTTTTCATTATTCCTGTAATAATATCTGAATACATTGTCTTGTATCCATATCTCCGCAATGTGAGACGTAATATCGATAATAATATTACAGCACGCATTTTATTTAACTTTATTCATTATTATTTTTTTATCTTACTATTCATCGTCGTCGAAAAAAAAAATAATAAGTAAACATAGAAATGAAATCATATCACGTACAAGTATTTCATTGTAATGAAATTGTTCAGCAAAGTACATACATACATACAAACATCGTATTCTCTGAACGCCTCTCGAAAGTCTGCAGCTCTGCCGCCGTCCGTCCCACTCGTCCTAAATTGAATTGTATAAGATCGCTGGACCACGACCAGATTGAATTGAGTGTGTTTGTTGTTGACACTTGTCTTGTAGTGAGTGTTGTCTGCATCACGCTCGTTGCAGATGATATGAAATTCCCCATTTAGATCTTCCTATACGCCCGTTCGGATAACTCCCTCCTGTAGATACAGACAATTGTGTCCTCATCATCACGCAACGTGACGCGAACTAAAAATCGTCGTTGGATGCGATGACTGTTTTATACATGATACTACCACTTTTCTGCGTATTGCTTTAGTTCTCGAACAACAGTTGACTACAGCAATTTGGGGGATAATAATGTCGGAAAAAGTTTGAAAATTGCTATATAATTAGTTAGGTTAGGGTTGGATCTTAAGATATCTGTATAAATACAATTCCATAGTACATGGATTCTTTTTCAACATTACACTGTATGAACTGTTATAAAGATACAGTGTGTAATTTGAAAAAGTCATTATTTTAATATTATTGATTATGCATAAAATGTTTTATACAGTTATAATTTTGTTCATACATAACGTTTTGAAAAAAATATAAAATTTTATCAGTAGAAATTGCAATTTAATCTATCGAATTTTGTATTTTTAGAAAAGTAAATAAGTAGTTACAATTAAATGTAATTAAGTGAAAAAAATAAAATGTGTTTGTGTAATTATTTTTTAATGTATTTAAATTACAGAGAATTATATATATATATATATATATATATATATATATATATATATATATATATATATATAATTGTTATTTATATCTCTAATTACTAATTTTTAATATTCAACTGGAAGTGAAAATGAAGGACTATAAAATAATCGTAAAATTTATAACAGGTACTAACAATTAAAATGACTCTTGTCACATATCTTGATTTATATATGTTTATACATATATATATATATATATATATATATATATATATATATATATATATGCATGGTAACTTGTAATGTATACAGGACTATAAAATGAAATTGAGATAACTCCAACATGACATAAACCACATACATTTACAGTTATGTACTCTACAGAACGCATAAGTAAGAATAATATAATTATATATTAATATTCACTACACTATATATGTATATATGTAAATTATATGCATATATGTATTACTCGTTCTCTTTTTGTATAAAAATATAGTAACGTTTAAATACATACTCCTGGTATTTACACTCATTCGCTTTGTCTCTCCTTCTATACATATAAGTTTGTTCTAAATGAATATTTTTATTTACAAGGTTCTCAATTGATATTTACGTGTATCGAATCATTTACAATTTGATAAAATTGACATAACTTTAAAAATCTTGAGACATCGATGACTACATGTCGAGAACATGTCTTTTGAAAAAGTCTGTATACACGTCATATTGATTCATAATATATTTTTGTGTATATTGTCGCCGTTATAAACCTAACAATAGCCGAAATTCATTCTATATGTATTCAAATAAAAATAGAGAAAAAAAGCTCGATACACTTTTATTCGGCGCAAGTCTGACAAGGTATAAAATTGAAAAATGATTTCTATCCACAGGGTTCAACGGAAATTGCATTTCAAATTTCACGTAGAGCAACACTCATCTATAAACAATGCTTCTCAATGCAAATTTTATATTCTTATAAAATAAACATCGGATAGAGAATCTTTGTATTCTGTTTAGTACTTACCCTGAATCGGCTGCATTATCTATTTTCATGTATTATTCATTGAATAGTATGTACTATCTTTGTGTATTTCGATATGACGTTGGCCATTTGATTCTCACGTATGTATTCGTCGATAACTCGGAAAATATAGTTTTATTACCTGCGTATAGTCGAGTATAATTGGCAATGGCTATTGTTGAGAATCGAATTTATACAGATGATAAAATATACAACGTACTTTAATATTTAACAATAGAGAGAGAAATGTAATAAGAGTATTTTGAAGATTTTTATACGTATTATTTGATATTTCACATTTAAATATGTCTTTAAAGAGAAAATCACAATTAATAATTTTTTTTATACATATATACATATCAATTAAATGTTATATTCATAGACAAATATCCTTTTTGAATTTTAATGATTCATTTGATATTTTTAATAATTTTTTTGATTAATTTTTTAACATTTTTTTTCTTATTAATAGAAAGAGCAATTTTGTAGAATTTTTAGAGATATTTTAAAATAATCATTGAGGAGTAAATAATTTACAATTAAATAATTAAATTATTTTTCAATAAAATATAATAATTGTGATTTTTGTAATTATAGTGAAAATATGAACTTTATTTTTTTATATGCATATATATATATATATATATATATATATATATATATATATATATTTATGTGTGTGTGTATGTATGTATATATGCGTATAACAATTATATTGACATAGAGAAACAAGAGTAAAAACAACGCAATAAATCTGTAAGTTATTGGCTTGTTTATCAGAAATATTGTAAGTTCTCCCGAGTCATCAGTGGAAATTAAGGCTCAGTGAGAGAGAATACTTTCCCGTGCACTGTTATTGCAATGTGCCATTACTTTTACTACTTCAGTGAGACTGCGGAACCCCGTATACATGTGTGTTACTTTGTTTTACAACTGAACTATTCGCTAACTTTAATCGTTTTGTGCAGTAACAACAATATATTGTATAAAATTCGTTCACTTTAAAACTCCCCAGTCAGTGTTCTGGTTCTGGGAACGTTGTTCAAAATTATTTCGCGTTATTTTATGTCTTTATGATTGCGGCCATTTCGTTTATTACACGCTCGGTTGTGCAGGACATTTCGTTTGACTATAAAAGTTTCGATTTTATAACTGAATATACGAAAGAATATTGTCGCATTTCTTTCGGCAGTTATAATAATAGTATAATCAAGTTGTGCTGCAATAGAAGATTACGATATATTTTTTTAAACACACACATACATATACACGAATTCTTTCTGAAAATAGCTCTTCTTCGAATAGCTTAATATATCAGCAGTTATTATTCGAACGAGATAAAAATTTAAGACACTTTTAGATGTAGTATATTTTTTTTATAATTTTATAACTTTCAAGAATTGACAATATTCAATTTGAAATATACATCCCTAATTTTTATACAATTCATTTGATAATAATGATTCATTGATTTCAGTATTTCGATTCTTAAAATATAATAATAGATTTTAACAAATTTGACTAAAAATTAATATATATAAATCTTAAATTTTCATTCGAAGTAATAAATAAGTCTATATCCTATCAATTTTATTAATACGAATAAACTGAAAGACATTAAGTCTATTTTTATTTGCGAGTATATGACGATTGTGCTTTCGCCAATTTACACAAGACTGTAGAAACTAAAGATAAAAATGTAAGTCATACCTTATCTTTTATATTCGTCGAATTCAGCACTAAACGATAATCACTTCTTTCGGCTGTTAAAAGAAACGTTTTGTGGCCGTCGTTTAGTTTGACGAGAAGTTAAAATGGCTTAGATATTGTTTGAAAGATAACAATAGAATTTATTCATGCAGGGTGTCCAACCTGTACGTTGTACTGAATCTGAATTGAATATTATATATATATATATATATATATATATATATATATATATATATAATATTAGAAAAATATAGAATAATTGAAGTATTTTTATTTGAATAATGTACTCGGTAATAAAGTTTTATTTATTATTTTTGATAATTTTTTGTGAAAATTTTCTAGAATATTTTAGATTATAGAAAAAGCTAGTTTCTATTTTAATTTTTTCTATTAAATATATTTTCTGTATGAAAATAAAATCGTTTCTATAAGTGATAATTGAAAGTATGTTTTATTAACCATCAAAAAGACACAATGTCCATAATAACTTATTTTTTTTGTTTCGTTTTTATTATTTTTAATACAATTGTACGAGACGTCCGATTTTATAAGCTAAATAGACAGACCGGGTTTTTCTACATTATATTTACTTCGGCCTTCACCCTCTAGCGACACAGTACCCTTGTTATCCATTTAGAGTTGAGGGTATGGCGTCTACCCTACTCGGCGCGCGATCGTAACTTGCTGAATTGTGAACCGAGTGGTCTGAAGTACGTTTACGCACCAAACGACGTTGCCATTCTGTTCTGCACTCGATATACCCTTTATTTATCATCGCGTCATTAAAACCAATAAAATAGTGACAATTTACTAACTTGTTGAACGTACAAAAAAAAAACATTTTCATAGCTTCATTGGTCGTTCGAAACTGTTGCATTTTATTTAACAAATGTGTGGGGTACGTACGTGACCAGTTGTTTTCTCTATTGGAATGAAAACATTTTTCAAAAGGAAAACATATCTTGAATGGAAATTGTTCTATTATGAATTTAATTCTGGTCAATCAAAATTATTTTTTTTTTTGGATTTTTTTATTTAAATTCAATTCGCAGATTAAGCTCTGTTTAAAAAATATAACTATTTTTTTATATACAAATCAGTTTAGAAAATAATTATTAATAAATTAATTAACGTTAGACGTAAGAAAAATAAATATTGATTTTTTGATATAGTTTAGTAAAATTCGAAGATTCCTTATCAATTCTATTAAAAATAATACTTTTTTAGAAACAAAAAAAGTTAGTTATAAATATTTTAATATTGTTTATAAACTTGAATTTCATTTTAAATTTTTTGTAATGATATTAAAAAATAATAGTTATATGATATATAATACCATAGTATTTTTTTTTTATAAAAATTGAAATGCTTGAACGCGTACATGAGTAAATGAACAAATTTACATTATAAATGAATATAAATTGTCAACTAATCTGTACATAATATCAGATAATAAATCAATCAATAAATTAGGAAATACATTCAATTCTGCCACGGTTGCCTGCAACAAAACCGCCGTGTAATTAAACAACGATATTTATTATTAATCCGTGACGTCATATTAATCTTCGCTGAATCCGTGTGTACATCCATTCCGTTTCGAATCATTGTATGTTGATGTAAGATGCGTGAGGGAGGTAGACAGTGCGCCAGTGTTATTGTGATTGTTTCCGTGCGATGGAACGAATGGGATAGGTGTTAGGAAGATTAAGGTCTCCTAAGTCAGTCGCAGGATTTATAGTAATACGTCTAGATAAAATAGATGTGAACCAAAATGAGTTTTGTACAATTTCGGCTAATGGACGGATTGATAAGATTGAGTTGATTAGTAATTATAATGTAAGAAGATAAAATGTATGCGTGTTGTATTAGATGTTTTACCCTGTGTTGGCTGATATAGTACTTTATTATTTAATTAATAGTATTAATTAAGATTTACATTAAGACTAAGAGGAAACACGAAAGTCAATGTTTTATCTTCTTATTTATAACAAAGGATTTATGTCGCGAGTCTTTTATATTTAAACGTTTATATATATATATATATATATATATATATATATATATATATATATATATATATAAATCACTATTTAATAACATTTTATAAACACAAGTGAATGGTATATAATTTGAAATAAAACTCGTAAAACAGATAGAGAAAAACTGTTTGAAAAAACAAAACTCTTTTAAATTCGAAAAAATAATACAAACGGACCTCACTCGTATTTGTTATTTAGTTTTATGTTGCAGAACAATAATACATTTTTTTTCGCGTACATATTTTTTGAAGCTCGTTATATTGTAGCCATAAATACGAACATGTGTAAATTTCCGTACATAAAAAGGAAACTAGGGGACATGACATGCTGTTTTTACATCTGTCTGCTTGTATGTGTGTGTGTGTATGAAAATGATCAAAATACGTATATAGAAATATTCAAACAGAAATTGAATGTCAAAGTGTCGGCAACACAAACATAGTATTGAATTTTATTTCATTAATAAATATTATTCGTGCACGGTATTGATAGAAAAAAAATATATTATATTGGTATTGTACTATTATTGTCACTATTGGATTTTAATTGATTTATACACGTTTTCCACTATTGCTTGTTTTGTTATATTATATACTTTTTAATTATTCATTTCTACATTTAAATGAAAACATTTTGCCAATAACAGAAATCAGTATTTAGCTTTTTTTTCAATTTTATTAAGAATAACGTTTCAGTAAAATATTTTTAATTTATTACAGTATATATATATAATTATTTAATATAGGTATGTTAGAACAAAAAGTTCGCTCTTTTATCGTAGACATAAAAAATATTTTTTTAAATATTTCTCTTTATATTTTTTATTGTTTAATGAAGACAAATGAATTTTATCATTTTCTGTATTAATAAATTACTGGATATTTTTTTTATAATCATAAAAATAATAAATTATAGGATTATCCACATGTGATTCCTAAATTTATGTTTTATTAAAAAGAAATTGTGTATAGTTTCTTTTTAATAAAACACAAATCTAGGCGTCACATTTGGATGACTCTGTATTATTTTTAAAATGAATTTAATTGCAAAATGAATTAATATTTTTTATATTAGTTCTGACTATCGATGTAGACTTGATATCGTTATAATAATTTAGTTAATTTTAATAAATTCAATTAATTAAAAATCTATTTAATTTTATGAATATAGATTAATTGCTTTTTTCTTTAAAACATTTTTTTAAAAATATTATTGTAGTAAATAATCAAAGTATAAATTATAATCAATATATTTACCAGCATTCAATGAGTAATATATTTTAAAGATAATTATTAATTGTAATTATATAATGGAAAATTAAAAGTACGTGTACTTTAACGAGTTTTTTATGACATTTCTCTCTTCCCCTTCATTTTATTATTTCATATTTTCATAAACATGAAATAAATTATATCGGAGATGTACGATATGGGAATTGTTGAAATATTTACAAACCTTATAAAACAACATTCGAGATAATAAATTATCCGTCGAACATATATTAAATGATATAAAAACGACCGAAATAAAAATATAATAAATTCAAATGTATATAAAAATATGATTCGTTCAATAATAATTTTCTATTTTAAACAGATGTATTGTTTTTTATGTAAAATTGTAAACGCTTTATATGAGTATACGGATTTTAAATAACATTTATTTTTTAATTATATAGTTTATGTCTCTGTTCCTGGAGTGTTTAATGGTCTTATAAATTTTAATAACATTTTATTAATATATGCAAAAGGAAATGTGTGGTCAGTTTTATTTACATACATGTTTTGTTCATTTTGTTTATGAGCTAGATGATTATTGTAATGTTGTGAATTTTACAGATATATTTGATAAGAATATTTGTATTTATATATAATAGAAATAATTCTTATATTCAACAATATTTTTATAAAAAGATTAATACAGTATTTTTTTTATTCACATTTTGATATTCTTTATGGATTTGTTGTAATTTATTTATTTATTTCATTTTTTAAACTATTGTATTAATTATTTATTTATATAATAAAAATTTATATTTTTATTAACTTGTAGATTTTTTAAGAAAAATAATTGTATAGTTGATACTTATTTAAAGTTAATTTTATTTAGAATTAGATTTCATCCATCAAATCATTCAAAATCTATAATATAAATGTAAACATTTTTTAGTAGCAATCAATTAGAGCAATGAATAAAAATCAATTAAGAATAATTATTTAAATTGTTATAGTAAATTATTTTTATTTGAAATATAAAATTTCATGTTTTATTTTTAATTGTTAATTGTTTTTTATTGATATATAAGGTAGATGTATTAATTTATAACAATGATGTATTAAAAAAATATATGATGTTAATATAAATAATGGCTTTTCGTAAAATGATTTTTCGTAATGGATTTAACCAACAATAAATTTACGCTATATAAATGAGTAATACATTTGTGTTTTGCAATATGAAAACAAATATATTTTTACAATTTCCCAGCTGAAAAACAATAATAGTTTGAATATTTTCCGTTGATTATTTATGCTTTTTAAAAAAATTAAAAAAGTAGAAAAACGTACCATTACGTCCATACGGTATCAAAATATAGACGAAGACGAATGTACGTACACCACTGTTGGGGACAACTGTGAGCGTGTGTTTGTGTATGTGTATTCAATACAGACAGTAATACATTATCTTTGTTTTATCTGTCAAATGCCATCATACAACTTTCAACGTGTGCTACCATTAGGATATTAAACAGTTCGCACGTCCCACTTTAATGTTTGCGTAGGTTATCATTTTGTGTAATCATATGGCACAGTATACTCCCATGGGCTCATACAATGGATTCGACGAATTAAGATATTCCGTTGTTGTTTGGCATGGGCTCGAAAGGGGAACGCAATGTCCAAAATGAGATTGCAGAAAATCAATAATTGTTATGTTTGTTATGTGAGTTATACGTGTTTTGAGTGATAATGTATCTTTATTGGACATCGGCCAACGTGTCTTTTTACAAATTGATATATCAATGTTATATACGGTCGGGCGGAGAAGTTTTATCGGATAGTTCTTGAATATTTTTGCAATATAAGTTCCTGATCAGTACGAAATAAAAAAATAACATTTTCAAAATATAACTAACGTAGTTTGTTTCTTCATATACAATTCGAAAATCAGTAACGTGTAAATAGTTGTATATAATATTTTATTTAATTTTAATAGATTATTTTGAATTTTAAATATTTAAAAAATAAAAAAAAATGATTAAAACATTTCATATAATAATCAAACTATATTATTTCTTCTTATTCTCATTCGCCCATCCGTGCTTTCGAATAACGTAAATGAAAATTCATGAATCTGCGAATTTGACCATGTAGTACAATCACTATGGTCTATACTAACTGCAAATTGACATCGGTTTCGTATTGACACTTTTGACGCCACATCAGTGCAGCTTCATATATAATCGTTGAGACGAGAAATTACTATTTTGTACGATAACAAAAATGCATTGAAAAAAATTGTAAAATACATATGTTTTAGGGAATTTATTCCTTTTTCAAACGATGTATGAAATTTGGAAATCGAACTATTCATTCCAAAGATATTTGCGAAAAATGAACTACTTGTATTCTTTAGTATCACTACTAATCAAGATTAATTGGCATTTGCGTGAATTTTAGGCACCGGCACCAGTTTTTATCGTCTAAACACATGCCTATGGAACGTTAGGAACACGATCCTAGCAAAAAATCGTGAAAAATTTTTTTAAAAATTTTCGACAAAAATTGAAGGTAAACCCCTTGATGTTTTTTTCGGCCGAAAAAAAAATTTCTGAATTCGGCGAATTTTATCATGCAGCACGATCACTAGGGCTTATAGTAATTGCGAACCGACATCGGTTTCGTACTGGCGCTTCTGACGCCACAGCAGTGCAACTTCATTTGTAATCGCTAGGGACGAGATATTGTCATCGAAAGTAGACGTTTTTGTACGACGACAAAAACGTATTGAAAAAATTTGTAAAATATATATGTTGTAGGAAATTTATTCCTCTTTCGAACGGTGTATAAAAATTGAAAATCGAACTATCCGTTCCAAAGATATTCGCGAAGAACGAACGACATGTATTTTATAGAGGTTGAACCGAGTTCGATAAAACGTCATTTGCGCCTTTTAGGTGCTAGCACCGATTTCCAATTAAGAAAATGAATAAAATATTCAATTTAGGTTCTTAATATATTTTGTAAATTAGTAGGAAATATAAAAATGTATGTTCATAAATATTACTTATACAATGTGCTTATTGTTAAATTTTATTTATATTTGCATGCGATTTTCTTGATACATTTTTCTTTATTTATAACTATTTTCAAGGTATTTATAAACACATTAATAATTATTATTACATATGAACAATCTAAATGGAGTAATAAATTAGAGATAAGAATAACAAATGGCCATATTTCAATATTTCGTCAGAAAAATAAATTATTTTTTTATTCGGATAAAAGCTTTAATTACTATTTTTAAAAATATTTTTATTTTACGACCGAATATAAATAAAAACATTTCAACTGCGGGTGTTCTTTATCGTTGACCGATATCATTTTTATTCAGTAAAAACATTCAAACACGACAATAAATAAACCGAACTATTATTATTAAACGTTTATAGTTCCATACCAGTTTTGAAATATCATGGCTGGAGTCTATTACTGAATAGGTAAACTTTATAATATCTATGTAGCAGACAGAATTAATCTATCGAGAAACTAATATATATTCTGGTTAGCATTTCAGTTATTTCCGCGCGGTTTGTAGTACCCTTGTCGAAGAAGTACGTACGAACAATAATCTCCTACTGACCAATATGTAATTGAATTTCCTTTGGAGCAAAAGTTAAAGGGTACCAATTTAAATGTGACTATTAAAATCGAACGATTTGTGAACCTCGTGTATTTCATACAGGGAATAGTTTTGTGATTGTTTATATTGTTCTTGGAAATATTTCATTTAGTTGACAATGACTTAAACACTAATATTTAGTAAAACTGTTTCTAATATTGGTCAATGCATTGAAATAAATCGAAATGATATTACTTAAGAATTTTTACTTGAATTTTATTTTAATTTAAAATTAAACAGTCATTTAAATTATTATTTATTTCATTTAGAATTTTTGATATTATATTTTTTTCCTATATTTTTGCAAACACTTAGAATGTTATGCAATTAAAAGTTCTATAATGAAATTTATTTCTCATATTAAATTTATTTCTTATCTTTCATATTAATAAAAATATTAATGAACTTCTATTTTTTAACAAAAAGATACCAATCTCTAATGGTTTTTGTATGAACACCTGCTCAGTTGATTGAAATTTAGGGTAAATTGAACGTTGTCGTGCGATTGTGATTCAGTAAAGATTTATTTAAATAGGGTGTAAAAATTTAATTGAGTTTTCTAAAATATCACATCATGCTTGTGAATGTTATATATATATATATATATATATATATATATATATATATATATATAAATGTGGACGTATACGATACGAAATACATAAATAATACTTATTTAGAAACAAGAGTGTACAATTTTTCAACGGTCGTTAAAAGAATGTATAAAATTTTAAAACATTTCTCAAATGTTCATACTGACGCACTTTTATATCAGTACTTTTAGCATAGAAGGTGCTATTATGTCTGTTTGGTTCATTGCACCACGCATCCTGCGACCATAACGAAGATCCACTCTCGTATTTTATACGAAAACCGTTTCCATTGACGCACTACTACTTGCTCGCTGTAAGGACTTGTGCCACTGCTGTTACCGCCGCTGCAGCAGCCGCAGCAGTAACGGCTGCGACGACGGTATCGCCATCACCAACCACCCTCAACGTACCATATACATCTCGACGGGGAAAATACGCGTAGTTTTGCGATATCGTTGTGGATGTTGAAAGCAGCATTGTGTTGCGTCGATTATATTCTGTGCGCATCACACTTTCTTTGTCGTTAAAGAGCAGTAGTTATTGTTCGTACTTTTTTCAACAACACGTGCGTCTCTGAAAAGCGAAAGTATTGTACGCTACGATTGAGTGTTAAGGTCTGTAACGTGAAGTTAAAGATCAGCTTTCACTAGAAGCGTAGCTTTGCAGCGTCGAGCATTTCAATGCAATCATTTTAACAAGTTGATATGGCGGGTAGCCTTTTATTACAATGATGTTTATCGAATCAAATATAAACATTGTGGCTAGTTCGTTTTATATCAAGTAAAAGAGACGTCGACCGTAAATTCTTTATCGAAAAATATAAAAGAAAACATTTTCATCTCATACACAATCGTTTCTAAATATCTTAAAAACTCAGTACTTCATTTCTAAAGAAAAATACAATCTTTATTTTATCAAAAAAGAACAAAAACTTGTATTCTGATGCAATGAACAAAATATATACTGTAACTTGCATTTTGATTAATTCACTTTTCATAGATGGTTTTATTTGTTTATATTAAAAAAGCTGCGAGCAATTAATAATTATTGTATACTCCAATTGTGATGACATCGTGATTATTTTGTGAATAATGGAAATAGAGGTTATTATATTTTTTTATAGAAACAATATTTATATATATAAATTTTTAAACAATAACTAATGGTGATTTTTATATAAAAAATTAATTAGGTACATCTGAAATTATATCGTGACAAATTTATTTACTTAAAAATATAAACGTTTTAATGGATAACATTGAACCCCATTTACAAAATAATATTTGACAACATTTATTAAATTATTAATACAACATGTATAAAAAATACTATAAGATTCTAAACCTAAACGAGTCGTGACGAATATTACATAAAAAGCTAATAAATAATTAAAAGCTTATAGTAAAAAAATGTATATCAAGCATCGAATGTTATTTTCAAAGTTACGGCCGAAACTCTATTCTAGATTCTATCAATAATTAATTAATTACATTTTTATGTAAAAGATGTTAAGCTTGATGATAGCTTGACATGTTAGTTTTTCATTATAAAGATATTATTTTAGTCTGTATATTAAATGTATTAATAATAATAACGTGTTTTACGATACCAATTTTTATTAATGTCCCCGCAAATAAACATCTCCATTATATGTCATGGTCGATATCATTTAATATAACCTATAATTCGATATAATTTAAAACGTTTCTATAAACAGGTCGATAAATTTGTAAACATTCCAGTGGTATTCTTTTGGATATAATTACAAGTGTTTATAAACATACATACATACATTCATATATATATATATATATATATATATATATATATATATATATATATATATATATATATAATACATTCCACCTGTTGTTAATTAAAAAAAATAAATTTACATCTTGTATTATTATTGTGAAATATGAATTTTTTCTTCTAATGCTTAAAATACTGTAATTTCTTTAATATAAAAAAAATAAAATATCATTAGTTCAATTTAATTTTTCTGATTAGACAGAAATGATTCAACTTATTAATAAACCTATTCATTTCCACTGTATTTTATTAAATTCTTCTTTAATAACTAAAAGTAACTAAACTTCTTTAATAACGTAAAAGCACTTGAATATTTCAAATTTATTTTAAATGTTGATTAATTTGGATGAGTTATTATTTTTTGGGTAACATGTGTAATAGAGATAGAGTGTTGATGTTTGAGAGAATCAGAAAAAAACATTAGGAGATTTTTATCTAGCAACGGATTATTGATTAAATAGTTCTGATGTGCATGCGTGTATATATATATATATATATATATATATATATATATATATATATATATTCATACACACGTGTAAGTGATTTATTCACGTGTCTCTGTAGTTTCTGAATTGAAAATTTAATATTAATTCGCATAAAGATTGCGCGACGTTCGTGCAACTCGAGCAATTAAGCAGAGCGTTGCAAGTGCATTGCAAAGTTTATTCTTTTGCGTTGTACAATGCGATGCACTTTCCAGTGAGGACGGATCTTTTCGGCGTTCGAGAGCATTGTCCGTGTTTCCCTCGCGGTGAAACACCGTCTCGCTATCTTTGTTCAGATTGCACGAGGGTGCGACACACGCACTGCGCGTCACAAGGGTCCACGCGAGGGAATTACGTGTATGAGTCAGCTGGTCCGCTCGGCTTCCGCGCAACCCCCGCTGACGGTCGTCGTTCGACAGGGGGCCGGCGCCCCCTCACCTCTTTTATTGGGTAAGGGTGGATCTGGATTGGCTATGTACAGAGAGTATAGTGCAAATGTTGTATATGGGCACAAAGACGCACATTAATTTACGTTGGCGGGGTTCCTGACAGACAGAGGGGCATTATGCACTGGGGGCCCGTGCCACCGTTTCACGTTTCAGTGTCGTAGTGGTTGTCTCGTGTGGTGGCGTGCCGTGCGTTCGTCTCGTCTAGTCCTAGTCCTGTGTCGTCTTTGTTGTGTTGTTATAAACTTTATTTGTTTAGATCTGTCGCGTAAAACTTTGTATTTATGTGCAATATAACCGCAACCTAGCTCAACGCGACCTTGGTTCACAGTTCCGCTTCTACATACACACACACTCTGTACCTGCTTCATCAACTCGCACGCACATTCGTGATTATCCTCGTCAAAAACTACCTCAAACGTACTTTAATTGTATTAACTTCGATCACTGTTTATTCATAACTGTTCTTCGCGTAAGACTGTCGTTTTCGTGCGGTAAATAACGTTCTAAACTTTGGTTTTATATAAATACAATAAGAGGAAAAAAACTGTCGCCGAAAAAGCAAACTCTAAAACTTTTCACATAATTCGATTATAGTTAAAGTAACGCTAAAGTGTATAAAAGTTAAGTCTGAAAGTATAACAAATTTTCGATAGACAGAAATAACGCATTACGATATTATTTCAGAACTAACAATAACAGACTCTTCGAGAAAATTCGAAAACTTTTCGTGTGTATACACTGTACACATACCATTTCAGAAGTGTTAACAGTATTCGGATATACAGTTTACTAAAGTTCCTATGATTCGCTAGTGAAAGAAAATAACCGTGGTATAGATTGTGATACACTTTCAGTGTTTTTCTTTGAGTGGTGTGTGCGTGGTAAACGTAGAAGCGCGCGTAGGCGCCATGTTGATTCCGATGTCGCCGCCACCGACGCAATCCACACAAGCCACACCGTCGGGCTCGCGGGATGCCGTTAAGCTTTTCGTTGGACAAATTCCGCGACATCTCGAAGAGAATGACCTCAGACCGATGTTTGAAGAATTTGGCAAGATTTACGAGTTCACTGTGCTCAAGGACAAATACACCGGAATGC
This sequence comes from Neoneuromus ignobilis, assembly GCA_029203775.1. Classification (NCBI taxonomy): domain Eukaryota; kingdom Metazoa; phylum Arthropoda; class Insecta; order Megaloptera; family Corydalidae; genus Neoneuromus; species Neoneuromus ignobilis. The sequence continues at coordinate 4,552,700 of CP092094.1, read as the reverse complement.
ACAAGGGTAATTTTTTTCATTCGAATGATTCACGATTTTCGGAAATACCACATTAATAACAACCGTTTTTACCGAGCATCAAAGATGAATCATAATTTATACACATACTCTGCGTCACATGCGCACATACATATTTAATATTTTTTCTTTATTCATAATTCACGAATTAAAACTGTATGAAATGAACAACGTTCAATAAAATCAATATTTTATATCATCCACGTACACCTACGAACATTGTATGACCCACGTGTGCAACAACAGCTGTTGCGAATATCAATCACAATTTCTATTTATTTTAAACTCTGAAAATTTAATCAAAAATAAATAACATCATTATTATCTCTAAATTTGGCAATTACATATATATATATATATATATATATATATATATATATATATATATATATATAATTTAAGTAGTAAGGGAAATTATTAATCTATACAAAGAATTTAAAATACACTTGGTCTTGTATTTATAGATTATGAAAAAGCTTTCGACACAGTAAATATGCCAGCGATATTAAATGTATTAGAGAAACGAGAAATTGAAAAAGCATATATTTTTAGGAAATATTTATAGAAATGCTCTATATTCTTTATGCAAATACACGAAGAAACAAGAAAGTTTAAAATTATGAAAGAAGTGAGATATGGTGATACGATATCACCAAAAATATTAACATCTCCCTTAGAAGAAGAATTTAAAAAATTAAATTGTGAATTTGAAGGAATAAAAATTAAGATATGTTTAATTATAAAAAAATGCTAATAATATTATTATTTCCTCAACATTGAACTGTTAAAAAGAATGGAAAAATTAGATAAAGCAAGTTAAAAAATAGCAGTGAAATATGAATGCTGGAATAATTAAGTGGTTACAGATAATACAAAGAAGCATAGAAAGATGTATGTTAGGAATAACATGTATAGATAGAAAGAAAACAGAAGATATGGATATTATAACAAACATGAGGAGTTTGAAATGGAAATGGGCTGGCCATAAACCAAAAAGAGAAAATTATAGATGGGCAAGGGAATTTATAGATTAGGATCTTAATATATACATAAAAAAACCCAGGATGAGACAAAGGTATAAAAAATTGTTGGAATTAACTGGAAGGTAAAAAAAGTCATTGGATCAATTGAGGTGGAGAGTTTTAGAAGAAGCTTTTATCCAACAGTGGATGGAAAATGGATGATTTACATATATATATATATATTTATTTATTTATAAATTTCAATCATGTAATGGATTTTAACTGAAAAAGTATAAAGTTACTAAAAATAGTTTTTTTCTTTCATTACTGATCTATGTTGCTACAATAGTTTTAACCGAGAAAATACATTGCTAGCACGCATAGAAAAAAAAAACTTATTCTACCTTAAAAAGATCCTAAATCAACGATTTAACGTAGCAATAAACAACACAATCTTTTTTAGAAGACAGTCTTTGTTATACTTGAAATCGTAGAAAGAATATATATATATATATATATATATATATATATATATATATATATATATATATATATATATATATATATAGTTTAAAAGAAATATATTTCTTATAAAGGTTTTTCTCTTTGCGAGTCTTTAATAAATTATCCACTTCAAATAATTAGTATTAAAGTTATATGAAGTTTAAACGAACTAATTTTGCTTTTATTTCAGACAGTTTTTGTAATATTCAGTTATATCCTTATGTTATTTTAATAACTATAATTTGAGTGAAGGATTTATATTAAATTTAATTAAAAAATGAGTAAAATCTTTATTCCAGGCAATTAGTTAATTTATGATTTTATTCCAGATGCTCTTTTTAAATACTTTAATTAATTTAAATATGTAATTTATAATTTTTGTACTAGTTTCGTTGTAATTGATTAAGAGTGATATTTAGTTATTTAAATTTTATATAAGTCCTTTTTATTTAAAGTTATAGATGTTAAAGCTGTATTGTAGCACATATAAAGATGTAGATAACATGTTGTACCTTTTGTTGATTTAAGTGATATTTTGGTGTTTATTTTTCAATCATGATTCACAATTATTATTTTTTAATCATTTTGAAAATTATTCTTATAGTAAGAAATGATAAAAGGAAAATGATAAAGGGTATATGTGTTTGTTTTTTCAGATAGGGGATTTTAAAGAATATTTTAGAATAATATTGATGTGGAAATATATTCAATAATAATTCTGTAAAATCCGATTGCTCGTATTGATAAGGTGTATGAAAAAAATATGATTAGATATCGTAAATAAAGCTGAACAAGTCGATAGTAAACATATTGTTACGGTACTTGATATGTTTTATATTTAATACACGTTTTTCGACAGTTTTTTCTGCTTGAAGTGAAAGCCATAAATTAATGAGATTCTAAACAGTTTCGAACGAAAGTGACATTGAATATTTTCGTGGACACACTTCACGATTGAATTGGTTGATATGACGTCAGATTGACTGTAGGGTACGCGGAGATACTAATAATAATTAAACGAGTTAGATATATATCCGAGGATTAGGAGTTAGTGCACGGCACGCCTAGTTGGATGTAACATACATTGCGGTTTTTACACATTAAAACAGTCTATTACTTGATTATGAGAGCGTGTCCGGATTAAACAGAGCTTCATGTACATGTGCGATATTGATCATGAGAACCCTATCCCTAATAATATGCATTATGTAAATTAGATCACGCTGAGTGCATGCACGAGCGATTTTGTCTCTCTCGTTTTAATATTATGCAACGTGGGACAAAGCTGTTTCGCGCAAAGGGTTGAAGCGTGCGGATTTACATACAACAGACGTGATGCGTGGTTGAATCGCGACGTTGTTGCCACGTCGTGCAAACGTATGCGAACGGTCGTGCGTTCGTGTGCGTCGTTGTGCGAATGTGTGCGTACGCCATGCGGATACGTGTTCACGTGTATCTCTCTTTTCAATGTTGTATCTCTCCATCTTCCTGTTCTCGGGTGTACGTGTGTCTGTCTCTCTGTGTGTTTGCGAGTGTACGTCACGTTATGGCGTGTGTAGTTTTGGCTTCAGTGATTCGCACAATACGGTGAATATAGTAGGAAAAGCTTATCGTTTCCATACACATTGATGTTGAATTTGTACTGTTGTAAACATGTTTCCATGATTATCGTTGATACATGTATGCAAGAATATTAAAAATTGGTTCATTAAACAATTAACATCTTTGTTTTTGGCCATTTTGTATTACTTTTGAATGTAATACATTCGTATGAATGATTCCAAAATAATTTCATAATACTGCTTAATGTTGAATCTACTTTATATATATATATATAAATATGGGTACACATATACATATATACGCCTATGTATTTTAAATCTTTTACTTAATAATATAATTCAGACCGTTTATTTTCGAAAAGCTGTATATAGTAATATTTTTTTTAATTGGTTATTATGTATTACATTTCTGTTATAAATAAATGTGGTTGAAAATAAATAACTTAATTCATTTAGGTTTAGTTTTTTACAATTTAAAAAAATTGCTCTTTGAGTGAAATAGTAACATGAAGATTAGATACACCAGAAGTCCACAATTGGTATAGATAAAAAATAGTATGTTAATTATTATAACTTAAAATTAATTAGTTACGTTTTTAAAATTTTATGAAAGATATTTCAGTGTTTTTATAAATGACTAATAGTTTAAAGAAAAATATTCAATTATTTATCAATAGAATAATGTAAGTGATTAATAAAATAGAAAATATACGATTTCATAAAAAAATATATTATTTAAAGAATGAAAATTAAATTCTATTATAATTGCTTATGAAATATAATTCTTTTAAAAACAAATAATTATTGAGCAATATTGGTTAGATAATAATTTACATAATTAGTATAAAATTTTAAATATTACTAAAAACGTTTTGATAATTACAAAAATAATATTTAGTATTCTCTCTTTTCACAAATTAATTACTGTCTCAATTTAGTCAATATAAAAAATTATAATTATTGTTTCGTTATTCAATAAAAAATAACATGTTCATGTTACAAAACTTACAATTCCTGTTCATACATAATACAATTCTAACAATAAATAAAAGAAATTGAAATCCTGATAAAAAATTAAACCCCTGTGGTTTATTATACATTGTTTTAATGTAAAGTTCAACCATGACTTAAATCACAATTACGTTTAGTTTCTATAAAAAACAATAATCTGATATGGAATACTAAAAATGTACATTAATTATAATTTAATTTATTTGTTGGAGTTGAAATAATTTATTGTGTATATGTGAAACCATAAAATGTAGAAGACATGCTCTTAAACGTTTGATGAACTTGTTTGTTTTACATTTTTCTAGAATTTTATACACATACATTATATATATATATATATATATATATATATATATATATATATATATAAGAAGCCATTTGTTATCAACATTCGTTTTAGCATTTTTTAATGCTTTAAATCACGCTAATAAACTCGAGGTCACTGTAATACTGACCTATATCTTTATTTAAATATTTTCAAGTTCAGCTTGAGATCATTTACTTAGCACGTAATCGTCTTACATCAGAATTTTTTTTTTATTTTTAATAAAAAATATGAATAATTATATTTCAGTTTTCTATAATATTGCAATTTTGAAAATACAATCGTTCGATCGTTTAAATAAAATTAAACCTGTAATGAATTGTGAATTAAATAAAAATTTGACAGCGTTATTTCACAATTATGAAAATTTTTTAATAATACAACTGGATGTTTCATTATAGAATATAATAATAAAATAAGCTAATATTGAATATAAATATTGTTCGTTAATTCCGTACAATTCGACACAAATATTAAATGATAAATAATATTTGAAAAACTCGTACAAAGTACGTAAGAAAAAGATAATGTTTCCTCAGTGAAAATAAATAACATGAATGAATATTTATACATTCTCTCTGAAAACGGATGAAAGCTTAATGAAATTAATAAGGTATCCTTCTGCAGTGGAATACTAATGAGAAGTGAAGGAGCATCAGTAATTTACACGACAATGGCCGTACGAATCGAAGCTCGTTAAAATATATCTGGGTAACGAGAGCTCATAGTTGGGTATCAACGTTTTAATTGACGAAATATATTCTGGGATAACTGGAAAAGTATACGCTGTTCGAAGTTGTTCTCGACTGGAACTTTTACAAACAGTACTAAATTAATATGCTACTGGAAAAAATGTGTCAAAATATTGTGAGATTTTTTTTACGAGACAGTTTTTCTAATTAGGTAATGAAGACTCGATGACTGGTTTTATTATTATGTAAAATTATTATTTTTTATTAAATGTGTGCAGATTTTTTTTACCAAGAAATACTGATTTAATTTAAAGGAAATAATAAAATTATTGTATTTTAATTGTATGACAATCATAACGAATAGAATATATTTTTTTATAAAAAATATTTTGGTAAATAAGGTACTTAATATTTTTATGAACTCAGATTTGAGAATTTCAAACAGAAAAATAATATATAAAATGAAACATCTATTTTAATTTATTGATTAATAAAAAAATGAGTTTTAATAGAACGTAGTAAAGCAAGCAACCCACACGACTCTCATCTCAAATAATGCAAATATATTTTGCGTAGGTTGTTTAAAAGAGATCTTTATATAATAAAAATAAAAAAAGATTTATGTACACTAAGTAAATATTTGTATTTTTAAATTCATTTTTCTCTTTTGTATACTCGTATATATATTTATTTATTAGAAATATAAATACAGAAATGATTAATAATATTTATTTTTGCTGATAAGCTTTCTATTTAATGTTAGTTATTTATATGTGGAGGTTTGTATATGAGTGGCTGATTGCTAGTTTTCAGTTTAAAAATGGACATAGTATTTATTTATTTGTAAAATTACGTTTCGTGGTTTCGTGACAAACATACAATAATATCAATATCAGAAATGTTAGATTTCTCTGATATAATTTTCAAATCACGTTCGTGATTTATTGAATATCTTTATGTCTATGTTAATTTACCTTTTTTTAATAAAACTGTCATACAATTTAATTTTCGTTGTATACAATTCACGGTAAATAATATTTCATTATACATATGTTTATTTAAATTTTCTTTTTAATAAAATCATTTTTTTAAAAAAAAGAACAAATATCGAAGTATTTTAAAAGAGTCAGAAGTTAATCATACTACATGAATATAAAAAATATGATAATATTTATACTGCCATATATTAGTTTATAATTTTGATTGATTGCCAAGTGTGGTAATTATTAATATCTCTTTATGTCTGTTTGTAAATGCAGAGTCCGGCGTTTGACAGCGCGTTAATAATACATGCTTTTGAGTGTTTTTGTTGTATGCGAAAATATCAAATTTGATTTTTAAATTAAATTATTAATTGGACAAGAGTTGCATGATATTATATATATATATATATATATATATATATATGTTATAATTTTCGTTTATAAGTTTAAGTGCTCTTCGATTTCGTTGTTGGTTTTGACAGAGCGTGCTATATATATTGACCGGCTTAATTACTTCGTTTCGAAAACAAAATCAGTAAATATTATTGTATATTTTATACTCGCGTAGGAGTATTGTACACAGTGTCAAACAGAATGTTACATTACCGAACGAGCTCTTTCCCAAAGCGGGCTTATATCAAACAACTGATGAAAAATCGAAATGCCATTTATCCAAATATGAGTACAAATATTTGATTTGGCAAACAAACAGATATCACGGATCCGTGCACACACGAATCAATAAAAACGATGAAAAAATATTCAGTGAACACAAAATACATGCGGGAAATGTTAATGAGTCTTTCAACGTCAAAAGCATACCACCTCATCTCGATAATACGAAATTAAATGATGGACATGTAGCACGGAAACGGCGACGGCTGCGACGGTGGCGAGAGCACATGACGGCGGCCAGGTGTGCGCAAGCTCTGGCGTCGCGGCGCCCATGCGCGCCTTCGAACACCGGCCGGCGCGGCCGCGACGGCGGGGTGACGTCACCGACTGTGTGCCGGTCGTCTCGCGCATCAGTGTGCTGGAATGAAGCGGTGAAGAGTGACCTAGGCTGACCCGCGCATTACATCGCTCACAACGTGTGTACAGCCGCGTCGCGAAGCCGCCTGTTGAGTCACGTGAGTTTCGCACGAAGAACACTGCGTGCATTACGTAAAAAAAGTGCATCCTCATCGACCTTCGTCCTAAACGTCGAAACGATCCCACGAGTAGAGTGCTGCAACAATACAGTTTCGTTTTTTCGTTTTTTTCTTTTGTTTGTGGACGCATCGTCGTAACAGCGAGTGACGAAGAAGCTCTGTCGGCTACGTCGATCGTTCAATTTAATTGTGTATTTGATTTTGGTGGACGTATTTGCGGGTGCAACGACGACACCGCCAGTCGGCCTTTACGGCCGTCCATTTGTTCGTCATATAGTAGTAGGCAGGCAGCTGCAGTAGGCCGGAGCGGTGCACGATCGATGCTGTCTGAAATACTGAAAGCCAGGCTCCGACAACGCCGCTGCTGTTACTGCTACTAGACGTGTGGTTGTGCGCTGAGCGCAAAGCTCAACAACCTGGGGCCGACGCAACACGCGCCGTTCTTGTTACCAATACATCCGACGTACTACTGGGAAGGTAAGCTTCATCCGAACACACATTTTCATTCGAAACGCGAACGCAACGCACGCTTATTTTTCACGCATAACAATAAAAATATGTATGAATAAGTAATTGTGGAAACGCTAGGTACGCTCGTTACGACGACACACGACGGCCGGAAAGTGAATGTTAAACATTTATAAATGAGAACTTTGCGTACAAAACGGAACGCATTCGATTATATCACTCGGTTCTGTGGCGAAACACCGAAAATAATCACGTTCCATCAGAGGAAATAAATATAATAAAAACCGAACGCATGTTCTAAACGAAAAAAAAATGCTAATGTCGTTTCGGTATAGTGCGAATGAATTATTAAAACAGTTCCATAAAACATTCATTTATCTATAAAATAAAAAAATATCTCTAACAGTACATTCAACAACGATTAATAACACTCTAAACAATAATCATTACCTGCATGTATAAACAATTCCAGTAAAAATCAAATTAAAAAAAAATGACCGGAAAATATCAAATTGACAAGGAATTTAGTTTTTTTTAAATGATAATCTTTTTGCATCAGGTGAATAGTTTTGAGAATAAACACATCCTCTACGTTAAAAACAAACACAACCCACGCATTCATCCATCAAATTGAAGAAATGTATGAATTATTTATTGTTAGTTCAACCTTTTCAGTTTTAAGTTACTTCTTGAGGAAATTCTAAGAACGGAAAATGTTTCGAAGTGATTTTTTAGAAACAACGAAATATACGATCGTATACTTGTAAGATTCTGAATAATTGTTAATTCCAAGAAAATGAATATCAAACTGAAGTGAATTTTGTTCAAAGAAAATGAAAAGAAAAAAGTGAATATTTTTGTGTCGAATATTATTTTGAAAAACAAAGACTTGTTTCTATATTTTATGAATAATTTAAGAAAAGAAAATAAATTTACAATTCAACATGCTACTGTTTAATTTAATACGGGTATTTTTAATTTATGAAGTTTATTAAAACAATATTAAAGGTATTTAAATATTTCGGACGAAAGTTAATTTTATTTTCACATTTTAAAAATTATCAATAAAAGTAATAAATTTATTTTGTATAGAAAATTTTCTAAATGTGAAAATAAAACCAAATAAAATCCTCATATAAAAAACTTTCTCCTACAATCAACACATTTATTGACAAAAACGTACTGTTGACAATTCGACATTATTACTGAAAGCTCGTATGTCGAAAGAAACCATATGATTAATTACACTAATTTGATTTATAAGCTATATTTCTTAAGCGTTACTGTTTTAGAACGATTCGTGTTTCGAAAACGTCGAGTGTTTGAAAAGGAATAACTGTTAATCAAAAGTGAAAGTTGAATTTAATTTTAAAAAAAACGTTATAAGGTTCGAAGAAATTCTAGTTAAGTTATTCGATTTATCAGGATACTTTTAAGACGATTAGGATTATAAAACAAACATTAATTTGAATATAAGAAATATACTTTTTCAGAGAAATGATATAAAATATGTCGTTCTGCGTAAATATATTTTTTTATGAAAAATATATGAAAAATTTATCTCATAAATATATATATATATATATATATATATATATATATATATATATATATATATATATGATTCTTGGAAAGATGTATTATATACTTTTTGCGAATTCCTGGAAATTTCAAAATTGGTTAACTGCTCACGCTCGCGTATAAACGTGTTTTTATAACTTTGTGTTTGACTATATATCTATATATGAATATATATTTACAAACTTACACACACATACATATATATATATATATATATATATATATATATATATATATATATATATATATATATATATATGTATGTATGTAAAATTTAATAGAAAGATTATGTTATCATATCAACAAAAAATACTTTTAAGTAGATGAAAATGTTGAAAATTGCTGGAAAATAGAATTGTTTAATAAGAGGAAATTTAAGTTTGAAAATAAACGTTATTTTCTAGTGTGAAAATATTATATATAATTTTGGTAAAAACGTTTTTTTTTATGATGAAAAGATTTTCTTGTATGTAGTTTAAAATCGGTAATATTCATAATAATTTTAGTATATATATATATATATATATATATATATATATATATATATATATATATATCTGTGTGTGTGTGACTTGAATTATGTGTATATTGGTGTTTAAATTAGGTATTAGATTTATTTATGAAAAAAAATTCTTCTGAATTTGACCAATTATTTGTCTTCTGCACGAAAAAAATATAAATTGAGTAATAATATACTTGTTAGAATTTTCAAATGTTAGTACTGTGTGATTCTACATAGAAATAATTATTAAATATTTATTTGAATAACTATTCATATATATATAAATACAATGCACTCACAAACACACACACAAATATATATATTATATATATAACATGTTTTCGTAACAGTATTTGTTCATATCTTATTTGGAAAAAATATTTTTATCAAGTATTTACATAATTAATTTATACGATATAATTATTCTGTTGTATCTTAATTAAGCTTTTCTATGTAAAAATATTTAGTACATAACTTTTTCTTTTAAAGAAGAAATTGTCAATTTAATTTTGTAAAAAAATTTCTTAGAAATTATCTGCACATATTCATAATTTTTAACCTATTTATTTTTATAACTTTTGATATAAAAATATTATGAATTATCTCCTTATTCATAATTTCAACTCCCTTCATTTTTGTCTATACAAAAATCCTTACAATTTTCAATTATCTACTTAATCAACTTTTTATTTTATTTTTAGTCAACTTTATTTGTACCTTTTCGTAGAAAATATGTTTATCTATTATCTACACTTTAATCAGCATATTATCATTTTAAAAAAATTATAATGAGATTTTTTTATGTAAAATTCAATTCGTTAAGTGTTGATTGTATCTACTTCATTAATACGATATAAATATTTTGTAATTATTTTTATTTGCGTTCTTATAAATCAAAAATACTTACTATTTTATATGACTAGATATTCGTCGATATATTACAATACCCTAATTTGTGTTTTCCTATAAAATTATTTTCAAATTTTCAAATAAAAATATATATTAGTATTTGAATTCGTTTTTGTAAAGATGATAAAAATATTCATTATAAATTATCTATATAATTAATTATATATTAAATTTTGTATTATGTTTCTCTGAAAAAAATCATTATCATTTATTTACATTATAATATAATAATAGTATTTTTTACTATTTTTGTTATTACAATAGGTTTAATCTGTATAAAAATATTTTTTATTAATTACCTGCTTCATTAGATTAAAACTCTATGCACTTGCAATTTTCTGTAGAAACAACACTTTTTATTAGTAATTTCATTTTTATTATTCCATGCTGGATATGTATTCAGTAAAATATTTGCTTATTATAATTTTATAATATAGAAAATAAAGATTGTCAAATGTAGAAATTTTCACCTTTTCTGAAATTAAAAAAGTTTTAATTTAATTGATGACGTTTTTCATAATTTAGACATTATTTGTGTGTTGAACATAATCTATTATTTTTTATTTGTCAAAAAAGGGTTAAATAGAAAAACTAGAGTTATTAGTTATATTTCTATTAACCCGTTATTGGTTTTGTAGAGTTTTATTTTCTATCACTGATAAATTAAAACAATGATTCGTTGTCTTTTTTATTTTTTCTATTTATCAGATAAAATTTATAAATTTAATTTTAATAATATTAGAAATAAAACTAATTAAGAATTTGTTTATTAATTCTATGAAAAAATTGAGAAATTAAAATGTATCATATATTTCAAGAGTTTCGAAAAAAATCATTTCATATATATATATATACAATATGAAACATAATAATTATCTACAATTTACAATAAACTGATTTGAATAAATAACGTTGAAGATTGGAACCCGCAACAAATTATAAACCGTTCGTCAGTCGGGGGTAAAAAGCTCTCCGTCACAATGGCTCGTCGATGGTTGTGTTCTCTCCTATCCATCCATTCAACTTTAAATGAATTTAATTCGAAATCACACGGAATATTATTTTCGCGCACGCTATTACGAGTCGGTATTCTGTGGCCGAGACATGGCGGTAAAAAGCATGCCAAAAATGCTGGTTATTAAGTTCGTTTGGCAGACGGTATCGGCGATGGTGCCGCATTTACCTTTTGTTCCCGTTCAGAATTAATGAAAGGCACGATGAAATTAATATCATCGGTAGAGAACGTATTCAACTTTCGTACAGAAGAGACTAACGATAGAATTATGTTTTATTGTCGGTCCGCTTATATATAATATTCGTACCTCACTTGTGTATAATACATTTTCATTGTTATAATATTTTTATTTATCATTATATTTATAGTTCATCGTAAAATACACTCGTAACGTTTTTATAAATTGTATTCGTGTATTATTTTTAGATTAATTCTCGTATAGAACAATTTAAAGTTAGCGGCACAACGTATTGATTATCAATTTGTGCATGTGATTGGACTATAATGTTGTACAATACGTTAACTATTTGTCTGATGTGTTTATTTGTCATTAATATTTTAGTGATATGGTTATTTAAAAGTCAACATTATACCATATTAACGAGTATTTACATTCGAATGTAAATATCAATTTGATATTTTCATGAAAACAATCACGGACGATTTTTAAATATATTCATTACCTCACACAATATTTACATACTTCAGTTTTTAATAACAACAATAAAATTAGTATTTGGGCCCACTATGGAAATATACAATTCGTATTACTTGTAGACATGACATTGACTAGAACTGTCATAAATATTCAATTTTTTTTTATTAGATCATTTTATTTTTATTATTGTCCTTTGTAAGATTTTTTAAAAAAAATATATGAAAAAGAAAAATATGTAAAATGGATATCGATTTTGTGAAAAATTAAACTAATACAAAACAATCACCATCTAAATACCTTAATATTTAATTAGAGTAATTAATAAATATTCATTGTTCGATTTTAAATAAATTCAATCATTAATATACATAAATGTTCTAGTAAAAATATGAATAATAAATAATTATTAACATTTTTTAAAATGTCCTGATGTTTAAAGATCATTTCTTTGTATAAAAGTGAGTTGAAGATAATGACAAATCTATTGTGGAAAATATATTTCGAGATTTTTAAATTTATGTAAAAATTTAATATTTTTAAAAATTGCCATTTGCAGAAAATAAACATACTTGTATTAAAAAAATAATTGCTTTATATAATAATAGATTTAATATGTATATTATTATAATATTACCTGCTAAAATCAAATAATATTATATTTGTAGACTAGAAATAAAAAAAATTGTATACAGTTTATATTAAGAGTTATTTCAAATTTTAATACTCAGATTTCAAGTGTTGTGTTTAATTAAATGCAAAAATAACATTTAAAATATCAATTATTTTATTATAAAAAATATTTGGTGTAAAAGTTTATGAAATTCAAATATGATTTATAAAAAAAGTATTTATATATATTCTCATATTCAATTATAAATAAAATTGTGTTAAAAATTATTCCAATGAAATGAAAATTATAAAATAACAATCTTTTATAATACAAAAAAAAAACTGTTAAACAGTTCTACATTAATTTAGAAGTTAATGTCGTGTAACTTTGAATAATATAACTAGTTGTACTATGAACAACGAATTTAACTAATAAATTCTAACTACTCCAAATTTGGGTCACTGTATTGTTGTAGGTGTTTAGTAGTGATTTATTTGTAAAAAAAATAAAACTTATTCTCAAAATTTCCTAGTCAATTTTGATTTCAATGTTTATTTTTTTACAAGCTTTCAGTGTTCTAGTAAATATTTATTACTGGTTATTATATATTATAACAATCATAATATCTCTTTAAAAAAAACCGAATATTAAACACTCGAATTTATTTCACGTGTCATATAACATATATCTACATGACACATATCATGTCTTTATAAAGCATATCAATGAAATTTGACTTCTCGTATAAAACGTGACATTATTAAGAAAACAAATAAAATAAATAAATAGCTACGAGAAAATTATTAGTCGTTATTTATGTGAAAAGATACAAAAGCGTTGAAAAGATTGCCAGCTGTCTCTTGGAAACACTCCCAAGTCTTACAAAATAGAATGTGCGTTGTGAAGCCAATTTCGGCTTTAACTGGATGTTGATTTTGGACGTTACATGCGTATTTTCACTGGCCTGTCATTAAAGTTGAAATATTGTTGCTGAAAAAACGTTGTAAGTAGGCAAATTATTCAACTAAGTTTGACTAAAAAAGATGGTTAAAAGAATTACATTATAGATATTCGTTGAAAATGAAATGATTTATATATATATATATATATAAGTGATTTTTTTATAAATCATATTTGAGAAAGAAATTTAATTTTTTAAATATAATTCATTTTTAAATTTCAAATGAAAGAAACAACTGTTTATCTATAACTATAAAAAAATTCTAGATAATTTCTACATGTTTGTTTATTTTCTATATAAAGAGAAAATATATAAATCATCATCAAAAAAATCTTGCATATCAATAAAAAACACATCTTTTGTTAGAGGTGTTAAATATTTATATAGGAATTTTATTTATTACAATATTTATATGTATGATGTTTGTATAAAAATATTCATAAGTTTTATTATGAGATGGGAATATTAAATATTGTAAAAAATAACAAGATGGTATTAATTTTTTATATAGAATTCGTTTTTAAGTTCCTAATTAAAAGTAATAACTTGTAGGTTTCGATTTTAAGTAAATGTTTTAGGTGATCTTTTTATGGAAATATACTTACTTATGTAGAAAAGAAAGGAAAAATGGAAATACAAATATTAAAAACAAGAATAGTAAAATTTTATTTCCAGTAAATTATTATTATATGAAATTTCGGTGAAAGAATTTAAGTCATATAAAAGAAATATTCAGTCAAAGAAAATAGAAACATCGAAATATATATAAAACAAGTTTTATTTAGAAAATATTTCCAGTTCGTCCGAAACTTGTATATCAGACACTGTACTATAAAAATACGAACATAAATGAATAATACATATTCAATAAAATGTATATGCGTTGCAAACATTGTAAGTTAACTTAAAAATCGTGAAAAAAAGTGCACTTATCTCCCGAGACTCTAAAGCTTGAACGTGTTCAGCTTCGGGCCGCTGGCCAAAAGCCGGCTCTAAACTTTAACTCTTCGTGCCAATTCCCAAATCTAGTTTGGTCTTGTGCTCTCCACCAGACTACTAGGTACGTGACGTATGTACCTGCACGGTCGAGAGCGGGATACGAGCTCGCACCAACGTGGCACTTGTTCGCTACTAGATTGACGAAATTCAGGTCAGCAATCGGCCGCAAACATTGTGGATGTCATGCCAAACAGAGTACACGTACTCCCAGCACGGCAGGCACATCAAATCACATATAATGACAGTGGTCGCAAAAGATGCCAAATCAATATCGTTCATCGTACGTATGGTTGGTAGATAGTAGTGGGTAGATACCTATATCATACGTGCACCATATATATGACATTTGATTCGAATATGTAAGATACAATTTATTGCGGGTAAATTGATATAAATTTACTTTAAAATATCTAGAATTTTCCACATGTATATATATATATATATATATATATATATATATATATATATATATATATATATAAAATGATATAAAATAAATCTCAGCGAATAAAAATATATCTATATTTCAATACACAGCTAAAAAAAACTATTGAAAATATATAAAGTGCACTGTACAAAATGAAATACTTGTATTTTTGAATAAAAATAATACAATTTATTGACAGAACGAGTTTGAAATTTGAAATAGATCAAGAATTATTAATAATAATCAAATCAAATAAATCGTTTATATTATATATATATATATATATATATATATATATATATATATATATATATATATATATATATATATATTGAAAAATCAATTGAAATAAAATGTATTATTAAAAATATAATTCTTAATTAACCTCCGTTGGAAACTAAAATTATTTATTTATACTAGTCTGTATATTTATGTTAGTTATAAAGATGTTCTTAGACAGACATCTTTTAAGTATCTATTAATTATTATGTTTTATTAATTAGTGTTCTTTAAATTTATAAATAATTAAGTAAGAAAAAAGCAGAACATATGCCTGACTGAAATAAAATTAGAGAATATTATTGTGCAGAAAAATACTACGAAATATAATATTCTGTTTGAATTTATTGAAACATGTGTATGTAAATTATGAAGTAAATCATTATAATATGAATTATTGATAGGGTTTTTTTTGTAGTGCACTGTATGGATTATGAAAAGTATTTTTTACGTTTCATGCAAACAGTTCATTAGTATTGGAGTGAAATATTAATTATTGTATATGTTATTAAAATTAAAATAAGTAAATGGACAAATATTTATATACACATAAATTTAAAATTCATGTATATATATATATAATTAAATAATTATTTGTTTAAAAAAGTTCATTAGCTCTTTGTTTATTTTTAAGAGTAAACTTCATGTTTTACAAAAAGTACCTCGAACGTACTTCATGTGTTGATTAAGTCGTATTCCCTAATTACAAAGTTCATTAAATGAAAAACATATTTTCGTGTATATAATAAACGAGAGAAAACTGTGCAAGTTATGTGTTAATTTGTAATTTTGAAATGAAGAAAGCAGAACTAACATTCAAAGGCACACGCATATCATGAATTTATTTGTTTGTTTTATATGTAAAATATGCCGACGGTAAACTTCATGTATGTTTAATCTTAGGATTATTGTTAGTCTGACATTAATAACTAATAAAATTTACGAACCACGAAACATCAAATGCATAAAGAAAATGTTCTCTGTATGATTTTATATAGCAGGTTGGGTATACAATTCATTCGAGTATCGATTGTAAGAATTTTTTTATATAACCATACCAGATGTTATACTTTTTTATAAAAAAAATATTTTTTATCCCAGATTTTCAGATCAGCCAATATTTTAATTGAATGAAAAAAAAATCGGTATGTTTGTAACTGGTACTAGTAATTTTTTATAATTTTCCATTTTTCTGGAAAAAAATCTTTCTAAACCTAAAACTATTTATAAATTGTAAATCGAAAATTCGAATACAGTTAGCGGTACAAAACAAATGCGTCGTTGTTGGTATGGGTTATTTATAGTCACGCCACTGGTCGTACGATTTATATAAACCTATTCGAATACAGTATAAAAATCAAATATCGGTAGCGAAACACGTCAAAATCGTTTTACAGAGATATAAAAAAAAACGCCGAACGAGGAGAAATATAAAAACTGTTAAAAAAATGTTCACCTCAGATGATGGCTTTTCGATTCGCGTAACCCAATTTAAAATGTATTTCTGTGTTGGAACTGGTGTAAAAGGACCACATTGACATCAGCCAGTATCCACGAGTGCCGTACCGGTCGGCCGGCTAGCTTTTTAGGGGCGGCGGCTTGCGGCCTGGCACGCGGGCGGCCCACGCAAGTGACATCAATTGAATTAGCCATTATTCGACATCGGTCGCCGTCGAACACACGTTCTTCGCCTCGAGTTGTAGTCCACGCACAGTTGTGGTAGTAGTGGCAGTTTGTTCCTCTTCACCCTCGGCCAGTTGCGTCACCACCACATTTACTACACCGCTCCCATCCCCTCGAGCCACCGTCGCACTGCAGACTTTCCACGCATGACCTCTACACACTCACACATCGAACTTGTTCATATCTTTTTTCGACTTCTTCGATTGTTTCAACGTCAAAGATGATAGTATACGTGAATGCTCGCACGTCGAAAATAACTTATTATTGTTTGAAAACTATCCTGTATTCTTTTGCGTACATTTCGAGTGATCTTCGGACGAAAAAAAGACACAAACAGAAACACGCACGTACATCGCAAACGGTCGCTAAACAGCTGGTCACTAAATCGTTTCAATCAAAACTGTACACAAGTGTAATCATCTAATTATCTATTTAATTACTATCGATGAATTAATCAAACAACAAATATTTCATTAACGGTGGCGTAAAGCATACAACAAAACATAGTACTAGACATGAAAACGTATCGAATCAATTTTCATTATATTGTTATTATTTCATTGAAAAGCTGTTCGTTCAATTTTTAATAAAATTGTCAAGGTAAAAAGTGGAGATGTTAAATTATTAAATGCTGTAAACTCACGAGCACGTGATTGTAGTCGCTGAACGTAAATATTTTTAACAATAATTTTATTGATTTTTTTATGTCTATATGAAAACGTGTTATACTAGAAGATATATAAAAATATGTATGGAAATGATGCAATTTTAAAAATATCATTTTTATAATTATAAATGTTTAGTTTATTTTATATGTATATTAGTTTATTTATTCTATAAAAAAATGTATTGGAAAACATATTAAAAAATGATACAGATATAGAAGTTGAATGACACTGTTTTAAAAATTATTATCTTCAAAAAAAATAATTTAGTATTTTACAACTACAGATTTACTTAAACATTTAGTTTATTTATTTTATTAATACATGTATTTATTTTGTAAATTAATTAAATAAATAATAAATAAAATTTATAAATAGATAATTGAATAATAATATGAAAAGTAAAGTATAGATCTAATGATTTTTCTGTTAAATTTCTGTTTCGTATCTGCATAAAATTAGAAATTTTTTCAAATACAAATTAAACTGTTATTTTTTAATACAAAATTTCATTTCAAAAATAAATTTTATCTTCTTAAATAAGATTATAATGTAATTATATCATTTTTTAAGTTTCTAGATTTTTAAAGACTTTGCTATAACATTTCTACGTTTCATTTTCGAATACGAATATAGATATTTTTTTAATAAAAAAGTAATTGAAAGAAATATATTAAAATATTAATATCTTATCAGACACATATATATGTTGTATACATAAAATAGTAGGAATATAAAAATATATATTTAATAAAAAGAATAATTGGATGATACATTAAAATAACGAACTTTTTTCTTTTGTGCTTTGGTGTTGCTGTTGAAAATTAAATTCAATTATCTGTTCGTCTATTATGTAAAAGATAGCTTGTGAAATAATACCGCATTACATGAATTCATTTTGTATGCGTCAGTTTTAAATTGTTAAAAAAGGGGTTGTGTTCGGCATTGCTTTCAGCGTTTTATAGAAAGTTAAAAATTTCGAAAAATCTATCTCGTTGATGTATGCTTTTTTAATAAAATTTAGTATAATCGACTGAAAATATTGTTTGTATACAACCGTTTGTAAACACTGTTTAAATATATATATATATAATTTTGTCAAAATATTTAATAATTTCTGGTAATAGAGTTTAGTATGAAATTTAGTTTAAAACTGATTTTTCATTTTAGATAAATATTTATACATACATACACACACATATATATATATATATATATATATATATATATATATATATATATATATATATATGAAATGTTTAAAGACGTATTTAGACGTCAACTAGCCTAATTGACTTGTCGACCAACATGAACGCTCCCATTAATATTTTTATGCTATCAAATTAGTAAAAATGTTAGAAAAGAAAAAAATACGGAATTTACGACTCGAGAGCCATATATGTCGAGATTAAGATCGAGATAATGTCAATCATTCCCATTTACCTTCGAGATTTTATTACTGATTTATTACTTTATCAAATTATCATAAGAAGTCGTAAAGATTTATATTAACGAATATTATATTTGATTTAAACAGCTATATAAATAAATAAATAAATAACATATATATATATATATATATATATATATATATATATATTTGTATTTTCATCAATCATAATAAATTTCTAATCAAGATTGTGAACGGTTTAATCAGTGTTAGGTCCTTATATCACACCTCTTAAAATCGACTTTTTATTACCACATTTGGTATATGAAATCTTGATTAATAACAAAGTTATGTAGAATGACATATACATATATACTTATATATATAATAAAATGATATTACATTTTCTTTAAAAATATTTAAGTGATTTCTATAAAAATAAAGAAAATAAAAAACATTTCTGTATGTTAATTTCTAACGTTATCATTTCATTAACAAGAATAAAAATATATATTACTGTTTCACAGAAAAACTATTATAGTTTGTAAATATTTAAAATTGAGTAAATTTTATAAATCTAAAGAAACTTAAATCATTTTCATATTTTTTTGTAATATGAAAAAATAACTCTTATAATTTTCTACTTAATTAAATTTAAATAGACAATTAGTGGATTTAGAATCTAATTTTTCACAAGCATATAATGAAGTTCATTTATTAATAAATTATATAAAATAAAAATTAATATACACAATGTAAATTCTGGAAGTTGTTTATAATAAATATATAATAAGGCCAAACGTTTCTGTTAATATTTGTATTTTATAATAAATAAATGTCCAATACAGATATTAAATATTTTTGAGAATATTTTACATATTGAAATTTTTTTAAAAAATAATACTTACTGTACATATAACATATTACATATTCATTACCGTTTCACGACTGAATGAAGTTCTTAGATTAAAATGTAATTATGAGACAAGCATAATTAACTACCGAGTAACATTAATAATGTGCAATAATGATGTTCAGACTAGATTGTTTAAACATAGTTTAATATTGAGTTAATGCACTAGATTTTTATTTTTTTTACTTTTATATATATATATATATATATATATATATATATATATATATAAATATGTACCTATGTATATACAAGAGACATTTTTGTTTGTATTGTGTTTTAAAAGAATCGTTTAAGATCTTTCAAAAGATTATAATTCTTTAAAGATTTATTTAGCTGTAGAAGAAAAACATCCTTAATGCATCTTTTTCAGTAAATCTCACTAGGTCATCTTCTTATTGTTTATTCACAAGTATAGTATTTTTATCAAATAATATATAAGACATTCAACATTAACGTATTATAAGAACGATACTATTAAAATAAATTGAATAAATAATTAATAGTAGTTAGTAAAAAATATAATATTATCTAAAATATAAGTTTTAAAAATAATGTATTATCCAAGAAAGTTTTTTTTATTTTCTTTTAATAAATTATTATTTGTTATTTTTAAAATGTATATGTAGGTTGTTTAAATATATTTAAATTGATCAGATTTGGAAATTGAATTATTGGTAATAGAATTAAATATTCTTAGCGATTTTAATATATAAATAATAATTTATTATTTCGTTAATAAAAATATTTTTTATTTTAGAATTGAGTAAAATAATTTTGAATAATCTTTTTGTAATCAATTTTAATATTTAGTAATGTGAAATATTAATTTTTAACCAGAAATCTTTTCCAGTACTGTAAGATTTTATAAAAGTGTTAGGGGATGATTTGTATAAAAAATATGTGATATTTTTAATTAAAAATAAGAAAAATATTTAAACTGATTTAACTCTATAAGAAATATTAATTACAAGGTAATTGTTTTTTTTAATTAATTTAATATAGGTAAATATTTAGAATAGAATAGTTTCCGTTTTAAAGTATGTACAGATTTTTTTTTTTAAAAAATAAATATTGAATGTAACTGCTAAGATTCATGTTTTCATATGTCGATGCGCATACAACAAAAAGATTATGTAGAAGAATATAATATACTTGTTTTTCGTTTTAATGTTTGGTCGAAGACGTACATTACCGATTCGATTGTCGCCTCGTCCGAGCCGCCACTGTACGTCTCTTTGCCCCCAGTTACCCGCACGGCGTCCTTTGTTGTCAATCCAATCTCAGCCTTCTTTCAATTTTCAGTGAACACGGCGTCGGACGTAACCTACTTCTTCAGCAGACTGACTTCTCCGCACTGATATTTTTGACGTATATATACCTGGCATTGATTTTAGCCATGTCCCTCTTCCGTTTTTAATGGCGATCGCCTCGTTGGTTTTTACTATTGATGTTGGTTTAACGACGTTCACCCTATTCACGAGTCATTTTTTTCTTCGCCAGTATCCATAAAGAACTCAGCAGGTTATTGATGCGAGCACCAACGTTGAAGTAAACATTGATAGAAAGGTAGTGCTTTTTATAAGTTTGGACGGACGCGAGCAGTTATTTTTTCAATCATTTTGGATTTATGGAGGGTTGTGAATGTATCTGATATTATATCAGCATACGTTCCGGTATTGATATTGGCAATATATTTTTATTACGATATTGTAAAATGTGCAGTACACTATACAATGTGTCAATGAAAATTTATATAGTGCGCGATTTGTATGATGCCCGCAACGATTTTTCACTGTTTACTTTTTCAGTGATCCTGTCATGTTATGTATATATCATAAAAAGTATATAGTTTGAGTTTGGATTCGAAATTAAAATGTCAAGTGATACGGAGTTAAAAAAAACGATCAATCCACACATTTCATATGAAATAAAAAAAAGGAAACATCCTATGAATTATAATATCGTCAACATTCAAATTGTATTTAATATTAAGATATACTTGAGGAATAAAATAAACTTAAATTTTTTATAAAAAAATTAATTAGTCACAACACCGAATTAATCAAAACAAAATATTATTTTATATTAAAATCTATTTTGTTAATGAAATGATTTATGTGTTTTAATTGAATAAAAATTTTAATTAGGAAAAATAATATATAATGCATAAATTATTGTAAAAGAAAAGGATGTATTATATTTTATTGTATAAATCTATTTTTGTTGCAGACTATTTGTATTTATGATTTCGTTTTATGTTTAATATAAAAAATCCGCACATAATTTATACAATGCAATTATAGAAAAAAATACATCCCCTAAATTTCATTTATTTGTTTTCATAAATTGAACGAAATGTAAACAAAATAATGTTTCTTCGAAAGAACATTAACATGCATCATGCCGAAAATCTATAAACTCGATTATATGAATATGAAAAATTCCTTGACAGAATATTGAAATCAAAATAACGGAGAAAACTCATTGAAACAGAATACGGAGAGCTTTCGATGACATGTGACCCGCAAAGGCAATTTCCGCGTCGACTGTTATTTTGAACATGGAATTGAGTTCACTCTGTCGAATTTATAACTAAGTCCACCCCCACCGCTCTCTCATCCATGTATTCGATATTTTAATAAAGGGTTATGGTGGTTATTTTAAAAATTACGATATCGTCTGTTTACGCAGAAACAATCCATTAGTATTCCACACGAAACCCAAAACTTTATTATTCTATATTTCCTTCAGTTCTATTTGTTTTTCTGTACAACAGAGTACTTCGTTTATATCGCTGTCTTTCTGTACGGAACACCCTATTAGCAGCTGTCGCTCTTTTCGATTTCAGTTCCCTTTTATGTGTTTGTTAATATCAGCGTTTTGTCGCCCCCTGGCGACAGCCTCCGCAAGTTATCAGCCGTGTACCGTGGCGGGTGCGAGGGGGGGGAAGGGGAGGATGGGGCAACGGAGACCGATATGGGGTGTGAGGCCGCGGGTTGAGATGTCGCCTGGTATGGTGATGTAGACGTTAAAATCCATCCTCTTTATTTCCCACCCTGGTTCACTCTTTCTTGTTCACATAAAGTGGGTCGATGTGTCCCCTGGGGGACGCGTGTTGACTTTCTGTTTGCTTTCGATAAAAGAGTTTCATAAGATGCGTGATGCTGATGCTGGCCCGATTAAAATTGTGTCTTTGTGTTGTTGAGACGCTTTCTTCGCTCGCTGGCTCGTTCGTTCGTTCGTTTGCTTGCTCACATGCTGGGACGTGTGTATGTGTTTATCCGTTGACTCGTTAACGACGAACAAGTGGGGCGGGTCTCTGTCCGTACCGCTGACAATGACACAAGAAGGCGCTTTGGCCTGTGTGTGTGTGTCTGTTCGAGTACATATTCTTTCGTTCGTACAACAGCTTGTGTAACAGTTGTGATTTAATATCACTCGACGTGTATTGAAATCTTTTTTTTTACTTGTCACGTACGAATCAAGTGAAATAAATGTGTTGAAATAACGAAATTCCGATTTTATACACATTTGTATGAGACGAACATAAAATAACTAAACCGTTTTTTTTTTTTATTAGAGCTTCTTGCTAAGACTAAAGCCGTCCAGAAAATTTTCACAATTCTTTATTAAATTTAGAATTTGCATAGGATTATCACATTTTTATATAAGACCCATATTTATGATTTCAACAAATATGCTTGTTCTTGCATGCAACAGGTTTTAGTGAAAAAATCTTGTTGGTTTTGAAAAAATCTTTTAATTCTGTACCAGTGTTACAATTATTAATAATTGATATATATTTTTCAAATATTCAAGTTTGTAACGTTTTTTATATATATATACACACAATAGGTTAATTTTTTTATTTGAAAAAATTAATTATAGAGTTCGTATATTTTTACAAATAGATTTTTTTTTGACAAAAATATAATTAAATAACTAAAGCATTACTTATAAAAACAGTTATTTTTTATACAGAAATTCTGCTGTTATATAAACTATATGAAAAAATAATTTATTATCAGTAAGAAAAATTTAATATCCTTAAATATAACTATACTGTAATACGAATTGTAACAAGGTATTATTTTTTTCATGTATATATATATATATATATATAAATGTGTATATGTGTATCAACTCAACTGTATCCCAGAACATTTAATTTCGTCCATTCAATAAGAATGCATGCAACTTGACACACGTTTATAACGAAACATTCATTTTTGCTGAACAGTAAAAAGTTGTGTGGGGGAAGACCGGTACGGTTTTCGTGCGTTATCGGTTTATTATGTTTAATAATCTTCCCATTCAAATAAAATTCTGCATAGTGGCTGAAAAAACATTCTTTTCTTTAGATAGAGACCAATACAGAGATTCGGGTTCATCATTAATTCATAAACCTTTTATAAAATACATATCTGTATAATAAAAAATATATAAAACGTTGTTATTGAAATTTTCTACATTTATATAAAATCGTAACAATTTTTATGTATTTGTGGTGAAATTTAATTGGTGAATTTAATTCTTCTTTAATGTTGAACAACGATATAAGTCAAATATGAATTTTTATTTTATTATAAAGCAAATTTATTTATATTCAATAATCTGGTAATTTTCTATTAGTTATTAAACTTTAATTGAATCCATACAAGAGATAACTAATACGACTTGCATTAGTTGTCCACGAATAAATAATACGTTAGATTATTTATACTACATAAAAATCATTCAACAGAATCCGATTTGTGTGCTATAAATAATCCACCAACTCGAGTACGTCGTAGTAACATCTTCGTATCAAACATTCACATCGATCCTTTCTGGAAACTGAACGCAAAGCGGATAATCTGTGCATCGTACACTGTCCTTCACTCTACTTATGATTAAGTAAAAACATGCGAACTAATAATCCTCGCTATCGTTATTATGCCAGCGATTGCACTTTAGATCAACACACTTGTCGAGCTGGCCTGGCTGCTAGTCCTGCCCTAATTATCGTACAATCCCGTTTCGTATAATATCTCTTGAGCTATGCTTCCACGATATGAGCTTTAATTTAGATTAATTTTCTCATATCTACGTGAATTAAATAAGAGTTATATTTGCGCGACGAAGCGTCTCGAGTTCTTGAAATCGTTTAATGTATATAAAACATGCGACAGATTATGAGTGATATTTTATCGATGTGTTCGTAGTTTTCATGTCGAACGTATGAACAATAGAAATATTAAATAATCGCTATGTAATTACTTTTAATTAGAAAACACTTGTCTTCAAGTGATTCAATTAATATATAAAATAAGAAGTTAATTATTTTTTTTAGAAACATTATTTTTTAATCATAATTTTTTCTGTCTATTATTTGAATTTTCTTGTAGAAAAAAATATATATACGTGTATAAATTTATCAATACGTACAAAAATTATTCTGTATATGCTTGGAAAAAATATTTACTATTATTATATTAGGTAAATTGTATTTAGTAGTAAAGAGATGTAATTGTTTATTAAATATGTGTTTTTACATCAATCATTTGATAAATGATTTATTCGTGAAAATTATTTATCATTTATATATATATATATATATATATATATATATATATATAAGGCTATAAATTAAAAAAATAAAACAAACATAGCGAACATTTTTACGACACGACTTCAAAATGAGTTCATATGAATATTGATATTCATTCATCATTACTGACACATAAAACATCCGTTGGGAATGGACATATGACAACGTTACGATATGAACTTTTGAAATAAAGTTAAAAAAGAATCTTTATAGAAATCTATGTATCCGTGCGATTTTCTCTCGTGCACATAAAGAGCCCTAAAACACCGAAATAAGACGACAAGGGTTGCTTTTATGCATTCCATTTGGGTTTGTAAGCAACATAAAAACAAACTACGTGCTACACGAAAAAACAGCGGGAAATGACATAAACATTGTCGGGCTCGTAGATTATATTGTAAAATTGTTGTATAGGTGTCGATAATAAAACAGAAATTATCTAGTTATTTATCTTTTTGTCGGCGATTATATATTTTTTTATAGGTTGTAATTTACAAGTGAAGGATTTAATGAAACCACAAATACATACACACACACATACATACATATATATATATATATATATATATATATATATATATATATATATATATATATAACACCCAATGTTATTAGATTTTATAAAAGTGTTCAGTAATAAATTATTAGAGATGTAACTCTTATATATTTTTTTTCTAATTTGGATATTTGGCAAATTGGAATCAGAGTAGAGTACTATATGATAAAATTTTCTTCAGATTAAAAATATAATTAAAAATTTAGTTATAATTTCTTAGTCATAAAAATGATTAAAAATCTAAAGACTAAATTTTGATTAATGATTAATTGTGTATTTCTTAAAAAATATATTTTTTTCTTTATATTGTTAGATATCTTAGAATTATAAGAGAGTTATATTATGTTTTTTTAAATGATAGATATGATTGAGATTGTTCGTTCTATTAAACTATTTCAAAATGTAATTTCCTTCCTATATTGTCATTTAATGTAGAGCATATGAGAATAATTATAACTATTAGTGGATGGCATCGTAATTGTGTCAACACTGATTGTTAAGATACACAGAATTAGATTCCAAGCTATTAACTTACACTTCAAAACATATTAAACTAGACTTAAATGTAACTCGAATAAAATCGTGTGTCGACAATTTGTAAGCCGACCGAAACTTTGTAAATAGTTTTATCGCCCGTATTTGGTTTACAAATTGCTACGTTTATGTACGTCCAAGTTGTAAATACAAACAAAACATTCACTGTGTTGTATATTTTATAATGTGGCACTAAGCAAGCAACTCAAAATGAACGTTTTGTTCATACGGAGAGAGCCTACCGACTCGCTAAATTTTCTCTGTATAGGACAAATTAATAAATAAATAATTTTACATCGCTGCTTATATTTTTATATAAATAAACGTAAATAAATCATGTACATATATAATTTTTAACCCAATTGTTTGTAATCGTTTTCATATACATGGACATGAATGAAAATGAACAGAAATTTTAAATGTCACAAGCAATACAAAATACACAATATTTTTTTTACCTTTTCATACCTATTTCAAGTGTAGTTTACACAGTTTTTCATACTTTAGTTCATTGGTCCGCAAACTAGGGTGCGCGGCCCCCAGAGGCTGCGTGATACGTTGTATAACGGGGGTACGAATGTTTACTGAATTCATAAAACGTTCAACGTTTGTATGTGAAGTAACATTTTCTTTGTAAAATATACGTTTGTATCATGTGAAAAATTTTTATTCAACTATATATATATATATATATATATATATATATATATGTGATTGTGTATTATATTTTTTTTAAAAAAAATAACAATTTAACTAATACCAAATTAAATTCCTTTTCGTTTTAACATTTCAGTGAAAATTGCTGGTTGAATACGTTTACACTTTATTATTTATAAAGCACGTTTATGATGAATATATTCAAAAGAATGAATATTATATGGAGTTAATATTATATATATATATATATATATATATATATATATATATATATATGTATGTGTGTGTGTTTTTGTATGTATGTATAAAGAGAGATAAAGAGAATTTAGATAATATCAAGTATTGTGTTAAACATATTTATCATAAATTTAGAACTACGTAATTTATTATTTATTGTAACATTTTTTTTGTAATTGTAATAATTTTTTGTGAAGTTTTTTATATAAATTGAAGCAATCTAGAAAATTGATAAGTACATATATGTATATACATGTATGAGATCATACATTTATATCTATGTAATTTATTATTTACAATTCTTTTCCTAAATTCAATATATGTTTTCTAACTTTTTTTTATATGAATTAGAGAAATTAAAAAATAAATATTTGGAAATATTATTTGATTAAAGAGAGAGATTAAAAACTTATTTAATAAAAATTAATAGTATAAAAAAATATACTATAAGAATTGTTTTTTTCTAAAAATATTGCAACGAATTTGAATCCTTGTTTTAGTATGTATATATATATATATATATATATATATATATATATATATATATATATATATGTATATATAATATGAACGAATATGTACACTTTTTATGTGTAGTATATTATATTCTAGACATTACTTCGAAGAATATTTAGTCAATACTAAAGTTTTTCGTTTTACTTTTTCGTTTTGTACAGGCTGAGATTTTCTTCAAAGTAGTTGAACATTTGCCAGGTGAGTTTGGTTCAGTTTCGATTTACATTCGTATCAAAATAAATTATTGGCTGTTTTTCAATATTTTCCTCGATCTTGGCACGAATTCTGGAAGTTTACGTTCAAACTTAGAAAAACAACTTTTAAAATTTACCAAAATCGTTCGCGAAGGTTTGTCAATATTATATAAAAATGTCGTTATGTTTTATAACAAAAATAATAAAATAAATATTCAATCGTTTTTGTATGTTAAAAAGTATCCGTTTTGGAAATTTCGAATTTACAGTTTATGATCTCTGATTTAGTACGATTGTTTCGTGTGTTAGTGATTTAAGAAATTTGTCGAAATGATATTTTTTCATAAGATCAAATCTGTTCTTTTTACTGGAAAATAAAACGATTTATCAACGACTAGACACATTTCTATTTTTCCTTTTCAGTTAAGATTAATTGACAGAAAATAAGTTTTCCTCTCGAATTATTTTCAACCGAGTCATAAAGATGATATTGTAACAAATTTGATATAATGCGTAATTTATATCGTCGGAGCAATGAACCTGTATATGCTATCGTAAAATTATAAATAAAAACTCGTGTAAAGTGCGACACATGTAAAATTACACCGCGCATTACATTTAAACTTCACGATAAAGAACATTTAGTTACTAAATCGTGTTTTGCAGAATTACGCGCACACAAAAAGTACCACTCATATACGATATAAATTATGTGTTAGTTGAATGTAAAGGAGCAAAATTTTGCGTCGGTGTGTTTAAGTTATAAGCGTCATCGTCGCACGCATGCAATTTCGTTAACTGCGTCATTGGCTGCAAGCACAGACCGAGTTGAAACAGAGAAATGTGAACCGCGTATACGCGTACAACTCCGTAATTGAATCTGTCCTTGTCACAAACGCTCGATCATGAATCCACTATATAGGGGATGATTGATGAGTTGTGTTTAGAGTGAACTTCGGCACGGAGTTTATAACGGAGATTTTCAAGTGGTCACTATGAAATATGAGAAATAAATCGTGATGAATAGTTTTTCATATCGAGATAATTGTATTTTAAAATGTTCGAACTTACACTAAAAGATCTTCTTTTAAATTTGTTCAGCGTAACGATGAGTATTTTATTCATAAATATTTAAGAAAAATCAATCAATTTCACACTCGATTTCTTTAACGTTGTATAATTCTTTTTTTTTAAAGAAATTATAAATATGCGAAATCTTTTATATGAAACGTGATGAAATTATTAAAGATTCTAATCAATTTTTTTCTCTAATAAAATTAAACATATATATATATATATAATTAAAGTGTAGTCTTAGACTAAATTTTCCGGTAATATTTATTATCCAGCAAACAAACAAACCAACAGAATAATATTCGACAAAAATGCGAACCGCACAGCGGGGTAATTATTTTTCTGTGCATGTTATAAACATATAAAAACCGCATTAATACAAATTCGGTAGCATCATCGATCCGCAAAAAATCGATCTCGTTTAGTAGGTATTATCTTTGTGGCGTGTTTTGTGTCAAGCCGGACCGACTAAAATTCTAAGACTCAGTGTCAAATCCGAATGCAGACTCGTATGATGTCTTTCTTTATCATTATACGCACCTATAATACACTCACTTGATGTGTGTACGCAAGAATTTCTGCAACATAAACACGAGTGTTTATGTAACGACGTTGTGAAATGAGCTTACACGTAGCTTGTTACAAAAATGTATTGTGTAACTGAGATTTGCTGGAGAGTTTGTGGCTATTTTTTGGGAAATTAATTCGGTTGATGGTCTATGAGTTTATTAAAATAACTTTTTAATGATTGATTTATTTCGTATTTTTATTCAGTTTTATTTTTAATATAAAATTAAAATACTATTTGTTATTATTAAATGTAAAAATGTTTTTATATTTGTTTTTAAGAATGAAATATTTTTTTTAATAATCAGTCTTTCATTTTCAATTTTATATATAATTACTATTTAAATATTTTTTCTTGAAAAATTCATTATTTTTTTAATGGAGAGAATTGTGAAATTATAAATATTAATTTTCATTTTTTTAATTTTGGGTAACTAAATTAACGATAATAATTGTTTTATGAAAAAAAAATCTTAAAAAATTATGAAACAAAATTCGATATAAATAATAATATTTGTGTATGTAAAAATGTTTAAATTTTTGATAAATAAATGTATAGATATTTGATTGAAAAAAATAACAAATATTTAATATGTTATTTACATCTCAACAATAGTATTTAATATAAACTAACCCATAACTCAATCAATATATTTAGAAAAAATGAGTATATGTATTTCTTGTAAAACCATGTTGACATAAAATGAACGCTTATATCTAAAAAAAAGTACGTAATTTTTTCTTATATAGAAATATACGTCCGAGCATCTTGAGATGACAGCTTCATCACTGAATAAGCTTTGCGGTCGAAATGTGGTTATTCTCTCAGTGGACAATTTTGTACGAGAGAAAAGTCTACAGATGACAAAAAGACAAACATAAATGTAAAAATCACTCTATAAAAAAGTAGATTGCGTATTTTGCGAATTGAAATCATTGTTCTTGTTAACCTTATTATTTCGCCAGACTTGTCTGTGATTTTTTTATATAAAATATTATTTAACTAGAAATAATTTTCAATAATTGTTACTCTCTCTCTCTCTCTCTCTCTCTCTATATATATATATAAAATTATAAAGAATACAGTTACAATTATATTTCGTCAAATAATTATTAAAGAAGACCATCTCATATCACACAGTTAAAAGTTTTTGTGCAAATTCGTGCTGATAAATTTAAATAAATGAATTTTCTCGTTTCATGTCTTTATGAATACGTAAATTAGAATGTACACCTTGCGGACAAGAACAAAGGACAAGACGAACTTAAAGTTTAGTTGCGTACTCTTTGAAAAGATATATATATATATATATATATATATATATATATATATAAATATACTTGTAAATATAATAATTATATTCATATATTGTTCTAAAGTGAAATAAATGAACATAAAAATGTTTTATACAAAATAATCTTATTTAAACACAAAAATGTTTTTTAAAAAAGTAGAATTAACGAATAAATTTCATAATAGGTACTTTAACAAATTTATTATTAGTATTATATTATGGAGAGGATACAAGTTCTTTAAAATGTTTATAATTTATCATACGACTATTGTATGAGAAACGTACAAGGATTATAATTTGTGTATTGAGTTGTGTTTAATAACACAGTATATAACTTTATATTACAGTAATTATCTCAACTAATTATTTCTGCTGAATTCGTTTACGAAAACCTGCCTGTGTTTTTTTTTGCTTTTAATGAGTAGGGTGTGATGAAGGGAAAGATCAGTGTCAAGAGACATTGAAAAGATTCCCACGAAGGCATTATCTACTGGAACTTACAAAACAACACTAAGAACATTAATCAATCAATTTTTCGGGTCTTTTTATAGTGCAGCGAATTAAACCTTTTGTTTTTGGTTATTGAAAGTAATACGGATAAGAGGATTTCATATAATTATATTTTTTATAAAAAAAATCTTGAAAGATTTTAATTATATAATTTTAAATTAAATAGGTAGATACATGACTAGTGGTATTGATGTATAATTTTTGTTAATTGAAATATTTATCAGTTTGGTTAAATTTATTGGTGTGAATTGTACTGTAAAAAAAATTCAAGAAATTCCATAGATACGAAACGATAATTTTTCATTTGAAATGGTATTATAATGACTAATGTAATCAACACGTCTCGACTGTACATTTAAATAATAATGACAAGTTGTTCTTCGCATATCTGTCCGTTTGTTTTTTTATACAAGCGACAGCTTTTCGATTTTCGTCCGTCCGCGTTAAGTTCGTACCGACTACAAATTCGCATGTTTTCAAAACAAATTCGTACGTAACATGTAACATTTACTTTTGCGCAGATAGATACAAAGTACAACAGTTCACCACGTTCGTTCGAGTTGTCTGGACGAATTTAGATAAACAAAAGCTTGAAACTTTTTAAAACACTGCACAGTGTAGTGTTTTAAGTTGTCTCTCACAGAGACACGACACAAAAGCTTTACTGAACCGCCCGTACGCCTCCAACTCCCGCCAACATCCCATGTCAGTGTAGACAGCATGCTGCGATATTGTCACAGCGCTAGGATAAGATGGATTGTTGTTTTTATACGCGGCCGTGTATCGTTTGTCTACTTTTTCGTTGCACTACACGGGGACTGTGAGTGAGATTCACAGATATTGATTGACTTGTGGCCGACGGCCAAACTGGACCTCCAGACTGAACATCAAGTTCTCGTCTCCCACATCGACTATGCCCGCTTCTTCATGTGCCATATCATGACCCTATCTAGTCAATGTCAAGTAAAAGTATAAGGAATGGCTTCCAAGACAGTACGCCTGCCTGACGTTGAATAATCTTCTGACCATTATCAATGCAGAGCTTTTTTTGCACGAAAATGCATTAGTCTTGATTTAACTCGATCACGTTTATAAATAAGAGATAATTTAAAGAAATAATCACGTTTCGATGGACGTTTCTTTTTATAAATCGTACAATTTTTTATACTAAATTCAACGTTATAATATATATATATATATATATATATATATATATATATCTAAAAATAAATGTTTGAAATAAAAAAATAAATTAACTTCGTAACTCTCTCTCTTAATCCTCGCATTTTAACTGTCTCTACTTGTAGAATTTTAAGAACTTTCATACTATCTCCTGTATATATGTCGTCGAATCAAGATTCAATTCTTTTATCAGACGAGTAGATTTTATTTCTATTTATTGTCTCTGAAAAAGTGTTAGTATTCTTAGTTATGTTTTATATATCGATAAACATTCTTTATTTATATCATTTAAGAATTGTTAGATGTTTCGAACATTATTTATTTTAATTTTTTTTAACATAATGTCAATTTATGTCTATCGGTCTTGATCTGTCCTTTATTTCCAAATGATCAATCATATAAAATATATTAAAAGTTATGTAAATCTATATTTTTTTTGTTTTCTTAATTGATGATATATGTAAAGTTTTATGTAAATCTTGAATGTTTATAAATGTTTTTTCTCAAAAAACATATTTGTATATAATATTAATATATTTTTACAAATTTAAAACAGTTTTTGTATTTTATAGAAAAAAAATGTTAATAATATTCAATGCTTATCTTAATAACATTTCAAAATATATTGTTTAAAGAATTAAAAATTACAAATGTATAATAAATAATCAATAAAATAAAACAATTAAATTGTAAACCTTTTTTATAGTTAAAATCTTTTAGAAAAAGTAAATAAATTATTTGTTGACATCTATTATACTTTCTTTCTGGGTTTAAATATGATTTATTGTTAATATTGCATGTTTGAGTATATTATTGTGATTAAGTATACAAAGTATTTTTTTTATTCGTTGTTATATTTGATATTTCTGATTTGATTTATTGCAAATATTATTTGTTAACTATTTAAAAAATGTCGATTATATATAATTGTGGTTGATGGTAAGAAATTCAATTAAAGTTAATCTTATTTCAAGTAGAATGTATAAAGCTAAGAAGTATGTATAAAAGAAAAAAAAATATTTGTATTCAGATCATATTTGTGCGCGTGCTAAATATTCTTGATGATATTCCGTGTTATTAAAATTCTTTTAATATTTGTACGTATTAATGAAAAGATGGAAATTTGTACAGTAGACAGCAAAAGTTCATGAGTTCACGTATGCGACATCGAGTCGAGAACGCTAGAGCAAAGATGAACATTTTACTCGATTCAATATTATGTAAATGAAACACGTATCGCAACGAAACAAAGTTCGGAACGGCGGGTTCGCGCGCCTAACCTACACTCGCATGACATAATTACCCGCGCGAGACTCCCCATACCCAACCACCCATCCGGTACTGCTCTTCTACTCGTACCTCGTTCCACCCTCAACTGCCATCGCCTAGTGTGCATAAATTTTCACTGGTATTGTGTACGACGTTAGTTGTAATAGTGGTGGTACTGACTCTCCGAGGCATTATTATTATGGCTGCGGCTTATCAGCTAAAAAAATAGGTGAACGTGATAAGGAAAAGGAAGCCGCCACTGAACATACAGTCACAATGCGAAACATAAAAGTAAAAAAATACTATTAAACAATGAGATGGAAAATATAACGTTGAAATGATACTTTTTTTTTCTACATTTTAAATTATGTGTTTTCTTTGCCGACAACAAAAACAAATATAAAATACGTGGGCTTGTCTAGAAATGTAATTAAGGTATTTTTAATAAAGTAATGCATTTGTTAGTGGATTTTACGAGTTGTTGTTTAGCCTCGAAATATTTTTATTTTCAAAACTGTTTTAGTAGTTTACTGCGAAACTGTTAGTTTATGGTGACAATAAAATACTGCTAATTTACGTGAAATGTTTTTAGCATTTCATTTACTTCCTTATATATATATATATTTATATATATATATATATATATATATATATATATATATATATCCATTCATATTATAAAAATTACTTGTTTCATATATTGTAGTAAATAGAAAATTATGTATCATTGCACTGAATTGATTTAATTATATTTATGTATATTTTAATATACTTTACATAAGAGCAGGTTATTTGCTCTTGCTGTTTTTAAATAGAAACAAAAATTGATTTGAGGATAAATTGAATCATCAATTCCAGTCTTTGTCAATTTACTCCTAAAGTCTATCTATAAGGATTAAAAACAATTCCCCGTTGAGAATATTATGAGAGACTATATATCTTGAATCGTACGATTCAGAAGATCAACTACTTTTAGGACCCTCGTATGAAATATGAAAACTCATAAAAGGGGACTGTTATCTCATTTCGTTAATCCTACAATAAGGATCATTTTCCTGCAGTGTAAGAAAGTATGAGTCATGAGTGATGTTTAGATTTAGCTTGTTTGTTATATTTGTCACGTTTTATTTTATATTTAGTATTAATACCATAATTTTTTTTGCCAAGAAAAATAATAATAATATTTGAAATAGTTTTCTTCAAAAAAATATAAATCCCTTTTTAACAATTAAACAAAGATTTATGTTTGGAATAGGTAGAAAGTTATATTTAACAATGAATATATATATATATATATATATATATATATATATATATATATATATATGTGTGTGTGTGTGTGTGTATGTATGTGTGTTTATTTATTAGTATATAACAGTAAGCAAATATTCGATTTACATAAATTATACAAATGCAAGCGTATATTAATATTGCATAAACAGATAGGGTAAACTATCTGTATTCGAATCTCACATAATTATTTTCATAGGGGTTTGATAAGTAGTTTTATTAATAATAAAACATACTATTAATGAACTAAAGTATTGTATATATGTATATAGTTAATTTTACAGAATTGGTTAAAAGCTAATATATGTATTTGTTCAATTTCCATTTATCGTTATTATTTTAAAAAAGTTGTTGATTTTAATAATGATTGGAAATAATGCATTAATATATTTTATATTTAATATATATTATACATTTTATTTACATTTTAAGTAACATATTATTTTTTTAATGATATATTTTTATAACTATTTTATTAACAATTATTTTTTTATTATATTAGCAATATATTGAACTTCATGTGAACTTTTTTTGATGAGAAATAAATATATTTATGAAATTAAACTATATTGATATACAAATATATTGATAACTTGAAAAAATTCTTTTTAAGTTGAAAATTAAAAATAGCTTAAATTAATTGTACAGTACTATTTGTACATTTAATGATAAATAAATAAATTTTTGATGGAAATTAATTAGTTGCATGCTAAATGATCGATTTATGATAAAAAATTAATATACTTTAAGATTTGATTTTTTGGTCCAAAAATTACCACGACCTATAGTATGGAAAAATTCATGAAAAATTGAAAAAAATAAAATTGTCCCATTTTTTTATAAAATCGTTTTAATATCATTGAAAATGACTAATATGAATGTAAAAAGGGTGTTTTAAGTTTATAGATTTGAATATTGGGAAGAAAATGATTTTTATAAAATTTTCAGTTTTTAGTCTTAAAAATTCATTATTTTGTATTTCATTCTTAAATTTTAAAATTATTTCATAAATAGTACTTCTTTTATTAATTATTTTTAATTTTAGATATGAACTAACGTTTCCTTATTAGAAATATAATTTTTAGTTCGAATTTTGAGAAAAAAATTTAGGTTACATTTGGAATATTGGATTTTTAAAAAATCCAAATTTTGTTTATGCTATTATATTTATATTCTTTGATGAATAAATGAAATTTCTGCAGAAATCATTTAATTTTATGATAAATGATCGATTTATGAACAAAAAATTGTATATTTCGAAATTTCATTTTTTGACCCAAAAATTACCACGACCTATAGTATGGAAAAATTCACGAAAAATTGAAAAAAATAAAATTGTCTCAGTTTTACATAAAATCGGTTTATTATCATTAAAAATGACTAATATAAATGTAAAATCGACTTTTTAAGTTTATATATTTGAATATTGGGAAGAAAATGATTTTTATAAATTTTTCAGTTTTTAGTCTTGAAAATTCATTATTTTGTATTTCGTTTTTAAATTTTAAAATTATTTTATAAATAGTACTTTTTTTACTCTATAATTATTTATTTGAATATAAAATAATGTTTCTTAATTAGAAATATAATATTTAGATTGAATTTTGAGAAAAAAATTTAGGTTACATTTGAAATAAAGGATTTTAAAAAAATCAAAATTTTGATTATGCTATTATTTTTATATTCTTTGATGAATAAATGAAATTTCTGCAGAAATCATTTAATTTAATGATAAATGATCGATTAATGGACAAAAAATTGTATATTTCGAAATTTCATTTTTTGACCCAAAAATTACCACGACCTATAGTATGGAAAAATTCACGAAAAATTGAAAAAAATAAAATTGTCTCAATTTTACATAAAATCGTTTTATTACCATTAAAAATGTTTAATATAAATGTAAAAAAGATTTTTTAAGTTTATATATTTGAATATTGGGAAGAAAATGATTTTTATAAATTTTTTAGTTTTTAGTCTTAAAAATTCATTAATTTGTATTTCGTTTTTAAATTTTAAAATTATTTTATAAATAGTACTTTTTTACTCTACAATTATTGATTTGAATATAAACTAATGTTTCCTGATTAGAAATATAATATTTAGTTTGAATTTTGAGATAAAATTTGAGATAACATTTGGAATAATGGATTTTAAAATATTCAAAATTTTCGTCACACAACTATTTTCATAATTGTTGATAAATAATTGAAATTTCGGTTAAAATCAATTAATTTTATGACAAATAACCGATTTATGAATAAAAAATTATATATTTCATTTTTTAGTCCAAAAATGACCATGACCTAGAGTATAGAAAATTTCATGAAAAAGCATGATTTTTATATTTCATGAAAAAATGTTGTATAATTATCAGAAAAAATAATATAAGTTAAAAATTACTTTTTGAGTTATTAAAGTGCATATAAACAGAAAAAAAAACTAATTAAACAATTTTAAATTATAGATTTAGAAATTCACTGTTTAATTTGTACTTGTATTTATATATATATATATATATATATATATATATATATATATATATATATATATATATGTGTGTGTATTTATGTCTGTGTGTGATTTTAATTTTTGAAAACAATTACTTATTACAAAAACACATACATCGATTTATAAAATTCAAATAACAAATAGAAATGTTTTACTTGTTTTCGTTATTCTAACATTAAATGTTTAATTGCATTTCTACTACCCTGCTTTACATGTCCTTTAAAAGGTTGAAAATTATTCAGTTAGTTGGTTTAGTAAATAGATAATCACGTTTTGATCGATTATCGTTCAAACAAGGATTGTAATGGGATTATAATTAATGGTCGAATTCTCGAATTAATCGAAAATCAAATTGGGCAAATCTCAATGGCTGTCTGTTCATTGCAATATGTACCATATTATGTGAGTATACTATCCTTATTTGTATATATGTGTATATATATATATATATATATATATATATATATATATGTGTGTGTGTGTGTGTGTGTGTGTGTGAGTGGGTGTATATATATATATTAGGGTTTAATCTACCCTTGTAAACTATATACCACTAAATATTTAATTCACTAACGAAGTGATTAATATATAAAACTTTTACAATAGTTACTAATCGAAATATACAATATTCAATTTTAAAATCGTTCGTATCTCTGTTGGTTGAGTGTTAATTAAACTGATTTTGTGTTCGAAAACAAAATATGAATTATAGAATCTTCAAATGACGATTCTTTAATAAACCGTCCGATTGAACTATGGATTAAACAAACACGATCGTCGAAATATACTCGATATTGATAAAAAAATATCCATCGTTTCGTGTACAACAGGCACACACATGCCACATAAAACTATTTATTTAAGAACGTTAAGTGTTAAATGAAATATATCGTGACAAAAGATTTGGAGATCATAGCTATAATTCCGGAAAAGGTCAGCAATCATTTATTGTTCCGGATATTAAATTGATATTTATGATAGCTTGCAATTTCAGATATAATTTTCATCTTCGTGCTATGTTTAAATGGCGAAATGAATATGTGGATGTATATATGTTGAAAATATTTCGCATAGGGCTTGCAAGCTCGTAAAAATATTACATGCTTTTATGGAGTGCAGATAAAATTATTATTTCGGTTAAAAATTGTTTATTAATTTATATGTGAATGTATGTATATGTGTGCGTGTATGTATGTATGTATGTATGTATCTGAATATTAATATCAAATATGTCATTTGCAGAGTTTGAAACTCGACAAAAAGTTCCAGTTGAAAATTCATTTAATGTGATGTTTGTTGTATGTAAATGATATGAATTTAGAATATATTAGTTATGGGTTGGATTTATTAGAAATATAAATATTTGTTTCAAAGTACATTTCAACAAATATGATATAGTAAATAAATAAAAATTGGCAAGAATTCTAGATTGGTTTAATAATATCATTATTTAATTTTTGTATAAAATATAAAAAGTGATATTTTTATATATTTTTTTATAATTAAATTTGATAATCTACTCGATGAATAAAATATTTTCGTTTAATGTTATTTTGATAAACATTTATTAAAATTATTTGTTCGAAAAAATATTTTTATTGAATATAAGGTATCCAGTATTTTATAATAATCTCTTTTATTAAAAATGATTATTTTCAATTTACCAAATAAATATTCATATAATAATGGTTAACAAATTAGACATACATAATAGAATGGTTGATTTATAAAAATAAATAATAATGATAATAAAAATATGCTATAAACTAAATAATAACGAATTGTTAATGCAAATTTATTTTATAATTCATACTTTCTAATATTGATTTTATGTTTCATTGTACTTATGTTATAAAATGAAAATTACTGATATATAATCAATAAAAAATGTCAAGTATTTAAATTTTGTTGTTCAAATTTATTATTCTAATACTATCGTATCAATATTTAATTATAAAATATTGTATTTTTGTATAATATATTTTTTTCCTTTAGATATCAGTATATATTCATATGTGTGTGTATGTGTGTACAGATATGTATTTACTCTCTCTGTTTATAAAATTTCATTACAATCTCGACATAATCCGTAATTGAAATCGTACCGGTGTTTTAATTTAAAGAATTACAAGCTTATTGATTACATTTCATCAAAACTCGATATAAATTTCTGTAATGTGTTATTATTTAGCGAGTACGTGATTTGAGTAAGGTTATTCAAATTAATTATAAGGGTAAAACTTTGCCTGTACGATCAATAACAGATGAACAAAGTTAAACAGCGTTCGTTCGTGTACACATTTATATATATATATATATATATATATATATATATATATATAAATAGTTTGTGTGTATTTATATAAATATACATATATATATATACATATGTTTTTGTGTGTATGTAAGTGCGTGAATGTCCGTATCTCTGCATTCATACATGTTTACGTTTCTATGTGAAATTCTATCTGAAACCGAAATAAACACAGATAAATATATGACACGTTGTATGCGCAAATAGGAATTGTTAATAGGATGTGCGTTACGCATTGATGTAGTGGCGATGTTGGTGTTGATAGTGCGGTGGAACAAGCAAGCCCACGGCAATGGCCATCGCATTATGCGGCCGTCACATCCAGGGACAATTGGGTGCTCTGTTCTCCTGCTGGATGCTTGCCTATACCGCTTGCGGATTCAGCCGGCTGATGCCGTCGCAGCAGCAGCAACAACACCAGTCCGGCCAACAGTGGCAGTACGAGATATGAACACAATGCCAATAACATTTGGCCAGGCATTTAATAGAATATATCAGGCGGACCTCGAAGGCTTTCACGCGAGCTTGGCCTTGTATCTGCATTAGACGAACGAAAGATGCGATATTATTGCGTCATACTGTTTCAATATTTCATTAGAATATGTATTATTCGGATGGGGAGATCTGGAGAAAAGTGAATTATTTGTTATATCAAAAACTATTTTATTAAGGAATTTTTAGTAATTTACTAAATGAAAAATCGATTTAGAAACAATTTAATTAAAATAATTAAATACTATATATATATATATATATATATATATATTTATATGTAAAAAAGTATTTAGAATTACGTAATGTACCCAGTAAAAAACATGCGTTTCAATTTAACCCCAGTACTGTTTCATTACTTACAGTTAAATCTTAGCACATAATTTAAATATAATTAACATATAAGTAAATTATATACGTATTTAAAATGAACCATGTTAAGTTAATATGATTTTAACGGTATAACGTTAAAGTTATATGTTGAAGAAGTGGGATAGGAAGTCAAATAAATTTAACTTAGATTAAACCAACAATTAACACAGCAATAATTAGTTAATTTCATTTTAAATATGACACAGGCACATTAGTGTAGATAAAGTTATCTGAATTTGAATCTTGTACGGAAAATATTTAAATATTTTATTTAATTAGGATTTGAAAGTTAGAATATAACTTGGATCATTGTTTCGTTAGTCAGAAGGGTAAGTTAACCGAAGAGGGATAAAGTTAAGAACTTTGTTTCTTGTCTTTGTATTTCATATTCATGTTTCAACTAATGAAATAAATTGAATTAGTATTTTTTTATTTAATTGTATTTGCATGTAGTATATAATTAAATTATTTATTTATATTGATAGACACGTGTAGTAACGTCTGATTTTTCAAAATGATTGAAAACAACAAAATGTTAATAATGTTATAAATTTACGATTATATAAAACATGTATCTGTGTATGAACACAATTAATTAATTTCAAAAGTATCAATTATATTGTTTTTACATGTTCCTTCCCGCACATACAAAATAATTTATATAACCTCGTGTTTATTCTCGACGCTATGTTCATGTCCTTAAGTAAAATATGTCGACCCTCGTCGTTCGTCCATACCAAACAAAACATCGATAACTCCACGTCTTTCTTTCTATGTCGCTTCAAATTCCATACCGCACACCGTGCACAGCACATTTCAATTCTAAAATATAAATAAATATATGCCTCGCTCTCTGTATATATGGATTTAATAGATTTCTCGATGCCCAGAGCGACTGTACGTCCATTGGACGATGTTGTATGCCTAGATGTTGTGTAGACGCTGAGAAAGGTTCACGTCAACGATGAAAAGGGTTTGCCGAAGCTGGGTTTGCTGCCATTTCGGTTCATACGAGGTTGTTTATTATATATATATATATATATATATATATATATATATACACATATATATATATATATATACAGATTTTTTTGATCGAACGTTTCCAGAGACTGATCATTTTGAATTAATTAAATTATTATTCGTATATAGTGTATCTGCTCGAACATAATATATCTTCTTATACGTATATCTCTCGTCGACTGCGTGACTTTCGATCTTATTTATATTTTAACATATATCATTTGAAAAACATGGAACGCCAGAATTTCTCGTGATATAAAAATATACGAAACGGCAACGAAACGATTTGATACTTTTCGGTAAAACGTAGTAATTTTGTTGTAGCGATTTACATTTTCTCACCTTGAACTGATTATTAACGAAATAGTTCGTGAAATTATATACTTAATGTATGAATGGAATGTACAAGTTGACAGAAATGTACTAGTTTAGGGGTAGTTTGATAAATAGGTTTAATTAAAATTGGAAGGTTTTTGAAATGTACACCCATGGTCATTTACACAATCATAAACATGCATATAAATATATATATATATATATATATATATATATATATATATTAAGTAATATAAAAATAATTTCTTTTCAAAAAAATATATATTAAATGACTAGAATGTCTACGGATTATAAAAAAATGATTATTAAAATTATAATAGACATTTCATTAATTTTTAATAAAAGATATAAAAATAACTAAGCATACAATATATTATTGTGAAAAGAAAGTTGAAAATGAAATGAAATAATTTGAAATTCTTTTATGTAGTCATTTCGACTTCATATTCGAACGTTAATACCACTGTTTAACGACAAGACAAAAAAGATGCATGGCGTTTTAAACGCAACTCTGACACGAGATAAGTTGTCGTCTATATACCACATTTGCACAGTCTGAGTTTTGGCAACCTCGGCTGCTATTTCTGAAAGCTTCTACCTCTCTACAACTATATATTTTAACTTTCAGCCATCATGAAATATAGCATGGCTTCAAAAATTTATATCTTTCGCGTGAAATAAAAAGTAAAAAAAAACTTATTGGTGGGTGAATAATTTTCGTTACACGTTAAGAACAAAATATTGTTAGATATTCATATATACATACACATATATGAATCCCTTCATATATATATATATATATATATATATATATATATATATATATATATATATATATATATTGTGCTTTCAACTCAAAATCTATAATAATATTATAATAAATAATATTTAAATAATAGTAACAATATACAATACATAAAATGCATTCATAAAATTT
The DNA here is from genome assembly GCA_029203775.1 of Neoneuromus ignobilis. Taxonomy (NCBI): domain Eukaryota; kingdom Metazoa; phylum Arthropoda; class Insecta; order Megaloptera; family Corydalidae; genus Neoneuromus; species Neoneuromus ignobilis. The sequence goes on along the minus strand of CP092094.1, from coordinate 4,508,973 downwards.
TATGTTAAATATATTTCATAGGTATTTCAAAAGTTTTAATTCATAATAAACAGTTATTTTAGTTATATATATATATATATATATATATATATATATATATATATATAGTTATTATTGATCCAATATTTAAATATGCAATTATATATATATATATATATATATATATATATATATATATATATATGAATTTTCTGTATTTTTATGTCTAAATCTTATAAAATGTGCTTGGCAATCGTTCAGTTCTTTGTGCCGTCAATTTCTTCTGATTGTAACTTACTTTTGAGAAATACAATCCTAATGTAAGATTCAATTGATAAGTATGCTATAATGTTTCAAATTTCACGTTTATTTCTATTTATTTTTAGATATGTTATTTATATATATATATATATATATATATATATATATATATATATATACATTGATGTCTAAAATCAAATAGAAATAAAATAATAAATGGTAGTTATACAATGTATTGCACAAAAAGTAAATAAAAATGTGTACTATATCTGTATTTCAACAATTTTCAAATATAAAGATTAATGCTCAATTGTAGATACGATATAAATTTAAATAATTATATATATATATATATATATATATATATATATATATAAATGTATATTTTTGAATTATTACACACAATTGCAACTAAATTACTTTGTAACAAAATTCTATAAAAATAATGTATAATTTGTAATTTATTATTTATTATATATTTTTATTTACATTGCTTATGGAAATCGAAGAAATCATTTATACACATTTAAAAGCGTATATAAAAATTTAATTAACAATAAACAGTGCCAATTATTTAAATAAAAGTCATTCTAAAACGATTTGAAACATTCGCAATAAAATCTATTTCCAAATAACTAAAATAAATAAAAAAACGACTGAGATCCAAGTTTGACGCTTAATAGGCTGCAGAGTTATTGTAATTTTATTACCCATGTATTTAATGGTATTTCGTCACAGGTCACATTTTACTTCTGCTATTCTTCGTGTTTTCGATAAGAGATTTGATTGAATTTCTATAAAAGCGACCGTTTGGGTCTTTTAAAAATGTCGTTGGGATAAGTACAATTCATTTCCAGTTTTAAAACGAATCGTTTTTGTTTGATTACTGGAGTAGATGTTTAAAAATATTAATATTCGATTGATGTTTTTTGGTAATGGATGATTTATATATTTAATTTAATTAATTATTTAAATTATAAAAATATTTTATTAATTCAAAATATTATTACATTTGAAATTTTATTTGATTTGAGTAATTGGTTGTATTTGAATAAGGTTTTATTTATATTTTTGTATGTGGAGAAGAATTTATTTTAAAATGTTATTCTGGTTAGATGTAATTGATTGAAAAGAGTTGATATAATTGTTGGTTCTCTGTTATGGAATTCATTTGAAAATACACTGAGAATTAAGTTATTTGAAGTAGTTTCCGAGGCGAAAGACATTATATAGCTTTTAATACTTGTTCCTTTACTGAGATCGGCCCAACCCAGCATCCACTGTTCCCTCTGAACGACAATATTAGATAGTCCGTACTTTCATTTTGCGGTAACACCACTTACAAACACAAGTCTGTCCCTCCATCCCGAAAGATATTCACGACAGTTATTATTCCTGGCCAAATAACTCTATTTCTCAACAAAACCTTCTCTCGCCACAAGATTTACCGTACGCATTGTCGTCGAAAGTTTCTTCATGCAAAACACAACGCAATTGTATAATATGTGGCTCGAAACTTCTTTGTCACCTCTCGCGCTCGTAAACGTTTATAGCGAGTCGGCAATTAACGAAATTAGATTCGTGTTTAGCTTGACCAGTTTATCTACTCGCATAATCCTCTCAGTAACCTCCTGGGATTGACCTATGCGCGAGATAAAACAAGAATCGGTGTACGTGTATCGGTGTATTAGTATAATGGAGATTTACGCATGCGAAACGAGTTGGTCGGTAGTTAATTTATAACAGGACACACGAAAAAAACAGATATTCGAACTTTTAATATTTAATGTTAAGCGGTTCATACGATCAACTGTTAATAAATTTAAGGAGCGAATTCATTGCCTTACCATTAAATAAAATAAAGCAAGAACGAAAAGAAATATCGCGTCGAGAACCAATTACCATTTTACAACCGAACGTTCCTTTATGGAATTATAAAAAAAATAATCTTAAAATTAAAATATGTGTCAATTTTCGGCAAAGGTCATTCACTTTATGACTGAGTGGAACATAAAACTGTAACATTCAGTCGTGATCAACATTTCTATGGCTGCGTGTCTGCGTTTGCTTCTAACAAAAATAGCAGATTTGAATGCTGGCGCACGATCTTCCAATTGAACGAACGAGGGCCATTCAAAATTTAGCAAAGTTCACGACGTTTTCCAGCACTTAACCGTATCTTATTAGTATAACCTTGAACCGGATGAATTTTGATAAATTTGAATTGACGTTTTATTACCTGATAATATATTCGATAAAGTTTAGGGTGCGTTTGCAACAAACACTAGATTACTTATCAATTTTTGTTTTGGTAAATGTAAATGCTATCAGTATTCTATTTCGTTTTCCAACGAAGTGAATAAGTTATTTTTTCGTGGAATTATTAATCATATACATGAACCGCATTTATTTTATGTCTCTATAAAATGGACTAATAATAGATTTAAAATGTTTTAGAATAACAATAAATATTAAAAATGTATCACGTTTGATTTTCAAACTTTTATAACATTAATGAATTTCTAGAAATACAAAATTCGGTTTACGTTCGAGATAAAACATTAGTTCCAATAAAAAAAACCGACAGCCAATTCTGTCCCGAAGAACAAATATGATAAACCAGTAAAAACAAATTATGAATAAAATGTTCACGAACTAATTAAAAATCTTGTCACGTTATTTTTCAATTAAAAATTTATACGCAAACAAAATAACAATTTCCCAGAATGTTATATTCCGTTACCAATATAAAATTGAAACCGTTCCATAGTTATCCGAAAAACAACATCCACCACCAAATTGTTTTCATAATATTTTGTAATGTTTACTTGAGCCGAGTGCTAATGAGGCATTGGAAATCAATTGTGAACAAATAAATTAATTTTCAATGTGTAAACGCGCCTTTTACAATCCCCACTTACTGTATTAAATGTTATATAATCAGTTCTTTTGTCTACAGCAGACCGTTTGATTCGAGATAATGATATTCGAGGTTCAACTCATATCTGATCTATAAAGGTATACGTTTCTGTGTGTATATGTGCGGGGTGAATTAGTTTAATTTATGTACAGATGTGTTTTTGGATAAACTTAATGTTATAAAATGTGGTTAATTATCTGAACTTGCTTACAACTGTTCTATTGTCGGTTCGACCTTTCGTTTCGATAGTGCGTATACAAGGAAAGAGAATATTGTGTTAATCGAATGCAAGCCAACGAAATAAAGACCAGGTTTAGTAACATTCATACAATATATATGCGTGTATATATATATATATATATATATATATATATATATATATATATATATGTACATGTATATAAATTTACTGAAATGTACCGTTGTTTAAACTAGTGAAGATATATATTATAATATTATTACACATGTATATTAAATAATTCTATTTAGTAATTTAATACATTATTTCTGTATTTATTTCACAAACTGTTTAATAAATCCTTCGAGTTTGTTTTATCATTTCTGTGAATAGTATGAACGTTTATGTACTAATTTTATATATAGAGAAATTATAAAACGTCTGTTAGTGATAACAAATATAAAAATGGAATAGATAAATAATCAAGAATTAAATGTGCGATAAAAAGAATGAATTGAAATTAAAATTAATATGTTTTTAAAAAATATAAAAAGGAGAGTTAAATATATTTCACATGTAATCAATTATAGATATATATTTTGCTAAGAATATTTTTTTACCATTTTTTGTTTAATATTTAATATTGCCTTTAAATATTTTTTCTGTCTAGTATTAATTTTAAAATACATATGTATATTTCATTAATAATATCAAGAAGTTTAGAATTTAAATATTTAGTCATTCTAGTTGAATCTATTAAATGAAAATATTGTAAATTTTATTTTTTAATAAAAAAAATATTTCTTAATTTTTTTAATAATAAAAATTTGATTTATAAAAATATATAAAAGATATGTTATCAAAGTATCTAATTATTTTGCTATTGAAAATATTTAGAAATTATTCTATAAATAAAATGTATCAATTAATTATTAAATATATAATTATAATTTTATTACTTTATGTAAAAACATTTTCAACTTTTGTCGAAAATAATTTAATATTATTTTTTTTTTAAAAAATAAAATACATATAATTTACTTCCACTTCACGTATCATTTAGCATCACTTAAAACACGATTCTTACAAAGAAAATAAAGTACCGAATAGGAAAAAGATAAATGTTTTGTAAAAGATACTTGAAAACCATCGCAACTTTCGTTGAAAAAATATATAATAGAAACCGGAAGACATTTTCATTCAGCATAGTCTTTGAATCGACACAAACACTATATATATATACACATATATACAGCTATTATATTCGATCTAAGAATAATTGGTTCTTATATCGACTGATTTTTACTGTAAACATAAAACTGAATAGAAATGTTCAATATAATTATTACGCTATGCAATATTTGCGAATAAAATAGCGAATGTAATTTTATATGAAATTAAATTGCATATTTTATTAGTAAATAATATGCTATTTTAATGTGATACTTTTGAACGAATTCATTGAAATAGAATATTTGATTTCAAATTTTATACAGCTGCAAATAACTATACGTTTGTATATAAATAGAGTTTTAAGTAAAATATTATTTAACGATTTTAATTATAATAGATGCTGTTAAATTGGAAATAAACCATTTTATAAATGTAATATTCTTGCAGATTTTAAATTAATCACATATTTATTTAATTGCAAATTCTGAATATTAGATTTAATTAAAATTACATATAACAATTTTAATTGTAATAGAATTTAAATTTTCTGAAAGTATAAATCAGCTTACAAAATATAACATTTTATTTATGGACAATTCTGAAATATTTATTTATTTCTTTATGTATTTAATACGATTACTGTTTAATAAATATATTCAATACGTATAAAAATGACAAATTGATATTTGATATGAAATTAATATTATATATACACACATACATATACATTGTGTATTTTTATAATGCGAACTGAAATTTTAATCATATGTTTATTGATGAAAGTCAAGAATCGGAAATAAAATTCATTTCTATGTTTTGATATGTACATTTTATTAATGTAAGTCGACATATCAATCATTTATATATATATATATATATATATATATATATATAATCTTTTATGATTATAAAATGTTACATTTGATAATAATAATAATACCTTTTCATATTTTCATAAAAAATATTCGAAAGAATTATTGACATTGTGTATTTATATTTGTTTTTTTAATTTCATAAAAATGAATTCTAAATTTTATCTCAAGGTTATGATTATTTTTTACCTTAGTAATTTATATAATTAATTATAGACAATATAGATAATAATTATTTTATGACAAAAGTTATAATTTTTGATATTTCCATAGATTGAACTATAAATATTAACGATATTTGTAAAATAAATTATAACCCAGTTATATAATAACGTATTTGATGATTTTAAAGCTCGATCAATACGTCAAAATTTTATTAATATAATACTATAATTCGTTTTTCCGAACGAGCATTCAACGCTATCAACAAAATCGTTGTTTCACGCATTTCGCGTTTTCATTATATCAAATAAAATATTAGCTTTCATTCTAAAAATGTATATATATATATATTCGACGTTTAAACTCTGGTCAGCGATACTATGTAAAAATACTTAATAATAGTGTGCATGTTACTACTTTTATAGTAAACCACGTGGGAATGCGGCATTAAAATGTCATAACCATGATAAATCTGTTCTCTTATTATAGTTTATTTTCCGAATTTGACGTGGAAAGTAGACTTTATTGTAATGAGATAGATTCTCGTCCAGAAAAAAAAATAATAAAGGCGAACGCCGCGCTTTACGAAACAATAATAATCTTAAAAGCTTTTTAATGTCAATAACAATAGTGTTGACTGCTAAATGAATACACCTTTTCATTAATATTTATGTTCGAATAAATTATCATTCGTTGTGAACACGCTACGTGTGCTAACAATGTATGTAAAGATATTGTTTAATATCAATTTTGCCATTTTCTTTATTTGAAAAGTGAGTCATAATTTGTATAACGGCGACGAGGGTGGAAAATGTTACTCCAGTATCTGACACATATCTTTGTTTATACGTTCAGATGATTTGTTTTAATTTTTATTTAACACGTGATAATATTGAATCAGTAATAATGTGTTAGATATAAAATGTATGGTCAAATAGGTTCATTTTTATTAATTTATTACGAGTTATTTTAATATATGTACATTTGAATGTTAAATTATTGGCTCGTTTATATTTAATATTGCATTCACGCAACGGTAATCAAATGATATTAAGGTTTTTAATTAATTTTATGGACCTTTGTTCTTTGCTAAAATTCATTATGCATATTTGCGAAATTTCTAGTTTTTATTTAGTTTGAAACTTTTCGATTATTATTCCATTATATTACATATTTTATTAACGATTGAATTACTTTTAAATAACATTTCATCATTTTTTTTATATTCATACGAGCAAGTGATTTCTGAAAAGTTTTACTCTAACAAGAAGTTATACACTACTATCGTTGCTCGCAACTTTTCAGCAGTCACTAACTCTAAGATAACTACTACAAGATCGTCTAAACTTCTAGTTAACGTCAAAGCATTACGCAGTGTTGTATAACGCATACAAATAACTCTTATATAGTCTGATTACGTTAATATATATATATATATATAAAAGGTAAAACTAAAGTTGAAAAATAAAACATTTTCCTTAATAAAATTTGATGAAATTAAAAGAACAAAATAATTATTAGTAATTTGATTCATTGTTACTATTTTCGTTCATAAAAAATATAGTATTTATTTTTCTTTAAGTCATATAAATTTATATATAATTAAATAATGCTTTAAATTTCAAAAAAATAATTTACATAGATAAATGTTTTAATTTAGAATTGAAAAAATCTAAAGTGATGAGAATTAGTTAATTTTATTATAGCCAGATATATTTTTTCATTTTTTTTAGACTTTATATTTTTTCCATAACTTAATTAAAAATATTATCATTATCTTGTTTTATATATATATATATTTATATATATATATATATATATATATATATATATATATATATATATATATATATATTCATGTACTCAGTTCACATATGCGTGCTATTACTGAAACGCAATTACATCCTATCTTTTTAATGATAAGAATTGGAGTAGATAACAGTGATTTCACGAACATATTTGCATATGTAAATAATTGATAATGCAGTAATTAATAATATAATCGCACACTAATGAATAGATAGCATGTGATATAACATTGCAAAGTATTTTTTTCTCATGAAACTTCCGTTATAAATTATATTGTTGTAAGGTTAATTTTTTTAATTATATTATAGGTGTAATATCACTTAATTATTTACACAAACTATTACATTTTTATTTATAATTTATTTATTTTTTTAATATACAATTTGTAATCACATATATAAAAACGACTATGTGTGTTTATATTTTTTCTTTGTTTAAAAATACAGTTCAATTAAATTTATACATATTTATTAAAAATAATTGAAAATTTGAAAGCTTTAATAAATATTGTTAATAATTGTCATTTTTTTGTAACTAAAGAAATTGTTTTTATTAATGAATTCTGTAATTTATTTTATAATTTATAGTATGAATAACACAAAGAATAATGTACAGAATGAAAGTTTACTTTAAGATAACAACCGCATTTCAGATCTGTCATTTTCAGATGCGAGACATTGCATAAAGTTTAAATGGGAAATGTTTCACAGTGGTAGTAATTTGAATAGTTTGATTATAAATTGATTTTCGAATACATACACACACACACACACACATATATATATATATATATATATATATATATATATATATATATATATATACTTTCAAAATATTGAATAGAAATATTTTACTCAATCATTAAAATTCGTCTAAAAAAATCTATTATAAAACACTAAACAGAAACTACGTAGTTTCGAATAATAAAAAAAGTAAACAGAAATAATAAACTCGCTACAAAATGTATAAAAAATATTTTTTTCATTTTATTGATATTCTCGTCGTAAAACATATATGCTGATGTGTCAGCGTTGAATTATATTCTTTTAATTATAAATTTACGACATATAAAAATATGTAATTGGTCCGAATATGGAAACATCGTCGTGTTACGATACGTTCGTACCTCGTCGTAGTACATAAAAAAATATATTCATATTGGTCGAACCGGCATGAATTTTATAGATTGCGGTGTTAACGTTGAATTGACGCGCGTGTGTTGGCGCCCAAACTGAATATTTGTTCTAGTTTATGCATAATTTTATTAGTCGTTCGGTTTTATTTCGTCGTATAACATCGAAAACAATAGTTCCCTTGTTATTGGACGAAAGTGTGGCTAAGCATTTAGAACTAGCGATTTACTTAAAAGGTTCCCTAAATGTTATATATATATAATAGAAAAAATATTTCAATTTGTATACAAGTATAGAGATACAAAATAAGTCGACATTTTAAAATACATACAAATATTTCAAATAATTACATGAAAATAATAATTGTTAATTGTTACAGTTGTATAAAAAATATAATTAAAAATAATTACAAGTAAAAATAAACAGGAGCTTTACAAAAGACAGATTTGTAAACTGGAATTATATTACAAATAATGAATAACAACAATACTATAAAAAAGCTCAAGAGACTTATTTATGTAGAGTGTTATTTATTTAAAAAAAATGTATTTATTTAATGATGTATTGTTAAATTTATATATATTATTAAAATACGTTTTAAATAAATTGTTGAATTAAAATTATGAAATTTTCTAAAAACCATTCAAGCGAATAAAGAGAAATGTACGAATATGAGTTAATATAACTAGGTGCTATTCTTTATGGTTATGTAAATTTTATAACATGAAATTTACATAACCATAACATATGGTCTTATTCATTGGCCGTCGACCATAAAATGCAAAATGTTACTAATATTTTTTATACACAATTGGAATCAATTACAGAAGATGTATTTATATTTACAAAGATGAATATTTTATTCTTCTATAAGCTAATCAGATTCATTCGATTATAATTTATTTTTATTTTAATAGATGGATTAAATTTACACACAGATATATCTTGTTGAATTTAAATTTTTATAAATGTTTAGTAAAACTAGATTGTATATTTAAGTTTTGAGTGTGGATATAGTAACGGTACATATTTGCCAAAACAATAATACCTGATAAATAAATTCTATGCTTTGTATTTAAATATTTACACAGACATATGTGTATGTATGTAGCGATGTAATTAAGTACTTTATTTAATGAATCCTGTTGAATTATTTATCGATAGAGGGAATGTTTATAAAATGAACTATCAGTTTTTTTTTGTATACTCTGATATAAATAATTGATTGATTCGAAGAATAAATTTTATCCTCAATATGTAAATATTTTTAAAAAAGTACCTATTTTTTCTCTGCATTTAAATTATGTCGATTTTAATGTGAATTTGAAAAAAAGTGTTCGATCTCTCGAAAAGATAAGTAGAATTTATCGTACAAGTTTTGTTTGTTTTATAAAAAGACACGCTGGTTTCGTATCATGTGAAATATCTACTTTAATTACACTTTTAAATGAAAAAGATAGAATTGAATATCTCCGCAAACAACATCGTTCCAAATGGCCGCGCCTCACACTACTCTGCACAACATTTCGGCCATTATCGTAACTGATAATATTATTAACGGTATCATACATGCCTGCAATTGAATATATTACCTAATGCCGAACCCTCAACATTCAATAGCGTGAATTAAACTTATCTACTGCTAAATCCCAGACTATTTACGATCACCATTACAGTGGCAACGCAATGATCATGATCCGTTGAGATGTGGCTGCCGCATTGTAAACGACTACTTTCGTAAAGGATGGGAATTCGATTCTAGTTTGCCAGATATTCAATACTTTCTTGATACTGAAGTCAATTCTTACTTCAGCCAGTAGCGAGTTGTCGGTCTCGAGAAAAAAGATGCCGTACGCATCGAGTGATGTCAGTAAAGCGAGGGGATGGTTGTAGGTCTCGTGAGAGTTAAACGACACCGCGAAGTACATACGATCAAGCCAAGTGACGCATTTCAATGGTTGACCGATATTGGTGCTTATGCCGAAAGGATATTGCTAGAAGTGCTCGACGTTTCCTTTAGAATTCTATTCGGATGGGCAATCTTCATCCAATTGTCATCTTTCTAAAGTGTCTATTCACGATCGTCTTACAATTTTCGACTTTCTTTATCTCTAAGTATAATTTGCTATTTTCTTTTTGCTTATAGGTCGTTTAGACGTCGTTGTTAAAATTACATTTGGTACGTGAGCTTTATCACTAATAGTTGTTTACGTTACGTACAAGACACACCGCGAGTTCATTGTTTGTTTTTATTAAGGAACATATATGTGAACGACATAATTATTTATAATGTTCTCATATACACACATTTCATATTAAAATAGAAAAAAATCAGCTGCACATTTACCACTAGTGAAAATAAAAAAAATCTTCACTTTTTAAAATAAGAATATCAATTATGTACTAAATAAAATTTAATCGGTTGAAATATTTTGTAATCGATTCAATAAATATCAAATGTATATTTTTCTTTTTTATTAACAGCTGATTTTAGACAAAATAGTATTTTAATTAATTTTATTTCAATCATATTCACGTTATTTAATTTAACATTTTCTTAAAGATTTTATTTATATTTATGTTAAATATAAGTTTTATAATAATTGGTTAAATTAGATATTTATTAAACAAATTTAAACAAATACAAATCAATTTGATTTATTTTTGTATTCTGTTGTTGAGTTATTTTTTTTCTATTATCAATTTAAGCTTCGAAGCTTTATTCAGGTCGGTGTATATTCTTGTTTAAATAAATTTATTAATTATTATTTTATATACAATAATATAATATATGTATACAGTATTTTTTAAAAAGGAAACATTTTAGAAAAGAACTTTTTTATGTTAATAAAGTTAAGTTGTACATTTAATTTAAGAATATTTAAATTTGTTTCTCAATAATAATTCGTTTGTATGACCATTTTATTTTATTAGTTTTTAATATACAAAGATGTTTAAGAAAAAAATGAAATATTTATATTTATTTGTAAATATTTGTAATACGATTCAATATTTGCAATATTCATTCACACGTCTTTTTTTATACAAAGAATGATTGCAAATGTGTTACGTTTTGTGCTTGCAATAAAAATATAGTGTGTATATATATATATATATATATATATATATATATATATATATATATATATATATATATATATATATATAGCGTGTGTGTATATATGTGTATATTTAAATTGAATTTGTATATGTGTGGGGTAGCATATTTCAGTTTTTAATGAAAACTGGTCGATACGTAATAAGATTAAATATAAATATTTAATTTCAAGTCAAAAGCAAGCCTATTTGAATACGTTTCATATTTTATTTACATATAATTGTAATATCTGAGCGTAACATCAGAAGAATATAATCATTGGTTTTATAAAGAATCAAACGTGACCCCAATCAAAACATTTCCCTTTCATCTCACTGGTAATATAATCCCATCCCAATTTCAAATTACATTTTTAGTAGAGAACAAAAAAAAATCGCCGATTCGAATTGCGGAATAGCGACCGACATCACCGGCGGCGTCATCGAAATGCAACCATCAGTCTATTTCCATATTCATCTCAATATTCTTCGGCGTCTGGTTCTGCGGCCAATTTAGCATCCTCGCATGCCAGAAGATCGCGCTTCTGCGACGACCGCCTGCTCGCCTGCCTTTTTCGTAGTAGTAACAGCATCAGTGGCAGGCAGGAGTAACAGCGGGGTAGTAGTAGTGGTAGTTCATTGGCAATGCCACGAATGTGTATTTCAGCGTGATGTACCCGTCGTCTATATCTTCGTCTTTAATAAGGCTTTGGCCGTGCGCTCCCGACTCTCGCCTACTAGTCAGTGTGTGTGGGGTAACTATTGATCATGGCCGCGAACATCCCCCGCGCGCGCGCTCGGTGCTGTCGCTTTCTCTGCTCGTCGTTCTCTCGTCTGCGCTCTCATACCCCGACAACCCCAGCCACAGAGACGGCGGCTCACAGTACGTCGTCCTTTCGTATTTTATAGCTCGTTTACGTTACACATTTTCGGACCAGTCTCGTTTTATTTTACTACTTATTTTTCTGACTATAACGAAGATGTATATGTTAATAAGCAGTCGTAAAGATGACGGTTATTGATAGGATTATGTTTAATTATCGCACTTGAATGAATATAGAATATTATTTCGCTGAACCGGATATTGACAAATTTGAATACGTTGTTTATACTCGTATAACAAATAGGTTGAGAACAGTATCTACTTCTTTTGTATAATTTATAAAATAAAATTATATGTAAGAATAAAATTTATATATATAAAGTTCTAAGTCAATTTTAAATAAATTAACTTTTTATTAAAGAAATACTTTATTTTGATTTGTATTTTTTTAAAAATTAATAGTTAATTTTTCCCAGATACAAACTCAATAACTATTTCCAGTAATAATGACAAAATCGGTTTTTGTTAAAATATCTATTTTTATTTTTTAAAAAAACATTTTTGTGCTAATATGACTTTCTACCTACGACGATTTTTTTCAATTTTTTATACGTACTCATTTTCAAAGTTTTGAACGGAAATTGAACTTTAGTGTGGTTATCTCTTAATTCTAATTGAAACTGGCATTAATAAGAGTTTATTTTAACTCGTTACCTATTGATTACTAATTTTACATGATAATTGCTAGACATTTATTGATATAATTCAAATTCGAATAACATTCAACAAAAAAGTAGGTAGTAATAAAATTTTAAATAAATTCATATATATATGAAGTATAATTGTCAAATATTTATCTATATTTAATTTGATTAAATAAAATCTAATATAATTGTAAATAGTAAAAAAATATTAAAAATAAGTAAAATAATTGAATAAGGATCAAATATTATAAATTATTATTGTATTTGATGTCATTGTACTTATTTTTATTAATGTTTAGTTTTGTATAAATATATATAAAAAATATTTAAAAATTACGTATGAATCTTTTTAATTCTAATATATTTTTTAATTTAATATTTTACAAAAAAAATTATATAATTAAGTAATGAACAAATTTGATTATTAATTATGTTAGGATTTGATTTGATACATAAATATTTAATTTTGTTAATTTTTAATATTTTTTATCAGATTGCTGAGAAATAAAAAATTATTTTTTTGTATAAGATTTTAAAATCGTTTTTTATATGTAATATGAATTTATAGTTGCATATTTTCTGCTAAATCAGTAGATATTTTTATTACACAATAAATGTTTTATATAAAAATGTAATAACAAAAAATAGGTTTTATTATTTTATAATAAATAATAGCATTGTAAATAATTAAAATACGATTGAAAATAAATGAAAATTCATTCCATAATGTAACTAAAAATAATTAATTAAAATAATGTTTCGATTACTTTTTATATAATTATCTTACAATCCATTAGCAGCTAAATATTTTTTTAATAAATGCACAAACGTACGATGTAACTATACCATAAAAAGGTATATTAATAAATAAACGATATTAATGAAATGTCGACCAAAGTTTAATAAAAAAACGCTATTAATTTAACGATGATAAAAAATTCGTTTGTTGTGTAAACACGTTCTGAAACCTTTTTACAACGTGCGTTATATTGACATTAAAAGTGCTCCATTTAAGAAAATGGTAATGAATAATAAACTTTCATGGGCAGTTTCGAGTGGTTAAAATTAAATTGTGTCATTATAAAGATATAAAGTAAGAAAAAGTTCTTGTATGTGTCTTACATGTAATATATATATATATGTTGTAATATAGAAAAAAATAAATATTAACGTTATGTTTTGAAAATGATAACGTATCATTTTTGTGTTTAAATATAAAACGAAAGATGTGTTCGAGTGGACGTTCAATGAACATAATTTATTTTTATAAAAATATAACCTTAATGCTGCAATCACGACGGAACTTAATTATCTGTTATTTTAGTAAACGTAATAAAGTAATTTAATATAGGTAATCATCTAACTTGATACACGAATGTAGGAACTGACATCAAAGAGGAAATTGAAGATGGTAACAACATTTCGCAGGCATCTAATGAAGTTTTAGATTAAACTTCAGTGTAAGCAAGAGCCGTAGTAGAGGTACCGGCAAGCAGATAGGCAGACAAGCTACACACATAACTAACAACGCGGATGCGCTAACACACAACCAAACGGCAATAAAGTGTGGATCCGGAGGTAAAGTTGTACTAGTCGAGTGGCCCACGTTTCGGCCCAAAGTACCTCTGAGGGATCACCTACGCCAACGTATATCAAAGGCGGTCGGGTAGGATATTGACCACAATACTCACACCGCCGCGATCCACACGTACGTACACACACACATACATACACACACATGTACACACACACACACACACACACACACGTACACACACCCACGGCATGTGGCGGCGGTCGTGGCGTCGGTGGTCTTGTATCATGTGAGCTCAGCTGCCTCATTGCCTTCTCAAGGGTCTGTAAGGGATTAGTCGATTGATTGAACAATCCACCTAGGGAATTGAAATCAATTCGTTTCGTCAAATTGTACAACATGGCGATTCCGATACATGCATCAAGTTAATACATGGTTTTGTCTACTCGATCGACTAATATAAACTCATATCAGTCAGATAACTGGCCGATTTTAAACCATGTCGATCACAGAAAGGGATTTAAAAAAAACTCATCGACGTAATTACGTAATTTAATTTCTAATTTTTGTTAACAAATATATATATATATATATATACACATGACAATAAAACATCATTTGGAATGACTTATTTTACGGGTAATAAATGTAGACCGATTTGTATCAAGCCACATTTATAATGTCGATTCTGAGAATCATTTCGTTTTCAAATCAATATAATAGTAATCGTTTTGTATTTTACAAAATAATAGAGTTGATTGTTTGACCAATTTTTTTGATAAAAAAAACTTACTAGTCTATAAATGTGTTTAGTTTAACGATTAATCCAATCTCTTTTCAAATAGTTGCATTTATATAATAGTATAATACGAGGGTCGTTTGATAAGTATGGTAAAGAAGTAAGGAAAACTAAATTGAAAAATTTAATTAAAATAATTAATTAAATTAAACAATAAATCAATTTATCATACTTATCAAACGATCCTCGTAATTATTTTAAAAATAAAAATTCTTGATTTTTTTTAAATAATGTATATAAAACATAGAGCTTTTTATTTTTAAGTTATCGTTTTGAAAGTTAAGATTGTACAATTTAATGTTTGCTATAATAAATTATAAATGAATAATTGTATAATATAAACACAATTATAAATGAATAATTGTATAATATAACATAATTAATCAAATAAATCAAATGAATTTCATATAATTCAGTTGTTCAATTAAATTGTTTTGAATAGTTCATAATAATTTCAAAAAAGAAATTATATATATATATATATATATATGCTTGTGTGTTAATGCCTATAGTGACGATAATTCAATCGCCGTCGACAATTTTCTTAGAGATAAAAAAAGTGTAAGCCAGAATGATAAAGTTATACAAAAGAAGTGAAATATGAATGTTCTAATAGTCTTTGTTGCTGCTACGCCTTTTAACCTCAAATAATTAACTAAGTTGGATACGTCAGCGGAAATCTAAAAAGTAGGGGTTTGATTAACCCTGCGGAAAGAAAGTTGGTAGTCTGAACACAGGGTAAATCATATGGTCCACTAGAAGGGGATGTTCTTGCTCGTTTAGTTGCACTCGCTTGATACATTTTATGAATTATGTAATATCGATTAGAACGTTCAGAAATAATTTCGTTTAATTTAATATACAGTTTAGTATCTCTGTCTTATGGTATGTTTTATGGTTCTGGTAAATATTTTATCATTTTTTATAATTTCAGTAATTTAATGCCTGTAGATAAAATTATCTTAACTATTTGAAAATTTAATGTTGTCTGAGAAATAAGTTTCCATATATTTTAATTTTTTTTCAAAAAAATATTGTCTTTTGTGGTAATTTAGATTTTTTAAAAAGTTACTAGATAATGATTGAAATCATTTTTGAAAATAATTTTACTTGTACTTTATTTAAAATGCACTAGGAATATTTAGAAAAATATTTCTAAAATTATATATATATGTGTGTGTGTTAATTGTATAAAATTCCATTGAATTTTATTTTTCGAAAAAAAATGATATATAAAATAATTAATCTTTAAAAATAAATTAATTATAAATTATACTACATAATTATAATTTTTATTTGATTTTTAAGATGAAATACTGACAATATTTTTTTAAGAACACAGAAAAAATATATACATTCAAAACTATAACATTAGAAATATTAATTAAAACAATTAATCAAGTTTTCTGTTTGCTCTTCCTTAGAGAAAATTCTACTTGAAAAAATATTATTGATACTCTTGAAAAGTTTTAAAAAATATATTAGATAATTTATACTTATTATATTTGATGTTAACTTGATATTATTTATGAATTAAATTTTAATTAATTAGTATTGAAGTAGAAGTGACATTTTTACAGTGTTAAACTGATAAAATATGTATAAAATAATATAGATATTTTCTTAATAGGTTTTGTGTTAAATGTAACGTTTGAATAATAAACGTACGACGTGCTTTTTAATCAATGTAGATAGAACTCTCAAATTCGTACACGAAATGTTCGATATAATATAAAACACTTGCCAATAGAGATAATACGTTAATGACATCTATATAAATGCAAGAGCTACTATTAACTCAGTGCATAACTCATACGTCTCCGAAACTGAAAGCGACCGGTCTCCCGTGATGTTGCCGGCAGAACATCCGGTCTCAGTAACGCCGCTCACTGTGTAGAGCCTGCAGCGTTTTCATCTCGTACGTTACCATCCTCTCGTTAGCGCCCGTAACGCCCAACAGAAACCAACCCCTTCTTCGCGTATAACGTCCTCGTTGCCCGACAAAGTTTCACTTCGCTCCCTTTCACTGCTAGACTCGAAAATATATATCTTGGAACAGGCGATTCGAGTCTATGGTTCAGTGCACGGAGATCTCTTATTGAACCGTTTCTTCTTCGTATCTACCTGCGTTTCTACTTACTTTGCGATCGCTCCACCGTGTTTTACCGAAATGCAGTGCTGGATTAACGAAGGGGCCATATGGGGGTTGAGTGCTATTCCCAATGGATTCATTTTTTAGGGACAAAGTAAAAGAGTTTTAAAACATTTAATTCTATCACTGTATCAGTACAAGTTCGATTCGATTGTAGTCATTTATAAACATCGCTCTACTTAGTATTTATTTACTTTCATGCCATTTTAACTGTTTTATATATACCATATATATATAAACGTTTTTTAGAAACAAATTTGAATATAATAAAAAAATAATAAAATAGAAATAGAATTACTTGCAATTTTAAATTTATCTCTAGGTTTAACTAGTATTGAAATTTTTAATAGTAAATAAATAATGTAGAAAATTTATTGTAACATATTAAATAAGAGTTTATTTATAAATTTTTATACAGTTTATCATCAAATTCGATAATTAAACAGAATCCATAATTTATTCCATACTTTACTAGTCTATTTTGTAATACACAATTAAGTTTTTTTATTAGTAGGAAACTATATTATCTGTTCAGTAAATTATGTGCTTGTTTATTTAGTTAACGATTAATGAATACTAATGTTTATGTATTGTGCTTTTTAGACGAATAGGAGGGACTAAATTATGTATATTTTAAATGAGAAATGGTTATGTTCCAATTATTATTATTGTATGATAATTTAGTTAATATTATTTCCTGTCTCTTGTTTGCAGTAAAATAATTATGGACAGAAATGTTTACTTGTCTCTTTAATAAAATAAACTAGTATACATTTTGATTAAGTAAAAAATGAAAATGTAAGATTTTTTCTTTTTTTATATAAATAATGGTATAAAATATATATTGTATATTACATATAAAAATATTTTATAACCAGTTTATTTTTGAAAAAATTAAAAAAAGTACTACTAAATTAATTTATCTTAAGCAGATTTATTTTTATGATAATTTATTGGATTATTATTGATTGAAATAATTAAGAAAAAGAATGAATTAGATGTAATAGTGGAATATAAATGATCATATCAATGATATACAGTAGATTAAAAATTTAATAAATTATTTTAATATATTTTATAACTTAATCATACAAATCGTCAAAGTTCAGTTATAATATAATATATTAAACAGTATCTTCTTGAAATAAAAACAAACGTATGCAAATCGAAAAAAAATATGTAAATTTCACCTCACCGCAATTTATTTTCGATCCGCCAATGCGAAACTGCATAAACGATATGCGAGTCGAACCGTGGCATTGCTTCGAAGCGGAAGATAGGTATTTCGCGAATTGAATGCTTTTTAATTAAATAGATTCACGGATTAAGATTGAACTTACTTACGTTGTATGTTATATACGTTACGAAAGTTATGCGAAACGAAATTGAGTTTCAAACTTAATGATTAGGTCGAGTTCTATCAAGGAAATCAAAAGACTGCGCTTGCTTGCCTTAGTACGTACGAACGTTCAATTGCAATAATTTAATCTATTGATGTAAAATAGGTGCTTGATTATAGCCGATAGTGCTCTAAAATGTGCGAACTAGTTCTCGAACCAATATGGTTACATTCAGTTTTAGTTTGGTGTTATACGTTTCACAAGTTTTATCTTTCAGTTCGTTTCAAGAATCGTTTTTGATTTGGTTTAGTTTTCAACGATGTAATTTATAAAAATTAAAAACTCAATTTTCTGTAAAACTCGTATAGTAAAACTTTTAAAAATACATGTATTATTTTGTCAAATAAAACATTCGGACTTGTACAAAAAAAAAACTTAACAACATTACAATAATCTGATAATATAATTTCTGTTGAAAAAATTCGTTAATTCACGGGTCTAAAAATAATTGTGGTCCGAATTTAAACAATTTAACGTTCATACATTTTTTATGTGCAGCTGAGGTGTGCATTGAAGTTGAACTTTTATGTACTAAAAGCTCGAGGGCATTGTTTTGTTTTATAAATGTATTCAACCGTAAGATATTTAAAAAGAGTTCGGTTTAATTTATTATACGAGAGTTGGCGAAATTGAAATCATGTAAGTGGAATGTAAATCCATTCTCTTTGGAATGAATGAATTTAATTGAAATTAAATACAGGTAAATAATATGAAACATGTATTTTCTCTTATGAAAGTTGTTTCAATTTTTTACATATATATTTATATATATGTAAATGCACAAAAGTTTTATTGTAACAAGTTTTACTCTCCTGTTTCAAAAATGTATATTGTAATAATTTTTAGTTTTATTTCTATAAATTTAATAAACACATAAATGCATTCAGTTAAAATGAATATTAAATAGTGTATTTAAACGAATTTTTAGTTTTGTAAACATATTTTTATTTCATATCATTTTGCTCTAAAACACGTTTGTTTATTATCGTTTATTTTTAGTTATAAATAAATTTAACAAGTTGAAACTTGTGTATGTATATTACTGAAATTTTATTCTACATAGAGTTGTATATAAATAGCTAAGAATTCTGTCTTGATTTTGTAGATACGCATTGTACGTATTATTATGTATATCAAGTAATTAATTACAATTTCAAAATAGGTTTGAAATGTTTCATAAGGAATATAAAAATGGAAACGAATGTTCTTTGTACTCTATAGTAATTATTGAGAGAGAAAAACTCCATTTATTCAATAATAACACATCAACTTATCGCGATAGTAATAAATTCCTCGCAGATATAATTTATTTGCATTTTCTTCGTTCATTTACAGTATTGAACCGTTCAAGTGTGCAAGTTTTCCCCCCATTTAATCAAATGTTAGTATTCACCGGCTAACAATTGAAAATAGGCAGTGAAATACCACATGCATTTTAATTATGGCAGTGACATATATCATTGTTACATACATGATCAAACGCGTGTGTGTTCCAACTGACATTTATTATTATGCAAAATCGTAGCGGAAATTTTAATATGCGCATTTGTACCGGAAACCATAAAGCTGTAATTATTTTTAAGTTAGTTTTCTACTGGTAATTATTGTTTTAATCGATGACGAGAGGTCGCGAGATGTCTATCTGGCCATTGTGTGTACAAAAAATTAATAAAAATTATAAAGATGTTTGGGGTTGACTTTATAACATTTATTTTAAGGCCCGACAGGAAATGATTCCAACCACACGTTTCTGTTATTTTCATATTAACAGAAATTATTTCGTGTATATCTTAATTGAGATTTATGAAGAGAGTTACAATTTTAATGTTTAGTATAAATATTTATATCTTTTAAATTAAATATTTTGCGAATTTTTTATATTATTAATATTTTGTTTTCTTATTTGTTTCAGGTAAGCATCTATTAATCAATCATTAAGAAATTATTTCATGTAAAGGTAAGAGATCAATTGAAAATTGATTAGAATTATTGAAATATTTAGATATGATACAATTATTAAAATAAATTAATATAGTAGTTATAAAAATTGTTATATGAGTTTATTCCAATGATTTTTTTAAATTATGAATAAGAATTTTTTTGAATTATTCGAGAATGTATGACGATAGTGTTTTGAGATATAATATATACGAATGAAAAATAAAAAAAACATTTTTTTTAAAAAAAATTGATTTAACAATGAACTATTTGAGATTTACTCTTAGTTATTTTTATCACAGATAATTAATAAAATATGAGATAAAAAATATTAAAGGATATTTTAACTACTAGGTAAAAAAAGTCTTGAGAAGCATTATGTATATAATGATATAAAAATATCAGATGATGAAGACAACTTCCAAATATAACTTCGAAAAAATATGTAGAACAAAAAATATTATAAAAATTGTAAAAAAATATATAAGATTTAAATTTAATTGAAATAAAATTGGCTAAATCAAATTCTATAAGATTTTAAAAAGTATGTAATAATTATCTATTGTTATTCAATTACAATTTTATAGTGTTTGGATGTAATATTAAAGATAAAAAAATCAGAAATTGAATTACAAAAGAATACTGGAATGTATAAGGATGGATTAATGAATTACCAAATGGAAAAAGTTGAGAAAAAAAATATGTATGAGATGAATGGACAAATTAATGGTTATTAGTAATAAAGAAAAATGTCTAAGTGTAATCAAGTACGAGTGAATTTTTTAAGAAATTCGTTTTTATAAATTCACTAGTCGATTTTTGTAATTTCTAAATGGCAATTAAGTTTTCGTAATATGTTGTGCGATAAAGTGTTCCATTCATCAACTGATCATTGTATAAAGTAAAATGCCAACATTGTTTAATATTTGATTAAAATTTTCACCGAATTAGTGACCTTGTCGTGTACTTATATATACATGTCGTTCTATTGTTAACGTATCAACACAAAGGTGAATTTAAGTTCATTTCACCCGAAAGAATATATTATTCAACATACATTCTTGTTCGTATACAATTAAATGAAACATAAACATAAATTTTTAATATAATTTTCTCTCGTATGTCAAAGTGAAAAACAGATTAATTCGAACTGTTTCAGACACTTTTCATGAAACAATATAAAACATCTGTTGTAGTCGTGACCTCAATAAGTGAGGGTGATTTAAGGGGGAAATATGTAAATATATGTTTGTGGTTCACGTGTTGAATTCGTGACAATGCACTATAAACATTTCGAAGTACAGCTGTTAGAATAGCAAATTTTTCAAATGCATGCTCTCATAATTTTAATATTTATTCTTGAAAAATAAGTTATTTATTTACTTCTTTATTATCTGATGGGCAATCAACAAACGAAATCATATAGGCGTTCGTGCGTACCGAATCGCACTATTTAGACGCTCAAATAAGTTATCGTCAATATTTCCGTAAGCGTATTAAGTATTCAGCTCACAACAATTCCTAGCAAATAATGAACTTATTATATCTGATTCAGAGAATTCATAAATAAATAACGCACGCTAGTGTGTTTATAAATAATATGATATCGAGCACGTTTTCAATTGCGGCGCGTTTTTCTTACGCAAGAAATAGAAACGTAGGAGAAGCGACAGATAGCAAAATGACGAAAAAGTGCTTTGTCAGGTGCAAACCTTGCTGGAGCCAGCCGTTCCTTCTTGCTTATCTAGAATAAATCGAACAATGTGTTCAAATGTATAACGTAATGAATCGTTTATACTGAACGACAATGATAATACGTTTCTAGTCGATTTATGGAACTGTAATTTTTTTTGTAATAATTCTTCAAAATCATAATAATAATGATATTGTAAATCATTGATATTGGCTCATTTTATTTTATTAGTTTTAAACTTCATATTAAGTAATGAACTTTGTTCTAATTTAAATAAATGTTCTTTGGGGTTTTAAGAAATAAAACGTTTTGTATTTTCATAATTTTAAAAAAAATATTTAAACTATTTATTTACACATTAGCTTAATGTTTTCCATAATTATTAGTTTGCGTTGCAGTCATTAGTATTGTTAGTGATACAAGTAGTAATGTGCGTACATATGAAATAGAATTGAATTAACTTGAATATTAAACATGTTCATTTAAAGCGAGCTTTCATAAAATAGATAACATGAGGAAACTCAATGTTAGTTGTTATAGAGGTTTAGTTGCATTTAATACCGTAATTAAATAATAAACTCTTGTGTGGAGCGACCACTGTGACCGATAATATAATTTTATGTTACATAGAATATTACATACACAAATATTATATATATATATATATATATATAATTTGTGTATATTATAGCTCTAATTATGTACAACTTTCTAATATCATTTATATTTCAAAATATTTAATAAGAAATCAGTTTGTCAGATCAACAATATTTTCCAAATTTGTAAGGAACAAATAAGAATATTTTTTTTACAAATAAGGGTGTTAAATGTGTTTTCAATATGAGTTCAAACATTTTTCACATACTTTAATTAGCAACAGATAATGAATTATTAAAATCTGTTTTTAAAATTAAATGAAAAAATTAATATCATTGAAACAATGATAACATGTACAAGAAATTCAAAGGGGAAAAAGGTTTGATAGTTTTTTACATGTTTGAAAAAAAATTCATTATAATGTGAGATGATTAAAAAATATAAATCGAATATAATATTCGAAAATTATATTCTAAAAATTTTTTATTTAATTATGAAATATATACATAATTTTTCTGATCAGTAGGATTGGAATAATATATATTGTTCTTTTTCTTTATTTCATGTTTCATTTGACATTACTACTTAATTCATTCTCTTTACAGCAGTTTGACTTATAGGGAATTTTAATATTTAAAATATATTAAAATTTATCTAGAGTTGTTTTTAATAAAATCAGTTAAATTTTGCATAGAATGAGTAAGTAAAGCTGGTGGAAATTGTAAAAAATTATCAATAGATAAACGACTATAAAAATTTGAATTTTGCTTAAACTGAATCAAATTTTCTTTGAATTTAAATATAGTGATTTTTTATTTATTACAAAAATTAAAACGTTCAACTATATTTCTATATATTCCTAATATCTTCATTATTTAGAGTTGTTTCTATTTACATATGCGTGTCAATCGTACAAGTAAACACTTACTGATACTGATAAAGTAATTTCCAACTTAAATATAGTGTTCTTTTATATAACAATTAGGGTTTCATATGTGACAAATTATATATTTCAGTTGTATGAATAAAGTAAACAACTTTATATATAAATTATGTATAAGGGTAGTGCATTTTTTGTACTATTACAAACGAACATGTCAAAATTAATGCGAATAGATATATTTCTATTTATGAATATGTAACATTTTCTATAAAAAGATAAATTATTCCATTTTCAATACATTTATATATATATATATATATATATATATATATATGTATTGTTTCATAATTCATCTAATTTCTATGTTTTTTTTTTGACTATGAATCATTACTGTTTTTGTTCTAATGGGAATAGAAACCAGCGAGTTGCATGTATTTTCTGTACGTATTCTACCTTATGGAATATTAATAGTTTGAACTAAGTGACCTATCATGACCGTTGTAGAACGTACAAAATGAAACCGATCGATTTTTTTCCCTATTTAGTTACTTTTTATTGTTTGACTAAACAGTAATGTGGATGTAAAATATTCATTATGTATTCTATCAGTGGTATTTGCAGTTCGTTAATTTTCGGTTCAAAATAATGACGTTTGCATTTTTTAGAGAAAAGTATTTGAATGTATGATTATGTTTTTTTTATAGATCTTTTTTGACTGTAATTAATTCGAGAAAAGTTTAGAACAATTAAAATGAGCCAATAAAACATTCAATTTCATTTCTTTAAATATTTCAGTTAATAACTTAAATAATGTTGAAAAATCAATCGATATATTTTTTATGATTTTAACTATATTAAAAAATAATAATTTTAAAACGATGTTTAGAAAAAACAATTTAATGGTAGATGTTTTAGCAGTAGTGCTTTTCCCCTTTCAAACTGTGTAATTTAATTATAACTTAATATATATAGTATCATATTGTGCACGATAAATGGATAAAGAAGTTTGCATGTGGCATGCAAGTCGATTGCTAAAATTTTGCGATCGTTGATTAAATCTTCAAATTAGTCAGAAAGGAAAAATGTTGAAATTTTACTGATCTTTCGAGTAGTTTAACAAATCTGATACGACATGTATGGATTTTCAAAATTGTAATTTAGTTAGTTAACAAATTTGTTTAAAATTTATGTAATTATTTTTGGCGAATTTTCAGATTATTTTTTATTTTTTTAACTAAGTTCTAATATTAATAAAAAATATTAAAAAATATATTGCCTGACGATTGACAATTATCTTATATTATAAATTAAATTAGTGTAAAATAATAGTTATTTATTGCAAACTCTAATTCATTATAAATATATTTCAATAATTATCTTATGAATGTAATGATAATTATAGTATTTTTTATTAATTTGATTATTAGTACGTATATATATGCCTTTTGATCAAAAAATTTTACAATCGCCTACATACACTTTAATGCACACTGAGCTCAAAGTATTGATATGAGACCTTCTGATTCTACGAGTGGGTTCTTGCACGTGCACAATGGGGTCGTATAACGTACAGCAAATAAAAACTACAAGAGATACTGTTTTAACAAGATCTTGAAAAATTGTCTCTAGTTATTGGTTACAGTGTACAATACTATTCTTAGAATATTCATATTTTCGTTTCTATTATTCATTTCATTCTCATTCCTCAAAATATTATTATTTAATATATTAATTTATTATTTTTTAAGTATATTTTGAATCTGCTTTAATTTGTTTTTCTATTATTTCTTAATTATATATATACATATGTGTGTGTATTTTATATTTCTAATATTTTTTATATAAGTTATTTGATAAAAAATTACCAGCATATAAATATGATGACATGTTTTGACAAATAATGTGAATGAGTTTATTCAATGCAAATATATATATTAAATGAGTAAAATAATTTTGTTATAACAAATATTGAAAACGTATGGAATAATTTCGATATATAAACAAATAAATACGGAAAAATATTTTTATTTGAAGACAGTCCTCACTAAAAGACTATTACAAGTTATGGGAGATAAACTGTGTATGTGGCAAAAAACTGACTCTTAGCTCCAGACAAAAAACCATTAGATTAGAGTCGATCGAAAAAACATCAGCGCAATTTCTCACGGTCAACCAAAGGAGACCCGGAAGAAATCATGCCAGCCCAGAGACTAATTTATCGTGCAGCAGAAAAATGTCTTCGTACGTTGATGATATCGTACGTTGTGACCTCTGTCGCATTTTTCAAATAGATGTGTTCCGCGCCTCATTATTTATTAGTATAATCCATGCAAAAGTAAAACAAATAATTCACGTTGTGGCGTCGTTGCGGTGATACGCAAACGTTTCGCAGCTCGCAAAATAAGAGAAGTGTTCCGCGTATTACCACACGGTTATTATATCGTTTTATTACCGAGCAATAAAAGTTTCAAATAGGACGCGCGTGTAAAATGAATTGGTGGCGCCCGTCTTCGCACATATCGGCACTGTGTCAAACTGTGATGGGTGCTTATGTCACGTGAATAGGGAGAGATGTGTATAGTGGCGCGTAGACGCAGGATACTGCGTTGGTGTTGACAACAACAACGACAAAAAAAAATACTCACATACATAAAAAGTATGTTACAGTTGTACATCACGATAAAAAAGTATTATAGTCCCGACACTAATAATAAATGAGTGTGAAAATATTTTACATTGTAACGTGTTTGTTTATATAAAAAAGTACTAACTCTGGCTTCTTTTACAACCGTCGTGTTGTATGTTAAAAATATAATAAGTTGCATTAAATCCATACAAGCATGTTACAAAGTGATAAAAAATATACTCTTCAATTTTTATATCCTTTTATATATATATATATATATATATATATATACATACATACATACACATGTAATTGGATATATCAATCAGCTATGTGCGATGTAGATAGAAGATCAATTATGCCAGCCACACATGCACACCGTAAGAAGGTATTTGAACGTGCTCTGTTTTATAAAAGTTTAATTCGTTGATATAGAGACATTCAGAGTCGAGTTAAACGTTTCAGATGATGTAAAAAGTCTATCAACCTTTCTTTAATAAATTCGTTCGATAAAAACGAGCGTAGAAAAAAAAGTTGACAACGCTTAATGTAATCATGCTTGAATATTCCATTTAATATTGGAGTAAAAAGTGATCAAACATAACATAGATTCATGTGGCACGTTATTAACGTTAATGTTCGCAAATGAAACTGTACCGTACATTGCAAAAAATGACACTTTTTAAGCAAGTGATTGTTACAAATCACCGGCATGCATTTGACATCGTTTTTAATCAAATCCCATCGAGCCATTTAGCAAAATTTTTTAGCGCGTTTAATTAACAAAGTGAGCAGTTTAAACCGCCATGCCCTAATAACACTCAATCACACAAACGAATGGGGAAATTCGAGCGAGGCGAATACGTAAGCATAGTGAGCGCAAGTGTAGCGCATTGTTTTGGACTAATGGGAGTTTAGCAACGAAAGCAATGCTATTAAGTTCCATGAATTAGGGCACAGTGTCAGTGGTCAAACACATAATGCGTTGCGAGGAGAGATACCTACATAAAACACAAGAGCGGCATGTTTGCGTATGCGCTATAAAGACGTCCGCCCGCCAGTTCGTTCGCTCGACCAGACTGGCGGGCCACCCGAAACCTCCATCGAAGCCTCCGTACCCCCAGTCCGTTTATCTTTATGAATAGCCATTCCGTGAGACATTTAGCACGCGGAGCCGCCTAACGGACATCTATTCAAACACTTTATGCTTTTATGTCTATTTGTTTCTAACTTTTATGACATGACAAATTTATATTTTATTTCTTTCTTTGCGGCCGATACCGCGCCGAATACACGGACCCGTCGCACGATCCACTGTTTTTCTTTATATACGAAGTTTTAATGACATATCGATATATCGCCGGCCCCCACAAACTTTTATCCAAGTATTAAAGTTTCAGCTAATATCGTATTTGTGGTATGAATGAAAATTCGATGAAATGGTTCGTAACGTCGTTTTATGGCACACCGGCTTGATTGCTTTGTTGTTTTTTCCCTTTTTTTGGGCTAAGGATTTTCAAAATAAACGAAATATTGCCTAGGATTAAGGTATATATGTTCTTATATAGATTTAGATTCGATTCCATTATCTTTTATGGCGATTGATTTATTTTTTCATCTGCCTTACCAGTAGTTTGTTTTATATTTGTCATAATTCAATGAAATTTATATCATAGCCGTAACAGCTACAAATATTTCCGAGCACAGTATTTTTTTCTGGGTTATATAAAGAACATATACTATTATATATATATATATATATATATATACACATACAAATCCATGTACGATTCAATTTTTTTCGATATTTATTTGATTCACACATAAATGAAAATTACTTTTCAAATAAAAAACGATTTTAAATAATTCACTTTATAATTAAATATTATTGAAAATTTGTAGTCTGTTTAAAATTAATTATTAGGTTGGCAAGTAATACATAATGCGAAATTCAAAAGACCAGAAGGCGGAAGAGAGATATTTGCCAACCTAATATTTTAAAAATTTAATATAATAAATATATTTTAATCATACTTTTATATTTTATTAACATGAATAAAAATTTAGAATTGTGTTTTTTTAAAAAATGTGTATAATTAATAAAAAAGCTCTTTATATTAATTTTAAACAATATTTACTTAAATAATTATCAAATTGTGTGTCATGTCCAGAATGTTTTAAAAGTAAAATTGATAAACGATTTTTGATTTTTCAATGAAATAATTTGTAATTAAATAGTGTAGATAGTTTATATAATAATTTTAAATAAATTAGAAAATAGAATAGCTACTAATTTAATTTATAAAAATGAAAAAAAAAATTTTAATAATACTCCGATCTACTAAAAACAATACTGTGCTAATAAAATATATATTATTAAAAATGTGAACAGTAAATGACTATATGATATATGTATAAAAAATAATATGTTGGATAATTATTGTTAGCTAGTGTAAAATAAATTATGAATAAACGATTATTTGGTAATTTGATAAAATGTCTTTATTTGATATGCATGTTTACAAAAGAATGGAATTTTCTTTCCGGATACTTTGAAAATTTTCATACAGATGAATAATAACATTTTTCCTAGAGCAAGCTATTTGTTCAAATTTGAAACCGAATCTAAATCATTTTTCAGATTTATGTCTGATTATATGTAAACATGCAGATATGCAACTTTTCGTCGCATTGCGAACTAAAAACGAAGACATACAAAAAAATAATAATTCAATTCAATGATAATTTATTTTCTCAAACTCACAATAAATGACAAATGAAAAATAATAAGTTATACATATTCGACAATATAAACGCCAAATTGTAATCTTTTATCCATTTATGACGACTACCAAACACACCAACGAACAAAGTGAGGTAAAGTGAAATGCTCGTCGTGTCCCAACATTCGATATTTGCGCGTGCGAAACGCTAACCCGTTTCACTCTGATTAAATAAACTCGCTATGTTTTATCTTTTTATTTCCAACACGTGAAGATTGATGTCGAAACGCGTTCGTCGACGTCTCGTCCGTCGACGGCCGTAACATTGGCGTCAGACAAACACACGACAGACATTTACACGAATTACCTCATCTCAGTTTATGCTGTGAGCAACGAGCATGATAAAGGGAATATTTTTACATTTTTCATCTCGAGACGATGTGTCTCCTAAAATAAACAAGTCGAACATCTCGTCGCATATTCCGTCGGGGCTACTCTCTTTTCCTGTATTATTCACCATCTCGATTTCATTTAACTCACGAGCGGTGTAGCAAGAAATAGCTGTTCTGTATATCTACACACATCATTTAATCTGGAAATAAAATCGAGAATGCTTTTAATTGAACTCCATATATTGGAATATTTTTTTCATCGTATCATTCACTTTGATGGATATTATTGTCATACTTATTTTATACGATGACATTAATAGCATTTTCTTGTTAATGTCTATATAGACGCCAAATACAGAACAACTTCTTTTCTAAAAGAATTCGCTACGCACTCGGATTACATGTTGTTGTTTTAAGATAAATTATAAATGAATCGCTTGTATCAATATTTTCAATATAAACATTTCAATTTCATATCAGAAAGATTTAACATCATATTCGTAAACTTTATGTAGCAGTTGCCAAAAATACAATTTTATTATCCATTTTGTCATTTTCAAGAATTACAAGTGCCAGTTTTTAGTAAGAAACTAAAAAGTTATATTGTTGGATTGTATGTGTAATACAGTTTTAGTTATTAACAAATAAAAATATAAATATTTTCTGTAAAAATTAGATTTACATTCATTAGAAAATGTCCACAAAAACGAATACTTATTCAATTTTCTCGTTAAAACTAGCTTCAAATTATTCTACGTGTGTACTAGCCATAAAATAAAAATGTTAAATATTTTTTTAAAGACGACAAAACTATTTTCATTTTTACATTTGATCTAATTTTATTCTAACGTACTATTCGAAACCTTGACCTAATATTGAAAAATTCGATAAATTTGGATCTGTCTTCAAATATATATATATATATATATATATGTTATGTATGTATGTCAAAATAGTAAAATTACTTTTACATAAAATTTAAGGATCAATATATTCGCAGAAAGGGGCAAAATATGCGTAACTGATCATGTACTCGATTCAAATAATGGAATGAACGATGGAAAAGTCGCATGTATAGCAAGACTTTAGTTTCATTACAAAGATATTTAAATTTAGGCTGAGATAAGAAAATCAAATAGGTAATACATTGAAACGTATTTGCACTTCAATTATTTTTATCGACTTGTATAAAATATTCATGTATATATATACATATATATATATATATATATACAATACTTGAAAATTATACAAAAAAAATCATATGTTAAATATAGTTTTTAATAAAAAAACGTATTGTTTCTTAAAATTAGTTTCTTTATTGTTGACAATTTTCAGCATAAGTAGTAAATTGGATTTTTTCTGAGTGAATTAAAATTATAAATAATTACTTAAATTACTATGTCATATTTTCATTAAATTAGATTTTAAATTTAAATATTTAAAAATAAGTCTATTTATTTAGTTAATGTTTTATTTTATGTACTTTTAAAAAAATGTTATTGAAATTACCATTAAATATTTCATATGAAATTAATATAAATTAATATATATATATATATATATATATATATATATATATATATATATATATATATATATAATGGAAAATTATAATATATGGAATAAGTATTTATTTGTAATAATATTTAAAAAAAAATTACAATGTTTGTATTTACT
This sequence comes from Neoneuromus ignobilis, assembly GCA_029203775.1. Classification (NCBI taxonomy): domain Eukaryota; kingdom Metazoa; phylum Arthropoda; class Insecta; order Megaloptera; family Corydalidae; genus Neoneuromus; species Neoneuromus ignobilis. The sequence goes on along the minus strand of CP092094.1, from coordinate 4,477,446 downwards.
ATATTATTCCATATTTTCACATATATTAATAAATCTATTATCAAATATTTTTATTTATGCACATATACAATGGCATCATTAGGTTTTTTTAGTATCTTTAATTTGTTGAAATTGAACATCAAGTTGAAAAAGGTATGCAATAAAATATCAATAATAAGATAGATTAACGTGTAAATTTTTCATCTGTATTTGTATTTCTCTTTTTATACATACATATACATACATATATATATATATATATATATATATATATATATATATATATATATATAAACGGACAGTTATCATAAAAATGCCTAACAGTATCGATTTCCATTTATGTCGCTTTTTAAGCCGTTTGCTTTTGATCACCTCGTCAATCTTATCTTACAAAAATCCTCTTTTTCTCATCTCTCCTCTTAAAGCTTATTGAGATTACCGTTCTTACGTTTTCTTCATTTTGATAGCATATATATATATATATATATATATATATATATATATATATATATATATATATATATATGTTTGTAATAAACACTTTGCTGTGGATGACTACATAAAGCTATCAAAATATTTCTGTTAGGGAAGTGGTACTAAAGGAAATTGAGCGTTAATACATTTGTAGATTGTTATTAAGGACGTGCTTAAGTTTTTTTAAGAAAATATGTATAAAATTTATTTATTTGTATATATTTATTGACGGTGCATGAAATAAAGAAAGTGTTTGAGACATAGAAAATTTTAGTTGACAATGAAGATCCATGTAAAATATGTATATAAACTTTTAAAAAAAGTGAATATTTCGAGTGTAAAATAATTATGATTTTCAAAATAAAAAAATTGGAACAATGAAATCAAGTGTTCTATTAAAGATAATTGGATAAACAATTTAAATGAATTTTTCAATTCATTTCTATGTAATCTCGTTGAACAATTCCGTAACAGTTTACATTTTTGTGAATTCAAATCACGAGAGCTGCAGCATCACTTTCAGTTAAATTTTTCTCTAAGAGCAATCGTGCGAGGATGAGAACGACTGCCAGACACAGTACGGTCTGTACGTTCGCCAAGTACGAGAAACAGAATAGACGAGAAGAGAAAAAAATACCTAAGTTTCCGAGAAACACGAAAATTACCATATCAAGATCATTTATCTACGGACAACGCGAAGCTTCCAATACCAACGAACGGAACTTAAGAGTTGGTTTTACTGATGTGCATCGGTACGAACATCACCGATCGAATCTTGCAGTGTCAATAAATTATTAGGCAAATGTAAGCAACACAATGCTCGCTTTTACACTATGTATTTTTTATTGTGTGATCGACGTTCAAGCAAGGATAATAATTTTCGTATAATGGCTAGTTTTTTAGTTTTTGTAAATACGTTTCGTTTTTTATTTGTAGCAATTGTTAAAAAATATTTACATTTTGTTAACATATATTTTTAACTATTATATATTTTATTTTCTAAATAATTCAGTTATATATATATATATATATACATTTATATGTATATATATATACATTTATATGTATATAAAGCACACAATAAAAAAATCAGCTCGTGTTTTTAATAAATCTGTATAAATTAACGACAAATCTAGAAAAATGAAAAACGAGCACGGTTTGTAAATCTCATTGTATTTTATTATTTTTACAAAATAATTAGGTGGACACGATTAGAAAAGTATTGATTGTAAATAAATGCTCTGTTTTTTATATATCTTAATGTTCTCCATACATCTTTTATATAGTGTACAGTTTCGACATTTTGCGTGTTTACAATTTTAACAACTAAAGCTACATGCGTTTAAAGGTTATTTATAATCAGATGCAATAATTTCCGTGACTAACGAATTTAAATTTCATTATTAATACGTGACAAGAAACTCGGTCTTAATAATATAGTTCATTGACTATACTTCACTAAAATTTTTCGAGCCATATATATATATATATATATATATATATATATATATATAAAATATTTTTTTTAATTTATACAACATCGATTTTAAATAATTATCAAAAATCATAACATTATTTAATATTCGTGTTATTTGAATATTGAATAAATATCACTAATTGCTTTTTGAAATTTATTCCAAATTTGAGTAAATTATTTCATTTCAATTGCATGTTCTTTGAAAGTTGTTTATATTTTATTTTATTTTGTACTTGTTTACATCATTGTAAATTTATATATATATATATATATATATATATATACATGTTTAAAAATATCAGTAATATGGATTTCATTTTAATTTGTATGCAAATGCTCTTCCACTCTCTGACCTATTTACTGCATGTATGTTCTCGATTTTTCAATTAATATATAAAGAAGAATTTACATATATATATATATATATATATATATATATAATTACGAAAAAATGAACACAGACATGTTTAACAGAATATTTTGTATGACTTTCAAAACAAACACTTTTCATAATTTCAGTGATGAAATGTTGTCGGAATTTTTAGGTTTCGTTTTCAAGAATTTCATATTTATGTAAGCACAAAGCTGTCAAGAGAATTGGGTCATAAAATACGTCTTAATAAAATGTTTCGAATGAAAACATTTATTTTAATAAATTGTTGCAACGAAATAGATTATTATTTTATTCAGTTGTCTCGTTCGATTTTCCACGAGTCCTGCAAGGTTGATATATACATATTTAATTTTTTTTTGTAAGAAAATACAACGAAAATATGTTAACTTTTCCCTGGATTTATTTTGTTTTTATAATCTAGTTGTTCGTATAAAATTTATGAAAAAGAGTGTATTGAAATGGAGATGACGTTTGAAGAATTAATAGATTAGAAAAAAATACGATGAAATACGGATTACGTAGCTGCTAAAGAAATGATGAAGTGTAGTCTGTAGCTTATGTGAACTTGCTAGCCATTAATTTTATTGACAGTTTCGTGCAATTTTTGAGTCTAAAAGTGCATTTTCTCATACTGTTAGTCTTGGAACATGTATTTTTATATTTAAAAATAATATATCATATAAATATTATTTTAAAATTACAAAATCTTTCAATAGAAATTTTTATTGGAATTTGTGTATTTATTCCTAATTTCATTTCAAATTTTATGATATTTTATATTAACCTGAAATTATTTTTTACAACAATGAAAATTCATTGATTAAATTTAACTTTTGTACTACTACACTGTCTACTAATATTATTTTATTCATGAATATATTTTTATTAAAATATTAATGGTTAGTATTAAGAACAGAATTGTTAGAAAAATACATTGTGTCTATCTGCAGACAGTTCTAGGTTATATTTAGTAGCAGTTTCTATGTACTGTCAACACAAAACTACAAGTAGTGTTACTATATAGTCTAGTAACTACTCCACTGAGATTACAATCACACAACATAAGTTGGATACGTACGTCTCTAAAGCACTGATTTTCTGAAAAATTTTTAAAGTACTCTTGGTCTTATTTGAATATTTATCTAGCTTATTACTTATTTACAGTGCTTTCAACATTGGAAAAACAATCAATAAAACGTAATGTTGTGAATATGAAAAAGTTGTAATGTTGATTTGTAATTTACAGTACTGATTTTTTCATTAGATTCCAAACATGTGAAATTCACATTTGTTTAAAATTAAATAGATTAATTTTAATTAAATAAAAATTAAAATTGTACAATACAACAATTCAAGTTTATTAACATGTGTTGTAAATATGTACATTTGCATACGGAGTTTATTTTCGAATACGCCCGAAGCTAAATTTAATTAAATTATCCGTACTCTCCTTTTCTAGTCATTGAGAAAACCGCAAAAACCTTAATGACGTTAGCGAGCTTATAAATCGAACTCCGGGCTTACCGTAATGACAATAAAAATTCTTACAATGCCACGAATACGTCGTACAATAGACATGGGTCCATGTGAAAGTCTGAATGTTAAAACAAATCTGAAAGTAATGTATTTACATTAATTATTTTCAGATTTGTTTGACAAATTTTAATTGAAAAAAAAACTTATACGTTTTCTTCATTATTTTTTTAATAGTTAATAAAATTGATTGATTTTTTTTAAATAAAATGAATATTTTTTAAGGTCTAGCGACATACTTATATATTTTAATCATTTTAACAAATAAAAATGCTAGTTACTTAATTAATTTTGTTACAAAAATTTCAATAAAAGATAATAGTTTAAATAATATTCAAAGAAATATGTATTGTAGTTTAACAAACGCTCATATTAAAAGTAGAGAGTATGCATGTTTCAAATAAACATATAAATAATATCTAATGAAAGTAAAACTTGTAATTAAAACTAGTAAATTGAAGAAAACACATAAAGAAATCGATTTTATTTATTTGAAAATATAAAAATACTTTCAAATTAAAACATGTAAATTAAGAAATATTATAACGAATCATCATTTTTTTTAATTAAATTTATTATAAAATGTTTAAATTATTTAATAATTATTTAATATTTAATAATTTTCAGGTTTTGATTAAAATTTTTATTTGTATTTTTTTATAAATATGTGAATTCTTTATGTTTTATTTCAATGTATATATTTTTACTACAAGTTTTATTTCCATTTTTTAAAAAAAATATTTTTATGTTTAAAATGACACTGATATTTGATGTATATATATATATATATATATATATATATATATATATATATATATATATATATATATATATATATATTAAATCAATGATGACAAAGTAATAATTCTATTTTCAAATATATTTTTTAATAAGTATGCATTTATAAAGAAGGTAATTGAATAATGCAATTATTATTGTACTTTTTTTAAAAAAAGATTATCTATGCTAATTGATCGAATGAATATAATTTAGTATTGTTTACGTCTCTAAAACTTTATAAACGTATTATTTATAGAAAATCTAGTATCGACAATAAACTACAGCACGTCTGAAATCCACAACATATAACGTTTTCCTGCAACAAACAACGTTCTCTACCAGACATCAACCATAAAATAAAACAAGTATCTAACATAAATTAGGTCGATTGAACATAGTACATGTATAAACGTTATCAAAACATCTTATCTATTCAAATGTACTACAAACCATCAAACAATGAACGAAGTTTCGAAAAGTTTCAACGTAATTGACTATCGATATTATTAGATTTCCAAGATACTGAAACAATAACTGCGCTGAAACAACTTTCAGCTATATATATATATATATATATATAGCTGAAAATTGATTTACACATACACACACATTATATATATATATATATATATATATATATATATATATACATATATGGGATTTTTGTGTGAATTCATGTACGAATATTATTTATTAATAAATCATAAATTGGCATAACTGGAAATAAAATAATATTTAAATGAAAAACGTATATTTATCAATATTCATAAATCCAGTTTAAATGTAAGCGTATATCAATATATTTGAATGAATAATATATCTGTTGACATATGTTTCATAAATCACTTACATATATACATTTGTAAAGAAATAAATATGGAGAAAAGTATTTAAAATGTAGTTTCTATAATAAATAATGTATTTTTCACTCCAATAATATAAATTGACAAAAAAAAAATACAAGAAAAAATATTCGAATCAACAGTTTACTTAAAACTTTATCGATTCTTTGTAATTGTATTGTGATAATTTATTAAGTTTCAGCACAGTTCTTAAATATGTCATAAGCTGACGTTGTTTTCGTGATTGTAGTGTACAACTATTTCCGATAACGATAAGATTTTTTTCAGATAACGATCGGCATCAATAACTTCATTAAATTTGTAACTCGACATTTTTATATGATTTTAGTTATTTATTTTTTATTGACAATACAAATTTAAATCCAGGTTTTGTTTTATGTCGATTGATTTTATTTGGAATTATATCTTTATTTCGAATTAAAATATAAAAAAGTATAAATTAAAAAGTATATTAATTAATTAAAACTGCTAGTTTATTTATCAATAAAATTACACTCACTCGACAATTTAATTAATTAGTGTCAATAAAATAGAGTAAAAAAATATTGAAACAAGATATAAAACTATGTGTATACATGATAGACGAATGTGACATTAAACTATTTTAGATAAAATCAACGTGGTTCAGTTAGATACTAATCTTAATGTGTTTAGGTAAACAATGTAGATGAACAGGTGGAAATAATATAATGACTTTAATATACTGATAATGTGTAATACAAAAGGGTACAATTTTCTAAAGCATATATTTATGGTAATAATTTTTTTTTATATTATGAATGAGTAAACATACAATATATCATTATTTATTTTTTTAAAAAAAATGTATGTATACAAAAATGGAACATTAATTGGAATTTTTGAAAAAGGGAAGCAACTGATAGTTAAAGTTAAAATAAAATAAAAAACGAATTGATTCAGCCTTAAATTTGAATAAAATTAAGGTGTTATAATTTATAAAATATATTTAATTATTTTTTATATTAACACAAAGTGTTTTCATATTAGAGGAATAAAATATTCTCAAACAAGTTTTATGCAAATTTAATAATATCTGATTTCTAAAATTGATTAATAAAACAATTTTCAATAAATAAAATATTATAACAGATAATTACAGATATAACATATTTTAATTTTACTGTACAAGTATACAAATTTATTTACTTGAAATTACTGTAAAAGATTAATCTTTTTTTCAACTGTATTTATAAATATATTTTATTCAGACATATTAAATGGTTCCATATTTATTCCTTTGTATAGTTTAGTACAGAACGAATATTTAATTTTACTCTAATTTTATTTATCTGATATGTGAAAAAATATTCAATTAATATAGGAAACAAATATCAATCAAAAACTTTTGTAACAAAAATAATACAAAAAAATAAGGAAATTTAATAAACGGACCATATTGTTTTTCATTAGGAAACGAAATTAAAATATCCATTTGCATACATGTACATATTTACATTACTCAACACAATGTCACTTGAACATCTCGTGACAAGTTTTTAATCCACTACACCGTAGTATGTACTTTAAATATGTTCATATTTAAACAAAACCATGAATCATTTATTAGAACAATAATAAGGAAATCCTTTCTTTAACAACAACAGTAATATATATATATATATATATATATATATATATATATATATACATATATATATTTGGTATGCATATTCGTAAAATAATTAAATAAATTTTAAATTACAGAACTGGTGCGTGGTGATATAAAACAGGTGTGGCACACACCCATTTGATTGTATATACGGGAACAACCCTTTGCTTTCGTTTTGACCGGTCTGTTTTCAGTTCATTGTTTTTAAGTAATGGGTGTGCAGAGGGTGCGAATAAATTGCACAATAAAACGTGATATTGATTATGAAATATTTACAGATTTCGAGTGGACCTAGAGAACGATGTAGTTTCGAAATTAGTTTTATAATTAAATGCTAGTCACCACTTTTAAAATACACTTTTCGAGTAGTTCAAAGTTCTGCTTAACAACTCATCTCATTTATAGATTTTTTTTAAAAAATAATAAGCATATAATTATAAAATTAATATTTGATATATAAATATATATATATATATATATATATATAGAGAGAGAGAGAGAGAGAGAGAGAAAGAGAGAGCAGGTAGGGCTTTTTAATTTTAGTGAAGGCAATTTATCTAAGGGAGTAAACCCTAAATAAAAATCTTCACTAACTCACCTGATCATTGTGAATAGTATGACCAAATATCAATGAATGATAATATTTATTGAGACTTAGCCCAACAGTGGGCTGATATAAGCTGATATGATAATGGTGATACATATATATATATATATATATATATATATATATATATATATATATATATATATATATATATATATATGCGTATTTAAATTTATAATATCAATAAATTATTTCACATAGTCTTAAAATAAATTTGATAAATATTAATGTCGATTAAATATCAAGTTAGTTCTTAGTCTACAGTAATAAATATAAAGCATATATTCAAATAAATAAATAAAAATACTATAATAGCCTTGTAATATGTCTTACAAGCAGACTTTCGTGCACTGACTTGACGTACAATGTTCGTTCTCGTTCTTATATGATTTATTATGTCTGATAGTACCTCAACAACTACATTTTTGTCAAGAAAAAGCTTACAGCGAAAAAAAGAGAAAACCCTTTGTGCAATTTCAATTATTCGTTAGTAGACGGCAGGTTCGGTTCAGCATTGTAGCTATTTAAAAATAGAACGAATATCTTACCCTAACGAAAACGAAACGCTACCCTTACCCTACTTGGAATTCTGCCACTGTTGCAGAAAAAAGTGTGACTGACAGCGGGGTACTTCATTTCAACTTAGACTCATACTGAAAGGGAATCAAGATATTGGAAAAAATGCAAAACGGAGATCAGGAAGGATACAAGGATGGCTGACTACGAATTCACATATCTAACACTTGGTCTGAACGAGTTTTTCGAAATGTATCATTATGGAACAGACAAATTGTGTTGGTTTTTGTGAAATATTGTTTAGAAATAAACGTTTAAAAAAATTAATAGATAATCAATACAATGGTTTCAATGGAAGAGAGAAAATTTATGTGTCGTGAACTGAAATTTACATTCCAACAATTTATATATCTTTTAAGCACTATAATATTTGTTTTTAAGATTAATTTTTATTTCGAAATTATTTCATATTTATGTAATTCATTATTTCGAAATTTTTGTATAAGAAATATCAACACATTATATTATTTTAATTTATTAACAGTAAACAAATAAATCATTAAAAATAAATGAGATAAGAAAAATCTTAAAATTTTCTTTAACGAGCACAAAGATACATCATGAAATTTTTAGATTTTTTATTACTTATACAGGATTTCACAGTAAATGGAATCTATTAAAAATGATTCAATTAAAATGCAATTAACTGAAATATAATTTCGAGTGGCGTAGTTTATTATGAGAATAAATATAAAGAGAATGTTTTAGATTAGAAGCTTTCATTTAGAATTTTGTATCTGGGAAGTATTTTTATTTAATTTTATACAACGTTTTATTTCGAGTAAAGATTTCAGGTTTAATGGATTTTTTAATTTCTCTAAGAGAAAAATTATCTGTATTAGAATTTATATATATATATACATATATATATATATATATATATATATATATATATATATATGATAGTTTAATGTTGTATAATGACTTTTAGTTTAATATTTACCTCTTTTCTATGTTTTTGATGTCTTTATTTTACTTTTACTGAAATTAATTAATATCCCAAACATCACAAATTTTTAATTAAAGTGTTCAATAAATATGTATCGTCATTTTTAATGTGCTATTACAGCAATATCAAAGAGAACAATAAACAATTATTGAACACTTTAATTAAAAATTGTGCTGTTGAGAGTATTGATTTGTTTTAATAAAAGTGAATTTTGCTATCAAACTAATAATCTAATATCATCAAACTAATAATGTAATAATTTCATATTTCAAACATGAAGGATATAATATTTTTGATAATAATATCTGTATAAAAAAATCACTAGTATTTCTTTGAAAAATATTCGTAAATTTCTATTAGAATAAAGAGAATATATTATTTTCAAAACGTTGTATTCAGAGAGTAATTTTAAATTATTTGCGACAACTGTATGATCTGTGAACGTGTATAAAGTAAGATAAATGTAATGAACAAAAGCATTTCGTACCCAACCGGTAAGAAATTAAAGTAACTCACACGGTTTTGTTGTTTCTGTGCAAGGAAAATATTCCTGTGTTGGCAACAGAACAAGTCACTCGTTTTCACTGAAGGCTCATATGCGAAACGTAAGTGTAAATCGTGTATGGCTTAGCGCTCAGTTTAGAGTGAGCTCATTGCAATATTCGCAGGATCAAATGTGTATCTACCTCCTTCCACGACGAACACATTGCCAGACTCTAAAATCCTTTGCCAAGAAAGATTACAGTTTACGTTGAGCTTGTTTCGTATTTATTACAATTAAAATCTCGTGTTTAATTGCACTATTTTGCATTGACTCGATGTGTATACACGTTACGCTCGTTTCATTTACATGAAATTGAATTTACATAGCTTTATTCATGAGATAATCAATCATTATCATAGTATTTATTAGGGGATGCTGATAGATGAAATATGTAAAAAAACATGTTTTGTTGCAGAGTGAATGGAATCACTGTCACAATGCAGAAGTTAATCAATGAGAAATTTCCAATTGTTTTCATTAATTCTCATTTGAATTTTAATATATATATATATATATATATATATATAATTACCATAATCATTAAACAATTAAAATAATCTACATTATTCAAAATTATACATACTTGTAAATTTTTATTACAAATGTTTTCCATTTTCACTTTATTGTATATTTGTTAGTTTTATATACAATATAAAATATAAGTTGTGAAAATATAAACATTTCATTTCAAAATCAATTCGTTTATAAATCTATAAACATGTTTTTATTTCAACATTTTGAAACAAACATAGATTTCCATTCAGTACTAAATGATATGAAATAAAAATACACTGTTAAATGAAGTGTTATTAAATGTATTCCAAATTGACATACAGTGAAATGTTACAAGAAAAGCGTTTATATTTATCTTTCAACGTGATTTATTTTGATTTTAACAATACGAGTGATCTGATAGGTGCTTATTTTTGTATCAATTCAATACGAACGTTTAAAAATTGAACAAGTAATTGAATGCAATATTTAAATAGTTTATTTCTAAAGTTTACTTATTCCGATATTTAAATCAATTTCTTATAATTTGTAATGAAAATTGTTTTTGATTTAGATATGACTTAAATTGTGTTAAAATAAAATAATTATTCATTTATCTTGTAATTAGTTTACATGAATTCATATATTTTCAGATTTTTTAAAAAAATAATGAATTTGTATTTTGCAATCATTTAGTTGTTTGAAGATTTAAAATATTTTTCATATTTTATACTATTATCGATAAAATAATAGAATATTTTAATGCCTTTATATATAAAAAAGTAATTATTAAAAACTTAAAAATATTCTGGTGTTGAGAAATGATTCATTCTTGAAAAAGTGAATTATCCATATTCAAGAATTAATTCTAACATAACATTTTATTTGATTATTAAATAAATTATTTATGAAAGTGAATACGTAAATATTACATCATTAAGTACTTTTTATGGGATTATTGAGCCAATCTGGATTTATTAACTGAAATAATTTTTTTTTTCAAAAAAGAAAACACTTAAAATGATTACCTTTTTTATATTTGCAATGTACATAAAAGTTAATATATTTTTATATGCAAAACGTGCTATTCGACACATTTGTCTCAATATATCTATTATGAATCATTAATCAGACGCCAAACCTATTAAGAATACCACAATAGATCACCACAGGTACAAGAACCTCATATTGTCACGCCATGAAACGTCAGCAAAAAGCAAATAAAAGGGTAATATATCAATTTATAAAATATTAAGGATCGGCAGAATGTTTTATTTACTAATGTTACACTTATATTCAACGCTTATATTTGACAAGTATATATATATATATATATATATATATATATATATATATCAGAAAATAAAACAAATAAAATTAATATTTACTCCTTGAACGTCTACGTGTAACAAGTCTTTTACGTTGGAAAAAAGAACGATAGCGTTTTATGGAAATCGATTGAACTGTTGGAATAAATTGAATTATTCACAGCGGAGACTCGGGGCATTGTTTGAAAAAGTTTTTTCAAATTCTGTTTACTCAATGTCAGTGACGGTGGTAAAAGCAAGCGTCTTCTATTCAAGGAAACCAGAGTGAGCTGTCTCTCTGACAAGAAAATACAATCTGCATGCATGGCAGCCATCGCGTGCGGTCAAGACAGTTTACGAGGCTAGCTGGGTCATGAAGGTCATATCGTTCTAAACAACTGACCGTTTGCAAAACATTTTATACCATACTCTTTCTGTACAACAATGTTGATATCGAATTTATATGATAATGTCTTTTTTTGATTATTTTCTTTATCGATTGGTCGTCGAAAACGAGGACAGGATATTAAATTACAATAATTATAAACGTTTTATGAGCAGTAGAAATCATTTTATATTAATTATCTCATGTTAATAATTCTACGATTAGAAAATGTGCAAAACGATTTCAAGAATTGAAAATCTACCGAAAAACTTTTCAGAGGTCCAGATATTTCATTATTAAAAAATGAAGAGAAGACTGGAGAAAGCTATATAATTTTATTATTTTACAAGAAAAGCAGATAATTGTTTTTAAGTCGACTGGCCGTTCTAAAAACCGAGAAGTGTACTGACCTATTTTCTTTTTTAAAAAAATTCGAATATTTTATCTCGTTAACATTGTTAATGAGATAAAAATTCAGTCAGTGTGAATGAAATATTCATACTGATTGCATTCCATCTTGAACTTACGAGAATTTTAAATCGAGAGAAGAAATTTACATATGAATTATAAAATATATTGCAGGATACGATGGGGTCCTTTTAAACGACGTGCATGAAATTGTCATCAAACGCACCGAGCGTAATTTTATCTTGCGACGAGGTCGCTCCGCTGTTTTGTTGTGTAAATTTTCCATTATATGTGTGTTTATATCGCAAAGTGGCTAAGCGGAGGTAGGGCTTCCGCGAGCTTCACTGACTTTCGTTCTACTCACTTTTATCTCATGTATTAGGAACTTATCTCGCGCTGATCTAGAACACCAATCTTAAACGTGGAACATCGCTAGAAATACAATATTTCCAGGCTGTATCCACATCGTGATTTAATTTAAATAACATAAAGGACACATCTATTCTTTGTTTGTAGTTAGCTAAGTCGAATTTATTTAAACGGCCCCTTTTATTTCCATTCAATTTCTTAGTCTCGTTTATACCGTAACGTACTATTATTCCTTTTTTTAAAAAAATAGATATTAAATCAGAATACATTACAGTCTTTTTAATACATTTTATTTTAGTGATTAATATCACTCTTATTCTTTCAAAATGTCAAGTGTTTTATATAACGTTCAAATTGATTCCTGTTCTATGCAGGCTAATGCATTAACTACTAGTAATGAAAACAATTTCACGAGTTTTAATATTTAATCGTGACTTTCATATTTTCAAGTAATCGGAAGTGTTCCAGTTATATTCGAGATGTAATAGAAAATTGCTCTTGAACAACGGTTATTTAAAAAAATGCTCGTCAGTTTTACTAGTCTTATAAATAATTCATAAATTTGTTTCTCATGATTGAAATCGTTATAATTTTTTAATAATTAATATTTACATAGATAAGCTATTTTAAATTGTTTCTTTATTATTCGCAATTTTTATAATGTCCATAAAAATAATTATTATCAGCATCTGATTATATTGATTTTTTTATTATTTAATATATTTTCCATTAAATATTTTCAATATAAATATTTTATAAAAATAAATAAGAGAATATTAAAACAACAATTTGGTTTTTCTGATTAATAATTTTTTATAAATATGATTGAAATTATTTTAATAACTTTTTTTTGAAATATGTTGAATTCTTGAATTGATATTAGAATGGTTATTTATTTATTAGCTATAACTGAAATATCTGTTTTCATGCACATAAGCAGATATTTCAGTTATCTTTAATAAATATTAAGGATTTTTATTTGTTTTAGTCTATTAAAATATTTAATAAACAGATAGGTCAATAAACAATAAATTCCAGTTAATTTGATGAGAAATGTTTGCCATAATTAAACATCTTTAAATATTAATTTATATCGGTCAATGAAATATATTTCAAACTTAAAAAATCAATAGTCTATATATAATATATTTTTTATAAATTTTAATATATATATAATTATTTATGAAATTAAAATTTTAATTAACCATGAATCATTTAATAACAACTTAGTTACAAAATATGTTCTTGTCGTTAAATATAATAGAACTAAGTGAACAAAAACCTCTTCAATAAAACGTACGCAACGAATTTTGGCAAGATATAGAGACAATCAAGACTGTATATAATTTCATAAACGAACATATTAGTGTTCATAAATAATTCTCTTTAAAAATAAAGTTTACATTCGATATTAAATTCGGAGCGAGAATAGTAAATATTTAAAAACGAATTTATATACATATTATGATCCAATATCTTTACAAAATGGAACGGTTTTACGAGTCGCTTTTATTACATTTTTATTAGGGTTTATTTAAAAATGTTTTATAACATCTGTATTGTACGTGATATATTGTGTTCTTAATAAAATTGACAGACCGATAAGATGTTCACATTTATTGATTTCTGGATTGTTGTGCCATATGTTTTTAGATATTTGGAAAGTGGAGGGATGTTTTAAATAAATTCAGCAAATATTTATTTTCAAATAAATAATATTATGTATTATCTTTCAAAAATGGTTCAGGTTTATTGAAGATGTCATTTTTTTGTCTAGTTTGTATCTTGTAAATTTCTTGATTTATGATGGATTTTCAATTTTAAAATATCACTATAAATCAAAGAATTTACAACATTATTTTTTTTAATAATAATAATAAATATAAATAATATATGAGAATATATTATTATATTTGTTCAGTGTGAGTTTTAATATAAAGTTGATAATAATTGTAAATGGGGAAATAGAGTCAAGGGTGTCAAAAAAGCAAGTCAACAGACAAAATAAACAACTCTAATAATTTATTGTATCTTTTATATTTGACAACAATGAACTTGATCAAATATAAACATAAATAAATCTGCGCATTTTAACCACGGAACAACGTACAAACAACAACGGCGAACACTTCGTCGAATAGTTAGAAAATCCTTACATCATTTCCAATTTATTTCTTTTGCTAATAGATTTACTTCTTTGTTCGCAAGTTTTATGGGTATGTCGTGTCGCAGTCATGTCCGGTGTGGCCACGGCCTAATAAAGCTTACACATTTCTCAAGCGAACAGCACACAAAGTTTTAGTCCGCGCGGATTGAGTTACCCGCGAGCTTTCGTAGCCGTTCGAATTGTATTCCCGTCTTGTTCCAACATGACGAAACGAACGTTGTTCGTTTTTATCTATACGCAACATGATTCGAACGTACACAACGTCGTGCATTGAGAGTAGATAGAGGGCGCGCGCTTCAGTGGCCTCGTGATGAGAAGGTCTCTGGAGGCTACCAGCAGCTTCTACCGTCTCCGCCCTCCCGCCGGTGACGCAACACCGGCGGCGCTATTTTCCGCGGAGCCGCTTCACTTGGGGGGTTTAAGAGGACCGAGACCGAAGCTTGATAACGACCCAGGGAAAAAGGCTTACTAGAGGCCACAACACAAAGTTTATATTTACTGTATATATATATATATATATATATATATATATATATATATATATATACATACATACACACACACACACACACTTATATACATACACACATAAACATACGACCATATACGTAGATACAACCGTAACGAGAAGTTTTTCTTTTTTATAGAAATGAAAATTTCGTTGTGATTTATTTTCAAAATATTTTACTGTTATATAATGTTTATGAAAATCGAATTCGAAAACGTGTGAATAATTTAAGTGAGTTGAAAAGAAATGTGAATAAATAAATGTAATCAAGTTGAAAATTCTGTAAAATATATTCGAAGGGAAGATAAACTTCACTTATATATTTTATGACATAATTTATGTGTAATCGGGAACTTATTTATATTTCATAGCTAAAAAGCAAATGTATGTTTTGGAATTGTTGTGTGAATTGTTAATTTTCATAAATCTGATTTGAAACACAACGTATCTAAAATCATTTACATACAGTCTGACATATTCGTGAGAAATTTCGCTAATTTCACTCTTAGCTCAGTATAAAAATACGAATTGTACTCACTTTATCATAAAAGAACTTTTTATTTTCAAATTAAAAATGATAATTTAAAAAAAATATTTTGGAATATTAATTTTTCTTTTCATAAATATAATAATCTTGTTTATGATTGTAATTTTGGTACAAATCCTAGTTAAATTTTACCCTTTTTTAATTTCTTTTTTAAAATTTGTAATGAGGAAAATGATGATTTGAAAAAATTGAAAATAAGATCATTTAAAACCAGAACGTTTTTATAACAAAATGAATTTTAACCAATTTGTTTTTATATTTTTTAATTAAATTATTATTTAATAATAATTTCTATCGTAAAAAGTTGAAATTAATTATTGACTAAAATCTCCTCAGGTTTAATATCGCAGTAATTACAATGCATTAGATATTTGAATACATTTATAAATTTTCTACATCAAATTAAATTTTCTTTTTTTGGAAATTAAAATATTAATTGTAACTAAATTAGTAAAAATAATATTTTTAATACCTTTTTGTGTTGTAAAATTGTTCAGTAAAAGAAATTTCATAATACAATTTGCTAATTGTATTTAATCTCGTCGTATTTTGGTTATTAAAACATAGAACCGAAATAATATTTGCGCTCCGAATTCGACAACGAGTTTCTGAATGAATGCAGATTTCTGTGTAGACTACATTAACCTCCGAACTCGTATGTGCGTGCGGCTTGTCTGTGTCTGTGGTAAACGCACGCGATCGATGCTGAATGTCTGCTGCGTGTGTCGTGGGATGCATTGCGATATCGAGTCTGCTAAAAAAGCTCCGTTTTGTATAAACGACGTAATGTTTCTCGAACATTAAGTAATTAAACACCGTACATATGCTAATTTTAACCGATTGTTATATTTGAATATTTTTTTTTAGATAAGTAGTTTTAAAAATATACAGTACTTTTATTTTAATAAAATTTTTATTGCTTGAGAATTATTTTTTTCATTTAGATATTTTATTTACTAATTAAAATTAAAATTAAATTTTATTGAAGACAATTATTTTTTTTAATCTATAAAATCAAGCTGTTGTTTCGATTGCATTTGAAAAATATCGTTTAATTACGTACTTAATAACTTCTGTAAAAGTAAAGTGTGTGTGGGGGAGTGTGGGGATAATATATATGTGTTATCTATTTCGTATCGTTTGAATTTGTATTCTCAATTGTAATAATTAATTCGTCGACACTAACCTAGAAGTTATAACGTTATTAAAGTATCATCAGACGATTCATGTTGAGAGGAGTTGAGTATGAGTACAAGGAGCGTTTACAAACATGTATGGCGAAGGAAAAAACTCGATTAGATGTAATCGCGGAGCACCAGGTGTGTTTGTGTACACAGAGTACGTTAACAATAAATAAAATAACGAGAAATAATGAAATGGTATTCCGTACAGCGACGTAGTGGCGGGCATTCCCAGGAGTCGTGAGGGGGATATACCGTGTAATGGAGTGACCTGAGCATTGGTCAAATAACTTAACGATTACTGGTGCCCGGGGTATTGACGGGAATTACATTCTGCTTTATTACATGAACGATAATATTTAATAGAGGAACGTGCTGTAAATATTGATTTTTCAATTTGAAATATCAGCATCGATGATGATGTATCTGACAAGTTACGGTCAATGCATTTTTATTGTATTGTTATATGATGAGTCAGCAACATTCTCGATTGTCTGGTGTAAAAAAACGCGTTAATAATAATTGAATATGTCTGATGTGGCTTTAGAAATACATTATTATAATTTTATCGCTCTTGCTATTAAAAATGATCGTTTCGATTGGTACAAAAAAATCGGTATTGACAATTGATAATATTTTGGTTTAAAATTAGGGGTTGAAATAACATTACTGAAGTCTCTCAATTAAAATATAAATTGTGTTTTTTTCAATAATGTCGATAAACATAAAATTTAATTTTAAAAATTCAAATTGATATCTATTTTTCTCTATAAAATGTTATAATAATTCAATCCTTTGACATACAATATTTTGTTACTGTCAGTTAAAATAGTTTATTTCCACGAGATAAATTGTGTATTACTTTGCATAAAATCATTTTGTATGAAAATAACAATCTGTGTAATGTCTATCGTTTCCAGTTTATTAACTGAGCTTTAAAATGATGTAAACAAGTGAAATAAATTAAAACCGACTATTAAATAAATTTCCACGGAGTATATTTCCAACATGACGCTATTACAATGTAATTGTACATGCACGCCAAATACTGACACGCATCATAATCATTGTCATTACAAATTGGAAGGCAGTGAGTGAGTACGGTCAACGTTTAACAAAAGCGTGACTAGAACTGTGACCTGCACGTACGCGACGAAGTATTTACATGTTAAAGTCGTCGACAAGCGTTTTGAACTCGGCTAAAGTTTGCCAGTGGTCCACAAATGCAACATGCATGTAACTTGTTCGCACAAGTAAATCAAAGACGATGTCCACGACGACGACGACGACAGTGTCCCGTATCGTGGCGTGCATCTGGTGTTTTGCGTCCCGTCGACATTTTTCATGTGAAATATCCCAATGCGACGAAGAAGTGTGGCCGTCGTTGCGGCGGCGCCTGTGAACGCAACGTCGGCCGACGACGTCGTTGAGACGATCTTCGCACGCAGCGCACGAATTATTGCGTCGTGACGTAATTTATTTTATTAATATTTTATGCTTTTAATAGGTCCGTAATGTAGTGTTTAAACGAGACGTAAAAACTTGTTAAATTCCAAAGACGTCTGCGGTTCTTAATTCGATCTTACGAGTGTGTATTATTATGAGGAGAAAGTTGCTGCTTCTCTTGTACGTTTCGCTTATTTTTTTTAACACTCGTTTAGAAAACATTTATAATCATTTTTTAACTCGACGACAGTTATGTAGTGGAAAATATTTATATACTTCTTGTATTAGTTACTTTAAAAGAAATGCATGTAATAGTGATATATGTAGAAATTTATTATGGTTTTTAATAATACATTCTTTCAACTTATTCTAGTCATAAATATTATAATAAAACTGCTTTGTTGATGTATGTATTTTGTGTATATATATATATATATATATTTGAGTATATATTTTTTATTTTATATGACTCTAGTGGTACTCAATTAAAATTATCATAAATAATAATAAATAATCAGTTGAGTTTGTAACAAAAGTGAATTTACAATACTTTCAATTTTTATTTAAATTTTCAATAATTTTAATAAATTATTCAGATATATAAATTGAGTTATATAATCTCTAGTCCATTAATTTAATTCTAATATCAAGTTTACATTTTTTTTTGAGTATTGAAATTTATGTAGATATGGATGATCAGTTTTATGACCTTCATTTATTATTGTAGTCGCATATTATCCACTAACGAAGTTATTAGGGACGTGAAATTGTATATTCAGTGTATGTATATATATTCATAATTGCTTGCATATAAATTTAATTATCTTTTGATATTCACTTAGAAAATTGTAAAAATAAATTAGTCTTTTATTGTTTTTATAGTATAAAGAATAATTTTAAGATTTAATTTTCGATTTATGTCATTAAAAAATCATTTAAAAATAACCAGCATTTAAGCAGATTTATTAAACTTATCTACCAAAAAGTGAAAATTACAATTAAACAAGTAATTTCTTTTCTAAGACTTGTTAGTTTTAAAAAATGTCCGCATACGAAATTTCGTTGTTTGATATAATATTTCTTGGTAACAACGGTTTGTAAATGTATGATTAAGCTGAAAGTTCATTTCTGGAGTCAAGAAACGTGCTGGTTGTGGTTAAACCGTTGGTACTGTTAGTCTAACTTATCAACTCAGTTGTCCAACTAAATTTGAGAGGAAACTTAAGCACTGCAGTAACATAAGAACAATGAACGTCATTATATTTCGTATTATATATATATATATATATATATATATATATATATATATATATATATATTAAATAGTACAAGGACGACAGTAGAACTCTTAATGTGATACTCGTTAACGTACAGATGGGTGAGTTTTTTAGCCTTACTCGAAATGACAAACTCTAACGTTAGACATCTTCCGTCGTCTTAACATATGTGATTTATGTTATATAAAGATGTTTTAACATTTTTTCTAATAATGGATATTAAAGTTATATAAACATATATATATATATATATATATATATATATATATATATATATATATATATAGAAAGAGAGAGAGAGTTTTATTAATAAATTTTGATTATTCTACATGATTATTTTTTCATATAAAAAGTAATTATCAAAAGTATGGATAATTATATACAATAATATATTTATTAAATAAATTGAGGTTCGAATTGAGATTTATTATTTATTTTTATTTTAAATTACAAAATTATATTAAGTTGGCAAATATCTCCCTTCCGCCTTCTGGTCTTTTGAATTTCGCAGCTATGTACAAAAAAAAAAGCGGAAGGGAGATACTTGCCAACCTAATATTAAAAATATTTTTTACAAAATTATAAATCATTATATATATAATATATTGTATGTATGTACGATATTTATATGTTTGTGTTTTTTTTATAAATGTCTTGTATATAATATAGATACACAATTTTGTCATTGTATTTTGTATTCCAAAAGAGTTGACCCGTAAAATATCAAATGTAAATACTTATAATTTATTAAAATAAGTATTACGAAATAATCGCCGTTTAATTACCGAACAAATGATTAATGTCATCAAACAGTGTGCTGTCACCGATGAAGAGGAATTTTAAAGACGACGTTTTCTAATTCACTAATATCTGCTGACATTTAAATAAATGATGCCGTTAAAGAGTCACACTTTTAAATTAATTAATGACTTCCAGAAAGGTAGTTTACCCGCATTTTCTACTAGAGTGATTCGTTCAGTATGCTGTTTGATATGTACGTCAGACCTGCAGATAATTATAATGAATATGCCATGAAGGCATCTGTTCACTACCGAGCTTAAGGTTTGGAATAGTTGGGATACGGTCATGGTCAGTAAATTAATATATTCGATTATTCGAAAAAAAATCTATTTTGAATAGAGAATTATTTTTTTAATTATTTTTGTTCATACATTTTTTTATACATTTTTATATATTATATTTTACAACAATTCTTATTTTGAATTATTTTTGGGTATTATATATATATATATATATATATATATATATATATATATATATATATATATATATATATAATGAGTGTGACTATACTTGTGTATATGAATTTGGGACTTGAATTGTTAGCACAAGTTTAAAAGAACTTTTATTAAAAGTACTTCGTTAATTAATATTCAAGTATAGAAAGCAAGATTAAATAATGAATAACAGTTCAGAAAATAGTTTCTTTCCAATGCGTTCAGTCGACCATACGAACATATAAGAGTGTGCTCACTGTACAAGGGAAACACCAATAAATGTTTCAAAAGCAAACATAACAGAGTTCACATTCAGCTCGCCGCTTTATCAAACTTTTCAATTTACTTCCACTAATGCGATTTTCTTCGATTTTGTCGCGCGTTGGCGAGCACCTCTTATGTCTTTATCGAAATAAAGTGAATGCTTTAGTAATGTTAATATTGAGGTGAATATACAAGATTTTATATATATATATATATATATATATATATATATATATATATATATATACTGCTATTTTTTTCAACAAAAAGGTTCTAACGATTATGGCATCGCCATCGAAATACACATCAGCCGACATATTTATAAATAATAAGTGACTATTGAACACTTTAAAATCATTTTGGTGTTGGGGTTAAAATTCATTTGTGTTAAAGCGAATCAGCCACATTTCCAAAACAATCAATGTATTTTTTTAATGTTTTAATTGAAGTTATAAAATCAATTTAATATAAAGGTCATTGAAAAATTCTAGATACGTCATTATATATTTGAACTGAAAACTTTTATCTATCAGTGGAATCATTTTATACACGCAATACGAATTATCAATCATTATGATTTTGAGATCACGATTATTTATGTTTAAAGGTAAAATTACTTGTCTAGACTGTCTGTTTTATGTAAAAAATTAAATCGGATATAATTGCATTGACAAGTGTAAGTTCAGTGACATAGACTAGTGTTATTGTGTTCAATTTTTTTTTTGGAATAGAATTTTATGAAAATTATATATTTATATATATATATATATATATATATATATATATATATATATATATTTATGTTTGTATGTATGCTGGTTGATTTAATATTACTTTAACATTGAGTTCAATGTGAAAATGGCAATACAACATTTCTATATAGGTATATGAGTATATGTGTCCTATTTTCGCTGATAAATTGTGAAACCGTTTACATTCATTGCCGGTTCGCTGGTAACACACCCCTACTTCTACTTCGTGCTCGGTTCGATGCTATGTCTTGCACCTGCTTGCATAGAACGGCGTCGGTCGCGAGATCGATTCACGTCTTCGGATATATTATGGCGCAAAATAACGAAAAGTAGGTTTGAGCTGTTTCATATTTGATTGAATTGTGTTCACTGTTGCGGAAGGCACTGGCGTTTCTGTGACGATGTTTGAACTCGTTTCGAGTTGATATAATTTTAAATTATGCACGCGATATTATTTGATGACGGTACGTTTACTAAGTCCCGCGTTCTTTCGACAGAATTGTCTATTGTTCTTTCGTCCTGGTATTCGGCGTCTCGAGGATTTTTTTTTTGTATCATTCTGTTAAATAATTTAAGTATATAAAAATAGAACTGGCGTGAAAAAGAAAATAGTTTATTTAATATATAAGAAATAATGTTAAGATATTCTATTATATACATGATATTTTATTACTGTTAAAAAAAATTCAATAAAAATTAATTGGAAATTTTTGAATTTACAAATTACTTTTATAAAATAATTCTTGGATAAATTAATTTATTTTTTAAAAAATTAGTAATGTAGATGATTTTATTTTGTATTAAATTTCTTGGAAGTAAATATTAAATATTTAACAATTCTTTCTTAGATTTTTCTTATGTATATATAAATGTATACGAGTATATGTGTGTGTATATGTAGTTATAACAATGATAGAGAATAGTGTAGACTGTTGTAGAGGCTGTTTCGAAAGTAGGAAAGAGAGTTTACATCCGGTTCTCGGCCGACCGTTTCAGCTGAGATCTTCCGTAGTTTTCTTGACTTTTACAGGAAATACTGGAATGATTTCTCAAAGACCTTCTAGTAAATACATCATTTCATTCTCTGTTTCTCAGTGTTTTCTAAAAAGCTTGATAAAGATAATTTTTATTTTAGTAAGTTTTTATTATAAATATAAGCACATATGTATATATATATATAAGTTTATAAAGCTCATTTTATATAAATTCAGATGATTATTGAATATTAAAAAAATATTTTTTATTTAAATTGATAGTTTGTTTTGTTGAATATATTGAGATTATTTGATATTGTGTTATTTAGTTCAAGTATGTGTGTAAAAGTGCTCAACATATTTTATGTAATGTGAAAATGTAAAATTATATTCGATGCTATCAATGTAATACGTTTTTAACAAAAGGCCAATAAAAGCTGTATAACACAATGACCTGATTCTGTTGACTGTGTGCATTCCTTAAAAGAAATATGAAATTCGATATGGTTGTGGAAAAGATCACGTTTCCAAGTTTTCCAAACACGAGAACAAATAAAGCATTTCCAAGAGAAGTATTCCGAGAGAGAAGCGTTCCTTTCATGTATGATAATTTTAAATACTTTTCATACAAAATCTACACAACCCGGTGTAGTCGGCTGTTGCTGTGGTATGCACGAATATTATATTTCGCCTTTGTAGTCGGTATCCGTTGTAACTTTGCTTTCAGCGTCGAGTTGTGAAACAAAATAGCCCACGTCTATTTGAAACCCGGCTACTGCCGTCGCCCGCGTCTTTATCTAGAATTCGCGAGATGTGGATGAAGGGACGCCGTTCGAGAATCGGAGTTATAACGGCGTACATAGATCCTAACCTCTTGTCTATTCGTCATATGCATACGATATGTACGACTGCCATTATTAGCCTGAACAGTTGTTTCTATTTCTATACCGTGAACAATGCATTCATTTCAAACTTCCACAGACATTGCATATGCTCTCTGCTACATCGAGATTGTGTTTTCATATTTCACTAAAGATATTAATTGAAATTCCGTGACATTACATTTAAACAAACATTTCATCGAGAAACATTATAAAAATGCATGTACATTTAAATTTCTTCAAGTACGAAAAATTTTTTTCTATTATTTCTTAAAAATGTTTATATCAATATACGTACATACATACATATATATATATATATATATATATATATATATATATATATATATATTTATATAATATGTATGTATATGTGTGTGTATGTAATATGAAATATGCTATTTTAAAAGATATTATTACAAAGATACTTCATATTTCAGAAACAAAGTTATAAAAATAAATTCACTTTTATTTACTAATAAATTACATTTTTATATTGAAAAGTTTTTTGAAATACATGTAAAATAAATTCAAATAATTCCAAAGGAAATACAGTTTTATTTTATTAATAAATAAATTAGTTTTTAGTAGATATTTTTAAGTCAAAAAATGAAAAAGGATGTTTTTATTTCTTATTCTAGCTTAATAAGTAAATTATTATATTTTTTATTATTGATTAGTGTTTTTAACTAATAAATAAATACATTTACAGCAAAAAAATCATTTTTGAAAAATCTTCATTTTTTATCAAATTTTGCATACTATAGGTCGTTGTAATTTTTGGGTTAAAAATGAAAGTTTAAAATAACGAGATTTTTTGTTATTATTTAATAGATTATATCGAGATTAATCCAATTCTGATAAAAATGACTTTTCTTTTTAAAAATTACAATAATTATTAACTGAACCAAAAAATATAATTCTTTGGAATCATTGACTGAATTCACTACAGAATTAAAATTAAAAATAATGAAAATTAATTCTTTTTAATTTTAATTAAGGCCGAAAAAAATACAAAATGAAAAAGGATGTTTTTATTTCTTATTTTTTAATTTTTATTATTTTAGTGTTTTTAAAAATAAATAAATGGTTGGCCGAAAAATCTTCAATGTTGCCGAAAAATGGTTGGCCGAAAAATATCTCGGTTGGTCGTTATTAAAATATATTATTTCGAGCCAATTCTGGTAAAAATGACTTTTTGGCCGAAAAATATATTTTTCGGCGAACCGAGGATATTTTTCGGCCAACCGAGGATATTTTTCGGCCAACCGAGGATATTTTTCGGCCAACCGAGGATATTTTTCGGTCAACCGAGGATATTTTTCGGTCAACCGAGGATATTTTTCGGTCAACCGAGGATATTTTTCGGTCAACCGAGGATATTTTTCGGCGAACCGAGGATATTTTTCGGCCGACCGAGAATATTTTTCGGCTAACCATTTGACTGAAAAATATCCTTGGTTGACCGAAAAATGTCCTTGTTTGACCAAAAAATGTCATTGGTTGGCAAATATCGCCGGTAGAATGGAAATATCGCCGGTATAGGTCCTGGTAATTTATGGGCTAAAAATGAAAGTTTAAAATAATATGATTTTTCACTATAATTTGATAGATTTTATTAAAATTAAATCATTTTGACTATTAATAGTTTTTAATTTCCAAAAATTTATTGTTTTTTCAATCGAAATCGATTTTAAGAAAATTATTGATTTAGTAAAACTTTTAAATTGAAATTTGTAGCATATATGTTCTAAAAATGAATATTTTTTTTAAACTAATTATATACTCTAATCAAATAGTCTTTGTCAAGAAAAAAATATAATAGTTGTTTAAAAAAATAATTTTAAAATAAAACGGTATAAATATATTTAATTTTTAAATTTATTTCATTTCTACATTTTAATAAATCTTTTTAATAATAAATGTTTATTTCTAATGAAACATATAACATTTTTAAATAGATATCATTTAATTTTGTTTCGTTATTTAGTATAATGAAAATGTAATGTATAAAAAATTGTTAAGATAAATCTAGATATGGTTATTAGTACATAAAGGTCACAGTACGTACAAAAAATATTTAAAAATAAAATGAAACTTGTATTTGAAAACTTAAAGTAGCACCGTGTACTGATAAGAATTTTCGCAACGACACCGTGAAAATAGTCAGACGTTTTAGTGAGACTTACAAAAAAATATAACATATGCATATGACGTGCGTAGAAAAAAACCCACAGTCCACGAAAATGTCCATAAATAATCGTTTCAGTGTATGTTCGTATTTCCACATTAAACATTTTATTATTCACTTCCTCGTAATGAATGTGCGATTTGCATATAAGGATCCTGAATTTTTTTACGGTAGAATAAGGAATATACTTCTAGCTATGAAAAAAGATTACAGAATAAATGACTATAACATAACTTAATTTCTTCATTTTAAAAGAAAAGTGGAGTAGTTACAGTCAGTCGTAGAATAATTATACCGATAGTTTATTATTTTTATTATGTTTCTTATCGCGGTAATTTTTTTCTTTAGAAAAAATTATCAAAGTTAAGTTTATCAGCTCAATTTCATGAACATATAATAAAATGTTTGACTTACATGTTTGTAGGATATTTCTGCGAATTTAATGCGTGAAATATATTTTATTCATCCATCTTACGTTTCGTTTTATGTTTAACGTATGCATTTTTGAACAAAATAAGGTCGGAAAAGCATTTGCATATGTATATATATATATATATATATATACACATATTTTTATGTGTATTGCAATATACGGATGTATTTTACAATAATTAAAAAATAATTATTTCTTTTTATTAGAGGAAAAGATAATTAAAAAATATATAAACTTTATAACGGATGTAATTATTTGTAAAATATAACGACATTTTCACAAAGATAAGTAAGTAAATGAAATTGGATATAAATATCTTTTATTACAGAATTTTGCAATTATATAATATAACAATTAAAAAAATATATAAATTATTTTTTTATAATTTTCAAAAAGATTTAATCAAGAATAAATTCATAATTTTGTACTAATCATTTAATTTTTTTTAAAAAAATCTTCCTATTATAACGTTAGATTAAATATATGTAGTTGTACTAAATTCAGAAATAATGTTATTTAATAAAGGTATTTTTTTAAACAATATTCAATCTATAATATAGATATTTATTTATGTATAATAACATTTAAATATATGTACAATCATTTGAAATACCAATACTATTTTCTGGTAAAAAATAATTATAATTAATTACTGTAACTTACCTTGAAGAAGTTTTAAACTTTTGGATTTTTAAATAATGACTAGAAACTATTATTTTAATTAAAATGTATAAAATTTTGACATAAAATCTAACAGTATGTGAACTTGTTTATATATATATATATATATATATATATTAATGTTTATAATTTTTGAGTAAGTTGCTATTAAGTTTTTTACAAACTTCGTTTTATGCAGATATGGTCGAACGTAAAGAAAATTAATTACGTTTTTCCTACATGTAACTAAACTAACTATCGTTATCCATATTTACAATCATCTTACTACTATTAATATTGAAATGAAATTTGTTGAATGTAGATAATTGGGTTCGTTAAATGTCAAGTACACTTAATAATCAATGTTTATATTCATGAAATAAATGTCATTATTATTCGTTATAGGCCAAATAGCAGTTGCATGTAATTGTAAATGAGTTCTGATTAATAAATGCTGTACTGATTGTCGGATAATAGCAGGTAATTGTTCATCGATGTAATATTTGATAAAGTTTATGTATTTTGTAAATTAATGATTAGGCTCTATTATAACCGGATATTGATGATGGAAATTAAATATATATATATATATATATATATATATATATATATATACGTGTGTGTGTACGTACATGCGTGAGTGTATATCTACCTACACACAAAGATTAATATTAATAGTATATAATCTATAGAGTAATGGTTTAAAACCACTGTCTTTTTAGAGGATACATGATATATATTTTTCAAGTTTTAATATAAACAAATATAGTTATATATATATATAAATTAATGTAAAAAGGATTTATTATATTTTTTTTATTTAAAATAGAAATTATATTTCAAAAAAAATTTGATTGATGAATTCAAATTTTCACAGGATAACTTAAAGTTGAACAAATGTTACTTCTCTGAAGTGACTGACTTATCTTTTGAATAAATTCGTTATTTTCAACGTAGTTTATGGTCACAAAAAAGTGTTTTTGCTGTGAAAGAAACTCTAAGAACATATTCCAACCTGTCAAATCAGCTGATGTATGTTCATAAATGGACGTTTGTGTTATATTGGTTTGACACAAGTTATTCATATATATGTATATATACACAAGTATATGTGTACCTAAAGCTGTTTAAAATTTCTTATTTAGATATTAGCATTTCAGTCAATTTCTTCAAAATAGTAATATTTGATATTTATCATAAATTGTAAATTGAATTTAATAGATTTTAAAATTTCATCAAATATGTTTTCTAAATTTGAATTGAAGACAGATATATTGGGAAAAAAACAATTATATATATACATATATAAATAAATCATTTTTTAAATAAGTACTTAACTTTCGTGTTCTCATATCAATAAAAAATAACTAAAGCGTTTATATCGTCTCGTACGATTCGAAATATTTATATACCAGATTAACAATACATTTCGTTCAAATCGAAAATTGCTCGTATCAATCTACTCAGTGATGCTGAAATACGCCCTGAGCAATTGCCAATCATTACTTACCGTATGCCGAGTATAACCCAGTTTATAGCATGTACTATTGTCGATACAAGATAATACGAACATCGCCGTCGACTGCCTGTAAGGCTTAGACCTGCCTGATACAATGGACGTCCACTCGGCTTTGATAAATGTTCTGATACATTTCCTATCTATTTATGTGAAATCAATAATATTTCCTTGTCAAAAGATGTCAACAATATTACATCCTATTCAACTGGGCATCTATAATCTTTTGTGTTTCGTATTTCAGTTAATTTATTTTGTAGATTGAAACATTGCACACATACACACACACATATACATATATATATATAAATGTACTCTATTTTCTCTGTCTTATAGATAAATCATGATTCATGCAATTCATTTTAACGATTGTAAATAAATTTTAAAAAAATCTATTATTTTTTTAATTTGTCATTCAATTTAAAAATGAAAATGACATATCTCTTAAAAATATATAAATTATTATTCATTTGGGAACAAGACAGTAATTTAAGTTTAGCACTTTTACTAAGAAAATTAAGTCATTATTTCAGACTGAAATCTTTTAAAAATAATTCATAGAGAGAAAAATGAAATGAAGTAATGAATGAGTAAGTAATTTAATTTCATTTAAACTTGTGTAATCATAATTATTCGTTAAATATATATAGAAAATTTGTGCTTATTTTTTGGTTAGCTATTAAAATAAAATATTGTCATAGATTTTAGTTGAGAGTTATGGTCTGATATTAAAAATACAATAATCGTGTAGTTTATTGTTGTTGTGACTCTCGCGTTCTATAACTTTGCGAATAACAACATGTAAATTAGTTGTTTCAAGGCAAAGATACACATATATTATATACGGCAACCTAATATCCCGACAACAATTAAGACAATAAATCAGGCGCACTGATTAAATTCGCTCGTTACATCATAACATTAAGTAGGCTGTTAAAGTGTGCGGTAACGAAATATGATCAGTTTTCGCCCGCTATTATGCTAGTTTCAAATGGACTAAATTTATAGCTGGAAGGTCTCAGATGAGAACAGGAAACGGTGCAGCCACTGCTGAGGTTCCGTTGCTTTATACGGCGAAAATTATCAGAATCTGGGTTAATTACGATCGACTGACGGGGGCGGCTCGTTCGCCGCCTACGTTCCACCACACTGTGCCATCTCTGCACTCGGTTCGAGTTCGAACTGCGTGCTCGCGACCCTTTGAAAGCCGCAGAAATGATTCGAATGTTCGGATGCTGCTGTTACGATCGCTGCAATATGCAACAACCCCGCAGTGCGACCACTGTTCGTGATTAGTCCAATATTAATTTCGCTCTTCTGTGAATTTTACAAAGGGCGTGTGAATGCTATTGCTTGATTTAAATTCAGAGTTTGTCGGATTCATTTGCACTATATACAGATTTTGTTGTTAACATTTTAGATTAGCATAATTTGAATCGAAGCGAATAGTAATGCTGATTAGAATCTTATTCACAGTAGTCAGCACTAAAATATATTAGTTACTATAAATGCTATTGTATACGATTTTAAACATTTTCATTTTAAATAAAACCATTAAATTAATTAATATTAAAAAATTAAAAAAATAAAATAGTACAAAAATTGTTCAGATGTCATTACAAACATTTTTTTTCAAATATTAATTAATAAATTATAAAATTGAAAAAATGTTGTTCTATTCAAATATGATTTAAACCAATGATTGTAACTAAAATTAAATATTTTAAATATTTTTTTAAAAATTCTAAATAAAAATATGAAATGTTTATTTCATTTCTGATATGAATTTATGCCTATTCATAATAATAACTCGTTACCGTACTGTTTTCACCTATTAATTGTTATTCGCATTTCATGTGTACACGAATCTTCATTCTTCGTTGTTATATCTCGTGTCAAATGAAAACACAACAATTTATGTTTCTCGAGCATATAACCATCATTTCATACAATCATCAGCATTCTTGTTGTACTCTGTATTGTTATTAAACGAAATAATTGCACGGTTAATTTGTCTCCGCCAGACACGTATTGTATTACGAACACGGTTGAATTCAGTTGAAATTCAACGACGGCGAGTACGCATCCGAAGAACTTCTTATTCAAATGTAATAGGAATTATCTCGTTTTCGTATTTAAATTCAACGGGTTTGTTCTATTCGTCTGTCGACATTGCCTGATCTTTATGCAGGATTGCACGTTGCACAATAGATGATTGGTATAGTTTTCTATATGCGCTGAGCCGTTCCGAATTCATGAGATCGCCAGATCCCGCCGTTGAAGATTTGACACGACGGTGGACGAGCACGGTGCGGTCGCGGGTGATACGAGACCTACCATTGAGACGCTGTTTTGCGGCGACGTGCCCCGACTCGCAAACTTATTTCTTGTTCATGACTATGTTGCTGTGTCTATCGGCCTGAATTTCGTACTTTCGACACGACGAGAAAATACAGGAAAAACCCTATTTTTCGATGAAAAAGATATCTTTACTTTCCGATTGTTACCTTGTTGATTTTTTTATAACAAGAATTTTACTAGATAATAGCAATGCCGTTTGTGTTACTATCTCATGTTGTATAACATTTATATAAAAATCGAAAGCTTTTATTTTTCAATCCAAACTTTGATAGCTTTTATAGAAAACATAAAAACGTGCTTTGTACAAAATTCACGCACACATAAATACACATCTATATAATAAATACGAACTTTTTCAATGTCTTCATTTCTAATATTTTCTGATAAATATATTTAAATTTATTTAAACTTCTTGTTAGTATTCAATTCTTTAAAAAATAAAATAAAAAAAATATGAATTATTAAAATAAAAAGTGTGAAATAAATTTTTATACATAAAGGGGTATTTATTTCTTCAATCAATGTTTTAGATAGGGTGTTTTTATTTGTTAATTCCATCTCTAGTTATATATAGTGGATAATTAAATTTGAATTTAATTTAACATGACGTATTTAATTAAACAGAATAATGACAGGATGTAAGTTTGTTAATAAAATATTCCAATAGATAAAGCGTAGAGTAGTTTTTGCTCGAGTTGAAACGAATTGTATGAAAGCGAATGGAATTAATTTATAAAACTATAACGTTGTAGTAAAACAGTTTGTTGCTTGATTGTTCGCAAGTCGTGCCCACTGAGACCTTAACAATTGTTTTGATGAGGAGCTAGGTCTCCGGACGTCTGTTTAGACTTGCTGCAGGCACTGAAAATCAACCCACAGAGTATTAGACTTCAATTAATTAATTTCATTTACGAACGAACAAAACAAACACAACAAAGTTGCGTGCCATACCTATTGAATGTACTAAATCTGTCCGATATCAATCACTGCGCGCACGATGGGCCATCAAATCAAACAACATCGAAATAAAATCAACGTCGTCCATCCCGGCTGTCCGCCCTCCGGTTCTCATCTGCAGAACACGTCAAACAAGAGAGCGGTGTGATGTTACGCTCTGTGTCGTGTTGTCAACGTAAAAACTGCGGCTCGCGTAATTGAAACCTGACTAATGAAAGCGACGTCGTATTGTGATAAATTCCGCAGTGCGTCGGTCACCCGCGCCCGCCACCGACAACAGTTTACAAATGGCGGCCGTTTTAAAATATGACCACGAGCCGTGAAATAGAGAAAAAAACGCACGTATGCAGATTGGGTATGGGAATAGTGATTTAACATCCCGTCCGGCTGCATGCAACGCGCTCGAGTGTTTTCAGCAGGGCATGACAGAGGCGCCATACGAAATGACCCACCCTCACTCTGTCCACAACCGCCGAACGCTAGCCGCCTTCCATAGTGTGTATCAGTGGGGGTGCATACATCTGTGTGTGGCGGATATGTGTGGATGTCGTCGTTCGATGTGTGCGAATGTATACGTGTACGCTTACGCCAGTCTCTCTGCAGCTCTCTGTTTTTGAATGCTTGTACGTAGGATATGGATATGTATGTGTGTGTAGATAATGTTCACCTCAACACATCCACTGGCCTTCTAAACCCCTTTCTCATCATCTAACGCAGCTCTTCACGGGCGAGTTTATGAACTGGAGAACGATGCGTGTTGTGTTTGTGCCGTGTGTATAATTACACGTTTTGTTGACGCTTTTTGTTGATATTTTTATTGATAATTAAATTGTATATCTTTTTGAAGTCTGTTTGTAATGGATTTTACATAGAAAGTATTATATATGTAATGTATGTATGTATGTGTGTGTATGTATTTAATCCATACAAAACATTTTTCCTATTAATTATTATTCTATTTATTGAAAATACATTTTACCGGATTAAACTATTGTTTTATAAAATATCCAACAACTTCAAATTTGTAATATCAATAGAATGAGTTTATATGCCTATTAAATATGATAAAATTACTATTAATATACGTATAAGTGATGGAAAAAAGACACTAAGTTATTATGGAACACTTGAGTAAGAAATAAATTGGAATTAAAGTTTTGTATATGAATTAAAAAAATATATTTGAATATATTATCTGTTTCATAATTTTTTAGCTAAAAAAGTCTAAAAATATTGTTAATTTTCGTCATAATTTATTATTAAGATTCAGTAGGTTGAATTTTCAACAGTTTAACACGAATGTTTTTATCTGCATATTTTATATTTTTTGAAATTTAATTTTTGTTCATTTTGTATTATAAAAATACTAGAATAATAAAATCTAAAATGTTATTTATACATTGAAAAAATATTCTCTTATTTGCTTATTTACATATATTTTTGAAAAATATCATACATTTAATAAAATGTCTATTTAATTTCGAAATAACGTAATTTTATTCGAAACGAACAGAGCACATATTCAAATGATAGAAAAATATTGAAACGTAAATGAATTTCGACTTCGGAAAACGATAATTTATTCATAATTTTCATTTGGTCATTTTCTACAAAATCGTATACGTAAATATTCACGTGCACAGGAAATGCATCGGTGCATAAAGCTCGCCATGCGGGATGATGTGTAGCCACAAAACCTGCACCGCAATGTAATCATTACCCACTCAGTCGCGGCGGGCGTATGTGCACCGGATTAGGCTGATATTTTTAATTAAATTTTCCATTCCTTAAATTTATGTTCTACCTACTGGCGACCGCAAACAGACCCATAAAAAAATATTATAATAACTCTCGGCGTATGTTCGTACTTCTATGGAAATATTTATATTTTGCAGACTGGAAAAAATAACAGCTTTTCCGTGTATGCGCAAATATTTACGTAATTTGATCATATTGTGTTGTTTGCGCGTATCGTTAATTAGATGCGATTTTTTTCACGTTTTCTAACAAAACGGATATAAATATTTGATTGAAATTATAAATAATGCACGTTTGATGAACAGTTAATTATATTTGAATTTAAATATATTTTTTTTAGAATTTAAAGAAATACATTTTCTTAACAGAGAATTATGAAGAGATGTTATACATATTTGAATATAATTTAAAATAGAATCTAACTGGGGTTCCTTTAAGCTATATTTTATACAACAGTCAGTTCATAAAACATGAATATAAGAAAAAATATATTAAATACCGGTCAAAAACAACGTGTAGTAATACTTGAAAATATATTCTTATGAAATAAGTATAATAAAAGCGAAAGCACGTTTACAACTTGACAATTCAAATAGCTTTGTAGACCTATCCGGTTCCAGAACCGTAATTTTGGGCTCCACTGAACTAGCGTATGCCACCCAGTTTACAACATACATTGTACAGCATAAAACAATATGTGTCAACTTTATAATTTATATTCTGTCTCTACATATATATATATATATATATATATATATATATATATATATATATATATATATATATATATACATAAGTGTGTGTGTATAAAGCGATGTACCGATTATCAAATCTTTATTTCAGGTAAACATTTAAAACATAAAGAAAAATAAATATCATCCTACATTATTAAATTTGTAACTGATCATTTATTTATTGAAAATAAATTGTCTTTGTTTGTTCTTTTATAGCTATTTTCTTCATATAGAATTTTTATAAATCCTTTTTATCGTAGAAAATAGTATATGTATTTAATTAGGTAATACATTTTAAATGAGCAGATTTTGTATCATCTATGAATTTTTTTCTGTTCATTTATTAAGTTTTATATATTATTTTTCCTATATCAAATTAAATTATTTATTCTTCGTTTCTATTAGAAATAAATATATGAAATAAAGTAGAAAAAAATTATATCAATTTAATATACTATGAAATTTATTTATATCTGGTGTATAGATATTATTTATGTATCAAAAATATTTAAACATTTATTTTCAATTATTGATAAGTATTGTTTAGTAATTTTTATTTTGATTCAAAATACACATATGAATAAAAGTATATTTTTGTGTGCCAAAAGTTTAGTTTCAATTTATTATTATTTATATATACATTAAATTGAAATGATTGCATTGAACCAAATAAAACTATTATTTTGAAGACAAGCAAATATTGAAAGAACAGAATATAATGTTAGATTATTTTCATTGTCGATAATAAAACTTCATATTCTTCATATCGAACAACATAGATAACGAAAAGAGTTTGGTATATATTTTTTCACACTCTTTATAGTAGCCATAACAGCATATTCAGCGATTATCATCAGTATTACAGTTATAAAAACGATCGAGTAGAGACATTTTCCTTCAATGAAAAAGTGACAAATTATCTTCTTCACTATTTAAGAAGTCGGCCGAACTGCTGGTACGATTTTACGATATGGTATCTATTGATGTGAAAGTTTATTACGAAGAGAATTTTAAACGAGCACATACATATTTTGTTTGATCGAAAATAAACAGACATGTTTAAATAAACATTTTATTTTAAATAGTATTTTTCAAATAAGTACAAAAATTGATATCGATTGCTCTATTAAATATATATATATATATATATATATATATATATATATATATATATACATACATAGATACATACATACATACACATGTTAGAGTATGTAAAACTTTTTTTAGTATAAGCGAGTTAAATTTTTTATTCAACAGAGTATCGTTAAAGTAATTTACGTGTAGTTTTTAAAAGGACTCCAAAGATTAATTACACTGATATTTTTTTGTAAAATCAAGTAGTTACAATTCAAATTAATTTATATGAGATAATAAAACATTTTTATATATAAGCTATGAACTTTTTATGACTTATTTATAAAAATATAATTGTTATTTTGATCTGAAATATAACATAGATTATTTTATTATATAATTTTAATTAAAAGGTCATTTATCAAAATAAATAAGTATTTATCTATCTAATTATATACAGTAAATAAATAAAAAATAAAAGGGTCTTCATTTTTAAGCTCTTACAATGTTTCTTCGTCCCATAAAATTTCTTATTTTTTTACAATTTCTTTTAAAACAATTTTCGTGTTACGACATGTTTTATTTCAAGACATCCCACTTTTATTTTTCCTTGACGGGTTCCATTCAACAGCTTATTTTTCAATATTTGCGTTGTCATCTCCATTTCGTTCTCAGTACGTGCTCAGTCTATCCATTTTTATACCACCTGGTTTCTAACTCAATTTGTTTTTGGATTGCCTGAATGCAGGTTTCTGCATATTATGTAGTTTCAAAAATGATTCAATTTAAAATATACATACCTTTAAAATCCATGTGTTCGATGGTTTTATTAAAAAATCTTTGTATATTTTTGCAATTCATTTGAGTGTGGTAGAATAACCAAATATCATGTTTTTGAAATTTTTATTATATTTTTGGGGCAAAAAATAATAATATACATATATATATATATATATATATATATATATCACTATTTTTTTACATCCTTACAAAAAAGGAATAAAAATTTCAAAAACAGAATTTTTATTTTTCGATAAAAATAAAATTTTATTTGTAATTATCATGAATAAGTTAGTATTAATTTATTATAAAAAAATATAGTTATCAGATAATAAATTATATTTCAATATTAAATCAATATTTTTTTTTAAAAAAACATTGAAAAATGTAACAAGATTTTGAAAAATGTTTTCTTATTTAATATTATCTGAACAACAACGATATTCTTAAAAAAATAAAAGTAACTCTCTTACAAAGCACGACTCTTCTTGATATCTTGTTTTTGCATACGTCGTGTACCATTTTTAAAACCTTAAGCTCTGCAGGAGTGTATATATTTAAGAATATATATATATATATATATATATATATATATATATATATATATATATATATATATATTCTTATATATTCATATGCATGTAGAGTACTTTCCATACCGTGCCAAACAAATGATAATTTGACAATGCTAGGTCACCGTTTATTTGATACAGACTTGGCGAATGGATGCAAATAGATACAAGTATAGAAATTGAACTGTAGTGTGTTCATTGCATATTCAAAAAAAAAATTGAGAAAATATTCTCGAATTTTACGAAACGTTTATTTTTACGACATGTGTACTCCATGTTTGAAATTTATTTTATATATTTTTTTAAAAAAATCAATTGATCTTATATATTAAAATATTTTTTTAAAAAAACTACAACTATCGATTCAATTATAATATTAATATTTTAGTTTTATGAATTTTTAAATTAATTAAATCATTACTAGAGAAATAATTGTTTGATTATAATCCCTAATTCAAAATGTAGTTATTTATACAATTCGTGCATATTTGTGGTATGTATTTGAAATTTTTTGTGGTCTGTTTATGCATACCATACGTAAAATATGTGTTATTCGTTTAAATAAATTAAATTTAATTGGAAATATTAGTGCATATTTTTCAACACGATTTAGATACCAATTTAGTTTGTAATAAAATTAAAATAGTTTCATTTGTAGTTCATTAACGATTTTATTCAAAAATAAATAGTAAGCATTGTTTAAAAAACACGTGTATATACCACCCAAATTATATTTCCATTTGTTATCATAAATAAGTATTAAAATACTTACTGATAAATTGGATTGTGTCATGAAAGCATAAACATATTAATTGTATAATACAAAATATACATTGTTTATATTTTCTTTGCATCGATAAAAAACAATGAGCACACATGTTTTAAATTATATAATGCAACAAAGTAGAACGTGTCAGCACAATAAATTCCATCCATTTTTAAAGATACGCAAAGCCTTTTGTAATTGAATGATATGGAATTCTACATGAATGATCTTGACGTTGACAGTTTGATAACATATTGCACGATAGCTTTATGTTATTAATGACAAAGACAGGCGTTTTGATTTGAAGCTCTGATATTGTGACGATTAGTGTCATAAAAATAAAAATAGCATATAAGCGAAACTGATGAAACGATTACGTACATCAAACCATGTACAAACATTTATAATTTTCTCATTGTTCACTGAATGTTTATAAAAACAAATACGTTTTATCGTAATTTCTACACAGATTGTTTGTAAAGAAAGATATTTTAATTATGTGCGTGTATACGAGAGGGATTTTCTATCTGTATTACGTATAGAAGTGGAATTAATAGTAATTCATTTTTATACGAACAATTTGAAAAAATATGTCCCTCGAATATAACATCTACATAGTTGTTTTCCACGTAATTCAATAAATCAATGTCAGTGAAGTAGTCCGTTATAAACCCACTTCACTATTCAAAAATGTTTTAAAATACACATAAATATATATATTTTATCCGACACCATGAACAGAATATATTCTTTTAATAAATATAAATAACTGATCTTTATCAAATATAAAAATATAAATAAATACATAAACATATTTTAATAATACTTTTTATAAAACCAAACCAATAACCAGTCAATTTAAATCTTATGAATAATAAATATTGTTTAAAAAAATATATGTGTCAAATCATATCGAAATAATATTTTGATACGTTTGATAGCGAGTCATATTAAATGGTATTACATCCACATATCCCTACATTCTATTTAACCGCTATCAATATTATCGTTGCATAAAAAAGCGCATACATTTTTTTGGGGTTAGCATAATGCTATTTTGACAGCATCATCATACCGTGATAATGTTGCTATTGTTGTTGATTGTGATAATGACATTGACTGCATATTAATTCAGTTATCGGTTTGTTTATGTTGCAATCTACTGGACTAATTCTATTCAATAATTTCAAAATATACAATCGAATTTTGCCGCAATTATTAGGTTTTATTTGTAGTTAGTTTAATCATTTACATATATATATATATATATATATATATATATATATGTATTTATATTTATTTGAAAAAAGAATTGAACTTCAATATGCGAAATCATTAAAATTAATTACTGGAAATTGCAAATATATTTTGCAAATTGAAACTAGTAATTTTAAAAGTTTAATAAAGAAACGAGGCACAAAATATAAATAGAATCATTCAGTTGAATAAAATAATAAAGGATAAAATTTTTTGATTGAATGTAGGTTTTTTTCGAAAATAAATTTAGAGAGAAATTTAGAAGACTGTTCAAATATATTATATTTTTCTCAAAGAAAAATTGATCGAAATTTAAAAGTGTTTGAGACACATTGACGGATTATATATTACAATGTTGAAACATTTTCAAAAGCATTTTGTAATAATAGCTTTAAGCTCTATGTGAAATATGTTTAACACTGTACATAAATTTGCTTTTACAGTACAAATAATGCATATTTTAGTTAGAATTATAATATTAGGATTATAACAGAATGCCATAAAACAGGATAAATTGAAAATGTAATTTTATTTCAATAATTTGTTGCAGATTTCTTATCATGTTTAAAAAATTAAATCATTATTAATGAAAAAATTATAAATTGAATATTGAAATTATCGGTAATTGACTTGAATTTTTTTTAACAAAGTTAAGTATATCAAATGTTATTTATCTTAAGAACGATTTTATATCATTAAAAAGTAATTGTATAATATTATTATACGAAAACCTATCAGTATTAAATTGAATTTTTGAAAACGTACGTTTCATTGCTAAATTTCTCATATTTTTTTCAATAAGAGAAATTTGACATGACCCACAATCCCTCTTCAATATCCTATATTCGCTTAGTTTTGCCGAAGAAAATTTCCCTGAGGACCGATGTAGTATTTAATAGAAAATATAATATTTCAGAAATATTTGATATATAAACATACATATATATCCTCACAATTACGCACATATATTTCCACTTATGTTTATATATATATATATATATATATATATATATATATATATTCATAAATGTTTATTTAATACAGAATTATTCCTCTAGGCATTATAATGAAAAATAAACACAACAAGACCTCTTCTGAATTTGTATCGTTCTCGTGTACTCTGTTTCATTCCGATGAGTCATTTTTTTATTGATAAAATCTATACGCATTTTAGAAATAACATGGAGCTTCACCGGTAATTAAAATACGTAAAATCAGTAAAAGTAAACATAATTATATGAACATATGGAGCCGGTTTGTAAATAATTCATGTTTAAATCGAATAATAAAGCAGAATGTAAATGAACGAAATGCATATTGATGTGTTGAGTTGTATACTAATATGTACATTCATGTAAAAGTCTTCCATGTTCGTTTATCCATGGATACGTTTCGTAAACAAAATTGTATGTAAATATAAAACGGTGGGCGAACGTATATATAAACATTTTTTTTTTTTTGGGAAATAAATGTTCACGAAGTATTTTTTTTTGTAAATATTTTGCCGTGAGGTATAAGTTATCAATTTATAGCAGATCATATACATTTAGAATTTTCTGTTCGTATGTTTACATATTTCGTAGATTTTTAAACGATTGATTCAAGTATCTTTTGTTGATTAATAATTTATTATAAGTTTTGTATTTCTACTCGAAAAATATCAGAAATTTATCTAACATCGGATGTATTGTAGAAGTAAAAACTATTAGTTATCCGAAATAAATCAAGCTAAGTGATTTTTAAAGTCTTAAAATTAAATTCGTGGTAATTAGATTGTCAGATTTCTCCTTTTGTAAAATTTACACTTCAATTTAGATGTTAATGCTCTTCCATCACAAAATATTTTTCCGAGTAGGAAATGATCGAAGTAGATAACATAATTTAAACCGAACACTTGTGAACAGTTCGAGACCAGTTTTTTTATTTGTTTTCATTCGTCATAAAACTGAGACGACTCATAAAAAAATACAACAATTAAAATCTTCATAAAATATAAAAAAGTCCACGTACAACATTACCGGTAAAAGCGAAATGGAATAAATTCGTTTTTTTATGAGCCATTAAGTGCTGTGCTTTTGGTGTTTGACACTAGATATTCGTCGTTCGTGAGCGGCTGGCGTGACTCAGTTTGTTTTTGTTATAATTGTACGACAGCCAGCTCGAATTAAGCTTCGTGTCGTGCATGAAGCAGGAATGCAATCGTACAGGTAGGCAAGCCTATAGTCTAGAGCTGGCTTTACACGAGAATTGGTAAAAATATGACATGCTATACGACAATTATTATATATTAATGCTACATTTTATATGTGATTCTTATTGTCGATCGCGATAAACTATTTTACTAAATTTAGAAATGAATCTAGATTGATGACAAATATAGACTGTTAATAAATAGTTTCTGCGATTATCGAGAACATTGTTTTTCGATTCGATAATACTCATAATTTATGTATGTTGCGAAATTGTTTGATAGAATATTTATAACGTGTAATTGAACTTTTATACATCACACACACACATAATTATGTATAGACTACACATATAGCTTCGATTAAATTTCAATTATTATTTTTTTAAAAAAATCATTAGGTATTCAATTTATTTCTTTTATTTTGTGCTTTGAATGTAATTATAAAAAAATATGTATTTAATTTAAATATAATTTTGTAAATTCTATTTTATTCCAAATTCTTCTGTAATAGTATTAAAAGATAAATACAGGTAATTTAAAACTATTACTCATTTGAAGTAATGAAAACTAGAAAGAGAAATATTTCTCTATAATTTCAACTGTGTATTAGATTTGTATTTATTAATAAAATATAAGGTGATAAAAACATTTATTTACAAATTAATGTACAAAATAATTTAAATCACAATCCCAGTTTTAATTTTTCGAAATCTTTTAATTAGCTGATTAGCTTTAATAAAAAATATATACAAGTCCAACGACCAGTACTGACAAATAATTAAATAATTTTTTACTCGCTGCCATACTAATTTTCCTACTGATATCATTAAGATAGTGTTGATGCCAACCAATTTTCATAACAATTTATCAAAAAATGTCAAATTAAGCGAATTCAGCGCACGATAGTTATCAGGTAAATAAAAAAAATATGTAATTAGTTTTATCGGAGTCTGTCCAATCATACAAATGTAATTTTTTTACGTGGCACGTTGCAATTTTTGTTAACAGAATTATTAGCACTTGTTTGTTGATTTTGCATATTGCTGTACGTGCTATAAACAAATAAAAGTGTGAATTTTTTCATTAAACTAGATGAATATTCATTTAAATCGATGTTTATTTGAAGAATGGTGTTTGTAGTAATAAGAATTGGTTTCCAATTTAAACACTATATTTTTTCTGAAATAAATAGTTAATAAAATTTTGTAAAAATCGATAATTATTTTATAAAATCTAGAAAAATAAAAATTGAAATAAACTATAATTTCTATGAATTATATTTTTAATTTCAAAATGTTTTTTTTGACTAAACGTTATAAAATATTATTTCAACTGTGTAATTGCTATCTCCAAATGTATAAAATTTTACAATACTGATTTTATCTATATTATTATTTTTTTGTTTGTGTATATTTAAATTTATTATTTGAATGTTTAAATTTTTTTTTATAAAATGTGTTATTTAAACGTTGTAAGCATTGGCTTAATTTTATTGATATCCAAAATTAGTTAAATTGGATAAAATGAATAATTCAAATTTTTATTCGCAAAGAGAATGAAAATATTAAACACTTTATAAGTTTTAGTTATATGACATACATTTTATTATACAATAAATTTAAATTTTATATATATATATATATATATATATATATGTATATAATTTTTTGGAATAATTTATATTTATTTTAATTCAACTGAAATATGTTAATCACGTACATAGAAAACATTTTTATAGATAACATTTCTAGCGTAAAAAATATCAACTATTAAAACTATATCAGCACTTTGAAACATAGATTTTACATGAAAATTATATTTAAAAAAATATTTAAGGTTTTACGATAATTTGAATTTTATTAAGCGTTCAGAGAGTTTTATCTAAAATTAAAAACGTTTAGATTATTTTTATTAGTGAAATATAAAAAATAGAAATATTGAAATATGGCATGTGCGTATATGTAAGTGTGTCTATATACAATATATAGGATTAAATGTATATTGTGTAACATGAACTAGCTTTTGAATTATTTCGTTGTTAGTGTTATAAGAAAGCTTTTAATCTAATTTATACAATTTATACATTGATATAAAAAATATTTGCGTCGTTCGGAAAGTGATTCTCATAAAAACATGATTGTGTGTAAGTGAAGATTATGTGTGTGTGTATTTATATATATATATATATATATATATATATATATATATATAATATAAAGGTATAATTGAATTAACAATAATCCAATAATACAGTAGGTATTTCCAGGAGGTGGCGGTTGACCGAGGTCGGGTGATTATCCGGGAGGACAATAAATCCTTCCCGTATTCACCACACAACACGTCTTTGTCTCTAGCTGTCGCCATAATGTTCTAATTACCAGAGGCTTACTTCCACCCTTTCAGACGAAGGCATCTGCTGTGCTTCTGCTGTTGTCGTCGCCGCTGTTCAAAGTTGGCCACAACTTGGCCACCATCTGACGGTCACATCACGTACTATGTACGCATCGTGCCAAGCGTTGCTCTTATCCTCACATATCTCTTCGTTTCTCTGGTACTGCTCTCGTGCTCTTTGCGTTATACACTGACTGTCGGGTCAGCCGTTGCTCCACTATTCCGCCACCATACACTGCTTTTTGCTATTTGCTAGTTTAATTTACTTTGCATTGATAAAATACGTGACTCGCGACCAAATTATTACATTTGACTGCTGGAAAATGACAACGCACTTAAATTAATAAAGAGAAATAAATCGTTATGCAAACATACACATGCATGTATATATATATATATATATATATATATATATATATATATATATATGTATATATAAATTGTATACAAACATATATTCAGATATATTCAAGCAATTGAAGCTAACGAGACAGCTTAATTAAAATTTCCTAATTAGAGAAATGTTAAGACTACATTCAAAAATGAATGATATTAATATTGTACATTCATGAAATCTTGAGCGTAAAATTGAAAAGCTGAGAAGAAAACGAAACAGTTCTATTCAGTTTTTAAGCTTTTGTAATACTGTATATTTTCAAGCTTTTCACAATATATATA
Source organism: Neoneuromus ignobilis (assembly GCA_029203775.1). Lineage (NCBI taxonomy): Eukaryota > Metazoa > Arthropoda > Insecta > Megaloptera > Corydalidae > Neoneuromus > Neoneuromus ignobilis. The sequence goes on along the minus strand of CP092094.1, from coordinate 4,433,122 downwards.
TATATATATATATATATATATATATATATAATAGTTGTGAATGAAATTTTATTATCACTTTCATATAAGGTTTATAATTAGTATTGATTGTTATTCCGAAAATGGTTATTTTTATGATAAGAGTTTGAATTGATTGTTATACATAAATTTATATGGGTATATATATATATATATATATATATATATATATATGTATATTATAAATAATTGATAATAAATACGTATATATATATATTATGTATATTATAAATAATTGATAATAAATACGTTAATAATATTTAATGATGATTATTTCTAATAAGAATTAGTATTATTCCATACATCAGTATATAAAAGAAGATTGTATTAAAATAATAAATGACTTAATATGTATGAATTCAAACTGTTAAATAGTGTTCTTTGAACTGTACTTCGAATACATTTTTGATAAAGTACACGTCCCTGTAAAGTTAATTAAAACACATCTGACAAATATGAAATTATTTTATACGAAAAGTCGTCTTCCGCAATAACTTTAAATTATTCTCTACAATCGTCCATATAACTCCGAAAGGTCAGTATAGTCGGTACCATGTCAACGGACATCACAACAGACATTTGCAATATAAGCGACAACAGGCGCCATTTCGGTTTTATGGACTCCTGTGAAACGTAGCTAATGAAATCGCCAGACGCGTTGCAGACGACGCCACGAACGTGTGCAGCTTTTGTGCTATATATGTTTTGTATACATTTGTGTGGACGTTATACATACACACACACACACACATATATATATATATATATATATCTGTAGATGTGTGTATGTGAATTACATTTTGTCCTAGATATACACTTCTTGTTCATTAGAAACTACCGGGATACAAATCTGATGTTGTAAAATATCGTCATTTTCCAGATACGAAAATACTTATATGTAATTATAAATTTATTTTATTACACTTTTTTGATAGTATAAGTTGATTTTATATTTATTGAACTCATTGTTTAAAATTAAACACAAATTATGTTGTTTAGAATTAGTATTTTATATATGAACATAATTTAATTTATAAATTTTTCTTTATTTGATTTTGATTTTTTTAGAATGATAATCATTCTAAAAAAATTTTATAATTATTTTTATATTCGTCAAATAACATTTAATAATAAACGTGTTTGATGATTTAAAAGCACTGAAATTGAAAAATAATTATTAATAATTATTATTTTTAGATGTAAATTAGTTTATTAATAAAAAAAATAATTTATCTCTTTAAACAGTATCGATTTATAAAGTTCATGAATATTTTTTTCATTCAAATTGTTAGTAAAGTACAACGACAGTAATCAATAAATCATTTTCATTAAAAAATCAAAACGTTACAAGTAATAAATAAGCTAGTAAATACTGAACTGCAATCATTTTCTAATGGAAATAAAACGTATGACTCACAGTACAACTTATGTAAAACGTACGCGTGTTTACAGAGAAAACAAATAGAAATAAAATATGTTTCACTTGATTGTAAAATTAACCATTGTTTCCATCGTACTGAGGTCAAATGTATGTGTTTTGATTATCCTCTAGTAGACTACATTATAGACTATGTGAAATATATAGTAGAATGCATTTAGTTTATGTATCTACCTCCCTTAGAACAAATACCACCTACTGAACGAGCGCATACGCTTAAATCTTATGGGAATCGTAAATACTAAATGCATTTGCAAATTGAAACCACGTTTAACATATGCGTTACATTAGCACATTTCATATATCCAATTTATTAAGAAGTATTTGCGTTCTGTGTAGTGGCCGGGAGTCAGTTACACGTGACATGAAATATATAATATGTGTGTAATGCATACGATGAATAAATTAGGTGTGGAAATGTTTATAAGAAAATTATCATAAAAATTATAACGGCGCGTTAAAGGGGTTCTGGTGTTGGATTGAACGTAAATAATTGTCGACGGTACGACATTGTATAAAATATTCGTTAAATAAATTAAGTCGTTATTTATTATTTATGGAATACAATGAGAAATAATGACGATTTAATTCAAAAGTTAATATTTTCTAGTCATTTAATGTATACGAACGATTTGAATAAATCATACAGTATAGTTCAATAACAGCACGGTGTTAAATTATATTAAAAACGTACATGTTTTAATTAAACAATACTTATCTTGGATATATTAGGCGTTTTTTACGAATATCATTAATTTTACGAAACTTTAATTTGCTATACAACAATTAAAAGATTATTTTTATAACTTGTGATACTAAAATAAACTTTGTGGAATCGCATTTTTTTCAAATATGAATTGAAATTAATTTTAAAAATTTTTAAGCCATAAATGTATTTTTTATTCCGATTATAAATATATTTGTAGATTTAATTACATTTATGAATATTTATTATAATAAATGATTAAAATTAAGTTATCAAAAGTGAATGATATAGACAGATATGTGTATTAAAAATTACTGAATTAGTTTTTTGTCGATTTTTAAAAAAGTATCGTGGTTGAAATAACAGAGTGCTTAAAAATAGATTAGTTATTTTATATGTTATTTGTTATTGATTGAAATTTACTTGTCAGACAGAATTGTTATAAATAAGAATTAGCTGAAGTTTTTCTTTGTCATTTTTAAAACGTAATATTTGTTTTTCTTGTAACGTTTATTTGAAAAAAGTTTAAAACAGTCGTTGTTAGTAAGTCATTAGCAAGAAAAATTCGTAATGCCTTTTTTAATTACTGAATAATTTGCCTTTGATGAAAAGTTACATTTAATAACGGTCGATGTTGTCAGCGTTTTAAAATAACTTTAAATTGAAACATTAAAGTTCCTGTTTTTTTATAAATACATAAAGACGTCGAGGTGTGAAGCTTTTTAATTACATTTCTGTTTTTCCTCGAAGGGGTAAAAAAACGATAACAGGATAAGTAAAACATATGTAAATTAAGGTTATAAAAATGACGTAGTAATTTTCTGATACGAGGTGTTAAAATTGCATTCGAGGACACAATCGGTCTGTGTAAGAATGACACAATCTTGCGTCAGATCAGGAAATAAAAAAATTAAGTAATGGGGGGTGTTGTAGATTATCGGTTTTACATCTGAGACTACAATGGAGCTGTCAACGTCGCGAGTGTAAAATTGTTCGTAGTTTAACTGTAAACATTAATATAATTTTTCACCGTAAGCGCGAACACATTACTATTAACTACATTTTTATCTCGATGACAATAAGTCTGGACGACGAGTAAATATCGCTAAAACTGAACCAAGGAAAAAACACCTATAAACAACCCCGTTTCAGATAAAATGGAGTGTTTATTGTACTTTCCTTTCGTTGATGGATATCTGGACGTGTACTAATGGCGGCATAACCGTCATCAGTAGTCGGTCGGTAGTGTAGTGCATTGTGTGCATGGACCGAGTTACAGACAACATATCGTTTGTTCCATCAAACGACACGGCGCGGCAGCACTGTCCGCCCAACGGCCGGTGGAGAATCTCCATGATTAATGCAAGTTTCCGTGTCAACCCCATTCTTGGAATTATTTTCGCATTTACTTGTTCGTTTCGTACGATATCGCACAAGTATTTGTACAAAACCGCGCGGCCGACTGGCTCATATTCGACGCCGAGGTCGTTGTGGAAACGTTCATATTCCACAACGACCAACAGGCATTCTATTGTAGTCGGGGGCTCTGTGCCATTTAAATTATGAAGTAATGATGACAGGCGCGCATAAACATTTGCATTTTGTGACGCAACCGCAAAACGTCAATTCGTTCACGTTTTTATAGGCTCTTGAACTTCGCTCGAGGTCGCACGCAGCAAATAAGAATACACATTTGACGTATATTGTTTTTTACTCATACTTGTGTTTATTTTTTTCTCTCCTTTTCAAAAATACCGAATTCTATTCTGCTGTGTTTACGAATCTCGTCGAAAACATAAATTTCCATTAAAAGTTATATTTTTATATAAAATTTGTTTTAAAGAAATACCCAATGTTAAAATTTCATACGCAATGAGACCATGAAGAGAAAAAGTTCAACGTACGCATATATCAAAAAAGATCCTTTGTTTGGTTTTTTGATATTATTTACCGTATAAAAAATACATTATTTTGATATAAAATTATAATTATTTTATTCAAACAAAACAGTTTTGAAAGTAAAATATTTTTTATTATACGTATGAAGAGTTTTCACCCTTATTTTATCTTGTTTCTAATTACTGTATTAAACTATAGATCATTGCAAACCCGATAGATGATCATTTATTTGTAATTATTTCATTTCGTAAATATTAAATTATTATATTTATCATTAAAATATTTGAAGATTCAATTGAAAATAATTGTTAATTCGCGAGTTTTCTTTTATAAAATATAAGTTTTATTTTATGAATGGGTTAATAAAAAACAGACACACATTTTCGATGCATACTGAAAAGACAGAATTAACCGAGAGAAAAATCAAATCAAGGCTCATAAGCTGTGCTACTCTCCGTAAAGAAAACGATTATTGAGTCAAACTTCTAAACAGTTCAATCTCGTGCACATTTTAAAAGATTTAAATAAAATTAAGTATCCAATCTTGTCCTTATTGCACTTCCTAGATTAATTTTCTTATCTTGTTTTATTGCTCTTTAAGTTTGTTTAATCTATAAACTTTCTCAATCGCTTCAATGACTGTTCTCTTATTTTTTAACTTGTACAAAAAGTGAAATTCGAATTTTGTGTTTTAAAATATGAATTAAATATATTTTTTACTCTTTTTACAAAATATTTAAATATATTAATAATTGTTATGTTTATTAAAATAGATTTTAATAAACATTTTTTTTTAATTCTAATATTGTATCATAATTTATTTTTTTAAAATGAAATATTATTTTCATAAATTTTAATTATTAGATTGTTTATAAATAATGAACTATTTTAATTTTAATTTAATAAAAACATGTACCAGTTTTTTCAATGGTATTATTTACATGAAATATAAAATATTCATTTAATATTAATATACTTTAGTGTTTCGTTTTTTTTGTAGGATAATTCGTAAATATATTCATAGATAATCAGTTGGTTTCTCCGATATAACCTTGATAATGAAAAAAAGGTACGACGTAGAAGTAAGTAAACTTTTACGATAAAAAATCAATAGCCGTCGTTCTCTTGAATATTTAATTATAAAATATGAAAGTTAATCAAAAACGAAACGATATCTATAATTAAAGACTACGTCGGTATTAAAAATTAATTTATTGATAACAAACATTTTTAGTGTATAAACAAAGTTTTTTTTAAAAAAAAAGAAAAACCCTTAGATACGAAAACATAGCTTCGGAAGCTATTATCACAAAGTGCATTATAAAACAAGGTCATGAACGTTTCATTAGAAACATTAAAAATGTATGGAAACGAGAAACTTCTCAGAGCTAAAGATAAAATCCTGCCCCTGTAGAAAACATCTAACTTCTTAATGGCGATTACCCACGGTGAGGGTTCCGTTAAATATTCTGGAAGTAGGTTGCGTGCGTGATCGCCAGACAGTGTTTACGATAACCATCGTGGGGTCATCCCCACCTTACCATTTCTCATTCCTCCTTTTTACGTCCATCCCTAGTTTCTCAACCCCGGTTAGTCCAATCAGCGAGGCGGACGGACGTCACGTCAGCTGAGGGATGTTTTGAAAGGAAAACTTTTTGCGGCTCCGTGTTATGGGCTGAGCGTGCAAGAATACTCTTTAAGTGGAAACATAGCTTGACTGCTGATAACGTGGAAAGGCGACTTCAAACTTGATGCGTGAATAATTGAATAGATAAGAATGTTCCAGATTGAATGCAACGATTTCATTATATGCTTATCGAATTATGATTTACAACGGTTTTGCGGCGAATTATGTAAAACGCAATTCAAAAGATTGATTATAGTTTAATATGGACAGGAATGTGAACATCGCTTAGAAAATTATCAAGGTTTATTTTTCCATTTGCGGGAAATACGAACGAAATTAACTTTAATAAATGTTTCCGTTGTTAGAAGAATATAAATACGAATGCAACGTCAGCAGTCTATATATATATATATATATATATATATATATATATATATATATATATATATATATATATACACTAATTCGACAAGTGCAAATAACTGACATATTTTATTAATAATGATTAATTGACATTGTTTAAAAAGATACAATTATCAAATACAAATCAGTGAATAGATTTAATTAGAGATTTCATATAAATTCATTAGGCAACTAATTAAAATTTATTACAGTTTAAAATTATTCTCATTCTGTAAAAAATGCATCAGTAAATATTAATTTCATTGTGAACGTATAAAACATTTTATTTTAGAAAAAAAAGAATCTTGGAATTATCGAATTAATGTTATTTAGATTTCTACAAAATACTTGATTATATTTTATAAATACATTATTTTTTATACGGAATAATATTTTTTACAAACGAACTTTAAATGTTTCATAAAAGTAAATATTTGTGTGCGTGTATAAATATTGTTATTATTTATTTATGTAAATGAATGTAGATAAATGTGTTTTTATTTTATGAGTATATCTATCAATCGTATACACACACATATCGAAATCATGTCGTTCATACGATGATATAGATTTCCGTCAATCTATGTCGCAAAAGAACCTATTCGTCGAAACATGCCAAACTTAATGATTTTTTGGCCTTTTCGTTCGAACTAAAATCGGTTATTGCCTTAATTTTACCAATCCATCTTGTTTTTGCCCTTCTTCTACACTCTTTCATGTCCCTTGGCCGTCGTACCATGACAAATTTCAGACCGGAATTATATATGAGAATTTATATTACACGAGTAAGCCCGACATCAAACGATAATAAAGTAATATTTTACAGTAAATGTTAAAACCCTCGTCAAAGCTTTTAATGAACGACCGAGAACACGAAGTCAACGGCGGTATTGGTGGAGGGCAGCACTTATACGCGCGCTTTCTAGTTTATCGCGTGTCCTCTCTAGACAGCTTCGGCCGTCCTTATCATTGATCACAATGAGTCTCTTATCATATCTCCTTACGTCGACAGTTTATTGCGACTCAAGGTAAAAATAGTAGACTCGATGTGTAGGCAAAAGTCACGCTACGCAGGTGAAAAAAATGATCACAGTTCCGGACGCCATCAAAACAACAGTTGAATTATCGACTGGAATAAATAAAAATTGAGAGTATTTTTTTTTATTCACTGCGTACTACGAACTACGTACTCACTAATTTGTTACGTGTCTGTTTTATTATTTATAATAATCTCTCGTGATTAATAATCGACTATTTTTTTTATCGCGATGCTTGAAAATACCAACTAATTTATTTTCTTTTGAATAGAGGAAAATTGTCTGAAATGAATAATCGCAAATCTCAACGTATTCAAATGAGCTCGTATCTTAACAGAAATTCAAACATATGTACAAGGACGACATTTTTCAACGAAATCGTTTCAGATATGAAAAGTACTTTTTTAATGATTTAAATAATTAATCAACATAGTACTCGTACTTTGAAAATTATCTTAAATTAAAATAGTAGTGAAGTTATTCATTGTATAACTAATTTTATTGAATGAATATATGTATAGTCTAATAAATTTTTTCTAGTTAATTTTATATTTGTTCTTTAAAACTTAAATTGTAATAGAAACAAATCTTTTTATGATATAATTAAATTTTGTATAAAACCCATTTTTCACTATGGAATTAATTATTTAATATTAGAAAATTTTGTTAATATTTACTAAATAATAATTGTTCAGTTTTAATTACTTATGGGACTTTCGATGATGATATTATTTTCTAAATTAGGCTCAAAAAAATTGTATATAAAATATATTAATTAACATTAGTCATTTGAACATGCAAAAATAATCATAACATTTAAAATATGAATATTTAAGAATGAAAAATAAATTACTATTTTATGATATGATTATTTAATTAAAATATAATAAATTGTTATACTCGTACATGAATATTTACATATATTTTTTTTAAGAAAAATATGATTAAATATTTATTAATGCAATAAAAAAAGTAATAAAATTTTATTACAATTTTATAAAATAAAAATAAAGTACTTTTTTGAAAACTAGTGCTATATAAATTTTCTTTAAATAATGTTGATGTCAGTAAAAAAAATCAAATATATTTTTATAGATATTAGTGAAGTGATTCGAGTTTTCGGTTATTAATTGCCGTCCTTAAATAATAAAAAGAAACTTTTCCATCCTTAAAATTTGTTTTTTCGTAGTTTAAACGAGCTACTGAATTACACGACCGTCTATTAAAACTGCTGTTTTTATAATAAACGAACAAATGTACATACATATACATGATTTTGCTGATCTTATACGTTCGTAAAGTAAAATCTACTCGTGAACATTTCGTTCACTAATAGTTTTTGCAACGTAAGAGATTTCGTGAAAGGTAAAACGCAAATAAAAAGAATGCTTAGTTTACCTTTAGTATCGAGAAAGAAATCTTTTTTACTCGTGTTTTTTCCATCCCCGAAATTTTCTTTTTATCACCTGGTTCCGGCTTCTAGAGCCATTAAGGTTTATTCTCCCCGCCGTCGCTTTTCAAAGTCATGTTTATTTTTGTGGATGAAGAACGTAAACAACATGTGTGAAAACAAACGGAAATGAGAAAAATATTACCTTGGTATATATCTTGTGTAATGATTCTTCCTTTTAAGGGATGCTTTTACTCAACAAAAAAATATAGCCATTTTTCTTTTCGAAGCTGATGCGAGGGTTTTTTTTGACAATGTCAAACTATAGCGTGTCAATTTTTTTTAAAGAGTTGTGTGTATATACGTCGTTATAGCCTTGTTTGTAACGCACATAAAAGCTTTCTTACACACAAACATATTTACTTATGTACACATGCACATACATATATTTGTAAATATTAATAATCAACAATTTAATATCCAAGAAATGTACATAATTTATTATAAATCATGAAAAACAATCTTTCCAATAATTAAATATCATTTATTAAAATGATAATAATTTATTTGATATATGTATTTTTTAAATAAATTACATATATAAAATATAAAATTATTTAGAGAAATATTTTTATTTATTTTATTAATTCAATATTTTTTCTAAATAAATTGTGATAGAAAAAGGTATTTAAGATAGTAGTTATTTATAGATGAATTTATTAGTTTCGAAAGTTTTTGAATATATTATACTATGGAGGAGATAGTAGAATCTCAAAGCTGAAACTCAAACAAAAAATTAAGTTTCAATCAATTAACTCAAAACGAACAGCTGTTATTAGCAAAATTTAATTGTTTGTATCAGTAAAGAGTATTTTATATGTATTCGACTTTTGGATCCAATCTCTTATCCTCTCTACCATTGACTCCTCAGTCTATATCTGTCATTTTGCTGTTATTAGTAAAATTGTATGTATGTTTATATCAATCAATAGTACTTTATAACACACTATAGAAGAAATGATAAATATTTTATATTATAATTAAATGAATCAATAACGAATAACTGATAAATCATCTTGTTCGTTGATATTCTCAACATTCTGTTAAACTTTGAATTTTCATTCAGTACCCAAATGAAACTTCTGTTATATTCATGCCCATACTTATTAAACTATAACATTTGTTTCGACGCATATATGCCTGGGGATAACAAAATCCTGTAGCTTTAAACACTTACTGTTTTACACCCAAGTTAACATGTTGATGCTCTTCAACGAGGCTATTGAGAAAATCGCTCGCTATATGTATATTAACGAAAGGGTTATAGTTATTAAGTATTCTTGTAGAAATTGATTGTACGTGAAGCCACGAAAATATCTTGTAAACCACTTGTTGACCAGGCCTGACCATTCGCAAGGGACTATATAGAGGCTTATAGTGTCAAAGTTTATGAACACGAACATTTCGAATTTTTCCAATTAGTTTAATTTACTTAAGGTATTGATTAGTTATTGATTTATTTATATACACATATTCTTGTATAAGCACAAATAATTGTAGACTAGAATTAAAAAGTTGTAATTATTGAATGCCTGATGATTTTAAGTAGATTAACAAATAAATAAGTCTTTTAAATAAATATTAATTATATTTTTAACTTTGAACGAATGTTAAATTTTGCTGTATAATTCGTAAAAATATTTCCTTATATTAAGAAAAATGATTAAAATACAAGTTTGTTTTATTATTTAAAAAATAATATCATTGTAATTTAATAGAATTCAATCTCATTTTAAAAATATACTTTTGAAATGTACAAACATCCATTTACATAAATTCGTGAGAATCTTGGTAAGAACAAATGTAGCGATCTTACAACATTAACAGGCTATAGAAACAACGATTACCAGCTGTTGTTGGCTTTGAGAGCAATGAAAACGAAAGAAGTGACCGCGGCTTCATTAGTGTCGTCGTCTGCTAGCTGGATGGCGGTACCGTTGGCATTTTCCGCAACTGGCCAGGAAATGAAATCGTTTTGTTGTGGAGGGCATCAAGATGGACGACCAGTAGAGACGGCGATGGCTACCGGAACTGCGCAGCGTAATGCCGTCGCACTATTCTCGTACTAACATAGCGTTTTTCCCGTCCCACCCTTTGGTCCATCGCTTTTCACAAGTAATATGAATGGGGAGGTTACTGCTGCTAGTGAATCCGACGGTCGTAGTTACAACCCATGCTGAGCATTTTACTGCTATTGTACAATTTAAGTATTCTAGAAACAATGTCATTCTTTTCAAAACGTGATTTAGTCGAGTAAAACTCTTGTTGAATGCTGGTTTCTATTGCTCGGTGAATTTTAATTCGCCACGATTGCTGTGTTTAAAAGAAGCTTCGTTTTGTAGTAAAACATAAATCATTTATCACATTTTTGTAATCTATTTTTAATGCCTTATTACGTTCAATTTATTAAAATCATATAATTTTAAAAATTTCACATTTTTAATATATTTTTTTCTTAGAAAAAATATTGTTAGAATTTAATAATTTTATTTCGAAAAAAATGAACTTAAAAGACCGTTTGTTTTAGAATTATTTAAATGATTTCGTACTGTGGTAATAATTTCATAAAATATACAGTGTTAACAAGTTAAGCTTTAAATAACTTGAACGTTTCATGTTAACAGAACATTATAAACAGCACTAAAAGATTACTGCATGACACATCTAAATATAAAGAGTTATTGAAGGAGCAATGTACCATATTTTTGTAGAATAGTTATTATAAACAATGTAATAATAATATTTGAACCGTGTTTATATCATCTAGTAAATAAATAAAGTTCTGCGGAATAATAAAAATGTATGGATGTGTTTATAATAAATTTTATTGTTAATTTTCTTTTTGTTTTACGATTTATGTTACTTAGTTTTTTTGTTATAGTAGAAAAAGTGATATTTTAGTAAAATATTTGTTGTACTGTAGTAGTAATATCAAATTTCACACATAAATCATTTTTGAGTGTCTGTTTAAAATATTTGTTTAAGTTTAGACAATGAAAAATGTTATGAAGTTTATAAATAATTGATTGATGTTTATTGTATTTTAAATAAACAGTGTGAATCGAAAAAAATAAGTCGAAAAAACTATAACTAACAAATAATGTTCTATAGATATATAAAATGTACAAATATATGTAAGAGATATATGTGTATATTTACATTTTTTCATAAACTCGAATATTTCTCCAATCATCGAACACAATAACATCATTCTCATATTAGATACTTAAATTATGCAAATACAAAATTCCACGATTCCAACTAGATACACATATATTCAGTTACCCCATTGTGAACCGAACAGTTGTTATCAGGCGGTCTGGTGGGTTTTCCTCAATCATTCATGCCGAGCCGGCGTTTACTGTGCAAGAGCACATCGGCTCTTCTCTGTTTCTACCACGAATGCGTATGGCCGAGAGACTCCGTTCCCGGCAAACTGGACAGCGGAACTGCTTTCTCATAAGTTCCGATGATAATGTGCTGATGAAGGGGGCCATAATGACTAATATGTTACAGCGACTGATGCTTTAGGCAGATTAAGTCCTTTCGCGATGGTTGTAAATCCCAGCATAATGCGATGAGGCCGACTCGCATCTTCTTGCTCGTCTCTGACATCTTGTTCGTTATGTTCCTTATCTCAGTCGATTATGTATTCACAAAAGTGCGTTATTGTTAGTGATGACAGCCTATGAAATTTGTGGTTGTAACTTATTTCGTATTTGACTGTTTTATCTTCATCATTATTTAATCATGTTTGTTTTAGTATTTCTCTTAATGGTTTACTTACATGTTTCTCAGTTCGTTCGTATGTTGAACCCGCTTGCACCGTTTATTTTATATAATGAGATATTTTATTAGCTCTTTAATTATTTTACTTCGTTTGTTTTATGGATTTTCTCGACGAAGCTATTTGTACGCTGCACTTTGACCAATTATTATTCGTAATTAAATTTTACGAGCATTTATATATATATCCCTAAGAATAAATTTTAATTTATACAATTTTCAAAGCAATTGAATTTAAATAAATTACATTTTTTATGAAACAAATAACTACCAAGTAATACAAGAAAAAAGAAATTGTTAAAAGTAATTCCATTTATTTAAATTATTGTCTTAATAAATAAATCTTGATTTTATTAATATATTTTTAAATCTGCAAAAGTACCATTTTTTATAAATTAATTATTTTTTCCATTCATTATCAGTGTTTAAAAAATTGTGTTATTTTATGAAAATAAACTCTTGTACGTTTTATACTCCTTTATATAAAAAATTGTAAATAAAAATCAATCAAAATTAATAATTTATTTAAAATAATTATATAAATAATAAATCTATATCCTTAATGTATTATAACATTTTTTATTTTTATTCCAGGCTGCGCGTTTTTGACATATTTCAGTCCGGAGAGCGCCCTCAACGCCCAGAACGCTCTGCATGAGAAACACACGTTGCCAGGGGTAAGTTTTTCTTTTTGAATTGCTTCAGTTCGACGCTTCTGTCAACGATTTTTTAATTTAAAAGCCATTGAATTTACACTAGTCCAGTTTAAATAAATATAAATCATATTTTAAAACACTTAATTATTTTATTTCTACAATTTTGAACGAAAATATATAGTTGTGTAAATAATGTATAAAAAATAAAAACATATATTCTATTTTTTTGGAATTTTATCAGGTAGATTATTACATTAACTCTAATAGGAATTTGAATATGTATAGCAGAAATAATTTATTGTTATAGCTGTTGATGGGTTATAAAATCGTTAAAAATAAATCATTGTGGGTGTGTATGCACGTGCGTGTGACTGTATTCTAATTATAGTATCGAATATTTTAATTAAAATTGAAATCATAGTTGTAATAATGATTTCAAGCTTTAACTTTATATTTTTATTCCTTATTGTACAGAAAAATATTCTTTTTTTGGTTTGTATTTTCAATTTGATTTTTAGACAAATATTATATATATATATATATATATATATATATATATATATATATATAATATTTTGAAATAATTTTCATTTTGAAAACTGACTAATATTCGATTAAATTTATTATAAAAATATTATTGAATTATAAAAATTGTCTATGTGTAATATTTTAGAAACAAATTCAATGAATTCTGAATATAAACATTTTTAAAATATTAAACAATTTAAAAGTGAATGAAATGTTAAAATGGTTCTTTAATTAAATAATGTTTAAAAATGAAAATTTTCTCTAAATAATAAATATTTGTATTTTATTTAATATGTAATTGTTTAGAAAATATTTAAGTCATATTTAGTTTTGAAGTATTTGTTAATATTTGAATAGATTAGATATAAACAAATTAAAGAAATCATATTTTTTTAAAAATTAAATAATATTGCGAAATGTTAATTTTTTACTATTATACTTAATGGTTTTATTTGATTTATAATAAATTATAAACAATTAAAATTTGTTTATATTTTTTTAATTTTGAACAATTATATAATTAAATCAAATATATTAAGAAATTAATTTTATTTAAAAATTAATATTTGTACGTTTGCGATAGTTGTGAATAATTATTTAAATAAATAGTAACGAAACAATATATTAATAAATAAAATTATCCATGAACACATAAAAAAGTCAAATTGTTAAAAAATTGAAATTGAATCTAATAAAAGATATTTATAAGATATTATGTAAAATGTATTATATACGGTCGGGTTTCACTTATTATTATTATAATAAACGACAGCAGTGTTGTAGTCCAAGGACGAAATTGCTTTTGCCAAAGAAAATATATCACTTGTTGAATGTATTCTAAAAATTATCTTTGCTGCATCAATTTTCATATACAAAGAATGAGAGTTTCAATTATGAAATTCCATTTATTTCTACATCTTTATATCGTAATTCATCGTTTTAATAAATATTTATTTAATTGATGTTTTGATTGATTGATAATTGTTTGACGAATAAATAATTTTATATATTTTTTTTATCAACTTTTTAATGAATTTTAATAAACAACTTTATTTAAAGTTAAATTACTTTTCGTAATGTATAAAAGTTTTATTGTATAGAATTGTTTTTATTTAATTTTAAAGATACCAATTTTATTGAATTATTTATTATTCTTTGTAGTAAAATTTTATTACGTTCTTACAATGAATAACAATTACTATTACTTTTTCTCTATATATATTTACATTCTAAAGGCTTCTTCTTGTCTCTGTAACAATAACGTTTTGTTTTCTGCCTCTCTCACATCTTTTCAATTTTACTTAATTCATTAACATTTCTAGAAAATTGTTTTTTTTATTATCAAAATCTTTTTATTTCAAATATTATGTTTAGAATGTTTTATTTAGTGGAAAGAAAATTAATTATAAAATTTATATAATTTTGAAATTTTAAATAATTTTTTGATATTAAAAAATCTGTTCTAATAGTTGGTAATTGTGTTTTTTACAGAATTTTTGTTAATGAATTGTAATTTTAAAAATGATTTGCATTTAATTTAAAATTTCGGAATTCTGTTTTCGATTTTTGCAATTCGTTGAATTTTTTTTAAACTCGACTCGTACAACATTGACAGACGATCACAAACAAAAATCATCGTCTGTTCTAGTTGTTAAGATTTATGAAAATAATATACATTTCCCTCACGCATAAATTCATGCAATCTCTTCATAACACCCACTGAATTATAAATAAAGCGAGAAATTGAACATTTTCAATTCATATAAACCGTGAGGAACGAGAAGTTTACAAGAAAAAAAAGAACGGCCTTCATCGCGAGACACTAGCACCGCAGCCTGTTGTCTTGTAGCGCGTCCAATTTCTTTGTTACACATTGCAATAAAGCCACTTTATTTCTCGAGGGACATGTACGTACGCCGTGGATATAGGGTAATAGTGTTACGTTGTTACGTAATGATAATACACTCACACACACATTTATGCGAACGCACACACACTCAAATAAGTTCTAATACATGCACACATATGCGAAAAACATATCGGATAAGAAACAAAACGGCAAACGTCATCAGTCGCGAGACTTTTGCTCGCGGGTCGATGCTCACAGTTCGGTTCAGTTTCGTTTCGGACGTGCTAACATAAACAAACAAATCCGGCCTCATGTTTGTGTTATGTGCTGCTCATAATATAAATCTTCTTGCACACTGATGCGAGCTTCAAAAATTGTTCGGCGTTAGATCATCGTCATTGCTGTGCTTAGTGTGACTGCTTGCTCTTTGCCGGCGTGGTGTACGAGACGTTCGCGACGTCTTCACCGTCCTTTGTGCGTTTCGATTCGACAACAGATTTCTGTTCGTCGGGTGTAGTGTGTTGTTGTTATTGTTGTTGTTGTTATATATTTTTTGTTGTTCAGTGTCTTCTATTCTACTAGTTTGATATGGATTACGATTTGCTGTATTTTCCAGAGTTGCTGGCTTATTACGATTCGGCTTTGGTGAGTATTTTGTTTTCAATAAATTGATTTATTGAAACGGGGTACTGTCGATCCATCAATCATTGTTACAACAATTTCAATCGTACTTTTCTTCAAAAAAATAAAATGTTTTAAAAAATATTAATTTTATAAATCGCCTTCTCTATAAACATTCTGACAAGAATTGTGCAATGTTTATGAACAAAACTTTTAAATATACGAGATTAAATAAACAAGCAATAAAAGTACCTTTTAATATTTTGGAAAAAGTATTTTAATGGAAAAACACGAAGAAATAAATATATAAACATATTCAATTGAAACTTCATTTTGAAATACGTATTTGATAATTATAATAATTTAAAAGTGTTATGTTGTTTATTAAATGTTCTTGTTATTATCAAAATAATATCAATTTATTCTTTTTTTGAATATTTTGTTACAAAAATGATAATTTGCTTTTTTTGATGTTTATATATGTATGAATATAATTTTCCAATAATCTCTTCAGAAGTTAAATCGAAAGAAAAAGTACTTAATTAATTAATTATTATTTTTAAGCATATTCTATGGCATTAATTATAGAACATAATTTCACTCATAAGACCACCACGACTTCGGTTTACATAGTGCATTCGTTTAATCCAATTTTTAGTCATTCTTTCGCATAATTGTGGTCCAATTTCGTGAATTACATATTCAATGTTTATTTTTAATGCATTTGTTGTTTGTGGCTTATCAGCATGAATCAATGATTTCATATAATCCCACAGAAAAGAATCCACTGGAATTAAATCACATAATCTTGGTGGCCAATTAATAGGTCCATTTCGTGAAATAATGGGCTCATTAAATTTTTGTTTTAATAAGTCTATTGAAGTTTTTACAACTTGTAAGCATTGTTGAAGTGTTAAGCGATCCATAATAATTTGCCAAACTATACTGAGTTGAAATATCAAAATGAGCTTTAAAAAATCAACAATGGCTGCTACAAGCTGTCAAAGTTCGAATATTTTTATTGGAAAACCCTATCTATCTATCTATATATATATATATATATATATATATATATACACATATACATAAACATACACATACACATAGTAGAAGTTTATTAAATTCAATTATCAACTGCCTGCAAAAATTATTAGTCAAAGAAAAAATAAATAATAAATTTTTAATAAAAGATTTTTTATGAAAACTAAAATTCAAAATTATAAAATAAATTTTATGCAAAAATTTTGCACGGAATGATATTTCTATATTAAGCAGTTCGATTTATTCGACTTGAGCTTTTACTTTTTACTTATGCAATTTTAATTAAAATTTAAATTTTTCTTTAATATTTTTTTCTAGAGTGATTTTATTATATTGTAACAAATTAATAATATTCTTTTATGTAATTGAGATAGAATAATGTTTAGTTTTAATACAAATCAAATTTTTTTAAATAATTATTACGAAATATTAAAAAATGAATATAATGTTAACGCCAATATAAGTTATAGATAAAAAATATGATTTTAATTGTAAGCAAACTTGTTTATACTGTATTGTGTATACTATGGAGTATTTATAAAATCAACTAAAAGCGTTGTATATATAGTGAAACGATCGATATTGATCGTCTGTTATCCATTTAGATATTTAGATGTGCAAAAATAACACTTGAAAGAATTGTTTATATATATATATATATATATATAATGAATTAGTATTTTTGTATATTATATTGGTAAATATTAATGGAATATAAATGTAATGCATGATAGAGTTATAATAATTTTCTTTCATTCTTGTATCAACATATTTGTTTATATATTAACTATTTTAATACACTATTTTTTGAAAAATTATTTATTAAAAATTATATAAAATGAAAATAAAATCGTACATATTGTATACTATGTACTTTAATGAATAATATATTGAATATTACTTTGATATCTGTCATTGAGTTGTTTGATTTTATCTGTAGAGCAAATCAATTTCATTTTCAAAGTGGTTTTTATTGTGATACAAGTAGATTCAATCCATACTTCTGTGTGATATTATTTCCGTGCACTATTCAAGCATCTCTCTATCGTAACAGATACACATCGAATTAATTCAATATGATGTTGATGAATGCATTGAAGCCGAATTTATTCGTCAGTAATTGAATCACTGGTAATTAAACGTCACCTTCACAGATCGTCGCGTGGAATATTCGTAACGTTAACGAACTTAGACGTAAAGTTTGATTCTACGTCACAGGCGCTAGATAACTTCCCGACTTAGTCGATTAATGTTGAATATTTATAGTTATAATTGTTGAATAAATTAAGTCGAACTAAGTTAGACTTGTTTAATGTACTTGTCACATACATGTCATTCGCCTACGTACGCCGCGCACAGTTTCTCTTTTACTATTCAACTAACGAGCATCTCTACTGTTAAGTATAACGGAGAAAAGTTTTCCAAGACATTCATATTAATTACAATATGCAATATTTAAACTGAACTTGTTTTAGTTTACTAAACAAGCCGAGCTACAACTCAAGTCAATACTGTGTAATTAAAAGTGTTCAAATGTTGGAATTGCTTTCGCTGTTCTCTTCAAATGTAATCTTAACGAGTTTTAAGAGTAGTTTGTAATTATTTAAACAACTTCGGTTGCTGATTACGTACAGTTTGTGTACTTATACACCGCGTCTCTTTTTTATTCTGTTTATTTGTCAGGTTTATTATTTCATTTTATCAAAGAATTTCGTACAAAGCGTCGATAAAAACACTACGAAATATATTTGAAATTGTGATTATCAACGAATGTTCTTTTTTATTTGATTGAAATAACTTTTTTTCTATTTCATTTATCAGAATATCTACTATAAGATCATTTTATTTTTCATTAACATTAAAAATCAGCTGTATCAATAAAATGTCTTGTTTACAAACTTCGATAGAAGACAATTTAATAATTTATATAAAATATTTCATACCAAACATAATTACAATTAAAATAGAATGTAAAAATGTCAAAACTATTATTTATTGAAAATATTTATTATTAGAGTTTTACAATTTTTCTATTGTTAGTTTTTTTTATAAATCATTATGTTATATAGTCCATATTTCAAATTTTAAAAATATTAAAAGACAATACATAAATATAATTTTATGACTATTTCAAATAATTTATTGTCTTATTGTTATTTTTTGCTTTTAAATAAACGATCAAATTCCTGCACGTATGCATGTTATATCGCACAATTCGATATTAAAGTTTCGTTGTAAATTTAAAGTTAGTGTTCATACTTACAATATGTTGCCTGTATAATTTTAATGGTTTATACAAACAAAGCGTTCCCTACAAACCAGTAGATGACAACAACGATAACATAAATATTTTCACTATGCGTATAGTTACGTTTTCATAAGAAACATTACAAGTTGTATATAAGATGTTTGTAATTTTATCTTTAGCATCGTGCTTGTAGTTCATTCATAGATTCAAGTATTGATAGGAAAAGTTGATTTTTAAATATTAATATAATCTAGAGAAAAATGTTTCATTAAAATTCGTATAATACAAATCAGTGTTGATTATTTTTTTAAAAAATACCAGTACTTAAAAAAAATACTAAATCGATTATTGAACTCTGTATAATCTCGTATGTTATATATTTGCAAAAAAATGTATCTGTTTAATTCCTTTGACGAGAAACCACTTTGGGCGGGTCGCTTGTGGCCAGTTAACACAGGACACGCGTGCACTGGAGCCGGGCAGTCGGAATGTGGCCAAGCGAGAATATATGTACGTTCAATGTTTGTACTAAGCTGCCAGGAATAGATCGTCATGATCGACATGTTTGTTGATGTTTCATTTCAACCTTTCCATGAATCACGTACTCGCGCACTGTTGGTATAATAACGGAACTACAGCACACGGCGAACACTGTTTCGTATATACAGCCGGTTAAATCAGCTCGCGAACAGAACAGATGGCCGACACAGGGTTGAACTCTCACTTCTAAAAAAAAAGTGTGTCACGGTTTAAATGTCTCTACTTGTTTTTTTGTTCCACGAAAATCCTTCCGACTTATTTCTAAACTTTAAATTGTAAACTTTAATTTGAACAGTTAAAGCTTCTTTATTTAAATCAATAAATTCATTTTATGCAATCCATATTTCATATATTAAAAATAAATTATTAAGTCTGAAAAATAAAAATATACAGTTTAAATATTGTACTGCCACATTTTTTTAATACAATCTTATAGATTTGTGAAAAATATAATTTATTAGAAATATTCAACTAATATTTTTCTAGACTAATAAAATTAATTTCATATAATTTAAAAATTGTAATTAAGCTTAGTAACAGAATATTATTAGATAAATTTACTATAAATAAACCTAACTGAATTTTTAGCATGAAATTCAATCCTCATTCCTAAATTACAAACTGCAGTTTAAAAGAATGTTTCAATTTTTTACTTTAATAGATTTTTTTATATTTTGTAATAAAAAATGTAGATATTTAATTTTTTAATTTAGTTTGTCAATATATATTCAGTAACAATTATTTAATGTGAACTAAATTAAAAATTATCTCTTTAATACATAATAGCATATTGAGAAAATAATTAATATAATTTTAATTATAACAAATTTGATTTCTTTTAAATAGGTCGTAGATTATAAAAAGTATGTATTTTTAAATTTAAAACATAATACTTTTAATTAAAAAAACATTGTATATAATTTTTAAATAACAAAAAAATGTCAAAAATTATACATAATTTTTTATCTTGTAAAAATTAGTACGGTTAATTTAAAAATTATTCATATATATATATATATATATATATATATATATATATATATATATATATATATATATATGATACTTATAAATCATCGTTCCCTAGTTCGTGGCAGTCGTACCACGAACGGTACGTGAAAATTTTTATGCTAAACATGAAAGGGTTATAAAATTCTGAACTATATGCAAAAATTCACCCCTGACACATACATTCCAAACGCACGGTTCGATAAAAATGTTAAAATAACGCAGACCGTTTTATCAAATTTTGAAGAAAAAATGTATTAAAACTAACATTCGAAAAAGTAAGGCTTCCATTCGACGATTCTGGTCAAAGTTTTTGTTGTAAATATAGTCGAGTTATTTTTATATTATTTCATTTTTATTATATATATATATATATATATATATATATATATATATATATATATATATTTATTTGCTACTGAAATATTTTTTTCATGTCATATAAGTAAATTTAAATTATTATATATTTAGTATACTTTTTTCATTTGTGAATAGTTATAAGAATTTTATTATTTTTATTAATAATAAAATAGAAAAGGAAAATGTGTGTTAAAACAAATATTTAAATTTTGTAAGTCGATTTATAATACAATTATAAACTTTTCTATTTGCGTCATATAGTAATTTATTTTCAGAAAGATTTTATGATAATTAAACACTTGTTTATATATTTTTTTCAAACATTTCAATATTTTAATACGTAATATAATTAGAATGTAAGACGTGACAAAAATATTCGAAATGTTATTTTCAACAATTACCACATATTACTAAACCATAAGTTCATGTTTCACTTTCATAGTTTGCAACTTTTGAAATTTACATTCTATGCACTAAATGTGAAAACTATTTATGCGGGTTAATTTCTATTATACTTGAGGCCAAAACATTGCTCATTTACTACGTTTTGTTTGTTGTTAAGTTTACATTTGAATGTTTCGCATAATTGCAACAGATGTTATCTTAATCATTGAACATGATCGTTTTAATTACATGAACTGTTTATATTTTCAAAATTCAATATTTAATTGTAACATGGATTTAATATTAGGCTATTTCAATATAATTTTCAATAACAAATGTAAAGTTTCGTTGATAAATGATTTTTTAAATAAAAAAATAAGCAAATATTTTTAATACAAGATTTGATTTTCTATAGAACAAGATTTTGATAATTTCATTCTTAATTGTTAACTCTCATTTGAAGTCTATATTGTAATTGAATTAAAACTTTTAAATATTTTCCTGTTATATTACTTAAAAAGTCTAAAACAGGAAATAATAATTAGAATTCAAATGTGGATTAAGTAGAGAAAATAATTTATTATAATGTTATAAAAGACTGTTTTTTGACAGAGAATATTTTAAACATTTTTTGTAAATTTATTAGCAGTTTTTGCATGAAGCAACATGTTTTAAAATGACATATTAAAATGTAGTTAACTTTTAAGTTGAAATTCATTAGCACTTAAGAAGGATTTAAAACCTCCTGTATATCGTCAATGAAGTATCAAAGATTATAATCTACAAAATGTACTGTTCATTTTGTGTTCCTAAACTTGTATACAAATTTATGGAACTCTTTTACAGAACATGACATGTATTTATATATATATATATATATATATATATATATATATATATATATATATATTTATATATATATATATATATATATATATATATATATATATATAAGTTGGAAGCCAACTCTGATCAATATTAAAACGTGTTATAGTCTTATGACCTGTGTGCGTTATAACTATTGCCAGGCGTTGTATAGTTTATTCTAAAATTATATTCCACCATCACTTACGATTCATTCTGTATGTGTGCGTGTATATGTATTATTTGTGCGTGTATATGTCGGTTTGAAGTGCGATATTAAATATACTTCCTCAGTAACTGATATTGCTCAACATGTTTCTCAAATGTTTCTGACAACACGTTTTCGATACAAGCGTAATAATAATTTTTCGTCGAGTGTTCGGCGTTTCAATTTGTTTTTCTTAAATTATTGAAGCGAAAGAATAACACGCTAAACATGCGGTAAAACGAATAGCTCATAAATAAAGAACATTGTGTAAACAATTTCGTTATAAAAATCATTTTTTTCAAGTGCTTGTTATAAATACAGTTCAATGGTGAGCTTTGCGAATATGTCTGTTTTATATATATATATATATATATATATATATATATATATATATATATATATATATAAATATATGAATTATAAAAGTATATATCTAAAATAAACTATTTTATAATTAAAAAAGTGTTTATTTCTAATTTTAGTATTCGATAAAAGAAGATATTTTTGCAAAATGTAATGTTCTATCAAAAAATATTATATTTTTCACTAGAGAAAATATTTTTTTATGGAAAACGTTCTATAATGATGTAAAATATATGTTTATATTGAAAAATTATTACAAATGAAAATTTAATTTTTTGACCTTAAAATGATCATGACCTATAGTATGGAAAAATTGGTGAAAAATCATGATTTTTCGAAATGGTATTTTGTGATATGAAATCGTTCAATTATTGTTAAAAAGAATAAATTATTCACAAAAAATGCATATTTTATTAACATAAACTTTATTTGATAATAGAAATTGACTTTTTGGAATTTTTAATTTATGGCTGAAGAGCAATTATTTTATCTGTTTTTTTCTTTAATAAATAAATATATATTATGTATATAAACATAATAATATGTAAAATCTATTATATTTTTATATGAAAATAGTATAAGAAAAAAATTACATTCCTATTTCAAAAAAATAATCAGTTTTTAATTTTAAGGTTAAAAAAATGTGATAATTTTTTTTAAAAAAAATATATTCATTTATAAAATATCGTAGTTTTCAATATAAAAACGAATTTTTGATGGTAAACGTTTAGTTTTGATGTAGACTATTGATTTATGAAGAAAAAAGTGTAAGTTTTAAACTTTCATTTTTTGGCCTAAAAAATACCACGACCTATAGTATGGAAATATTGATGAAAAATCATAATTTTTCAAAGTCGAATTTTTTGACATAAAATCATTAAGTTATTGTTAAAAATAATAAATTATTCACAAAAAACACTATTTTGAATAAAATAAATAGTATTTTATAATACAAATGGACTTTTTTCAATTTTGGAATTATTTCTGAAAAACAATTATATTTACTCTGATTTTCTTTAATAAGTAAATATATATATTATGTATATAAATATAATTTTATATAAAATATATTATATATTTTTATAAAAAGAGTATAAGAAAAAAATGTTATCCTTATTTTATAAAAAGTATTAATTTTTTAATGAAATTGTTTCAAAGATATGACAATTTTTTTTAAAAAAATGATATTTATTTAAGAAATATCATAATTTTCAATACAGAAACGAATTTTTTGTTGAACATGTTTAGTTTTGGGACAAACTATTGATTGATAAAGAAAAAAGTGTAAGTTTTAAACTTTCATTTTTTGGCCAAAAAAATACCATGACCTATAGTATGGAAAAATTGATGAAAAATCATGATTTTTCAAAATCAAATTTTATTTCATAAAATCATTAAATTATTGTTAAAAATGATAAATTATTCACGAAAAGTACATTTTTTAATAAAATAAATAGTATTTTGAAATACAAATTGACATTTTTTAATTTTGGAATTATTTCGAAAAACAATTATATTTACTCTGATTTTCTCTAATAAGTAAATGTATATAATGTATATAAATATAATTTTATATAAAATATATTCTACGTTTTCATAAAAAGAGTATAAGAAAAAAATTAGATCCTTATTTTTATAAAAAGTATTAAGTTTTTGATGAAATTGTTTCAAAGATGTGACAGGATTTTTTTTAAAAAATGATATTCATTTAAGAAATATCATAATTTTCAATATAGAAACGAATTTATAGTAGAATATGTTTGATTTTGGTACAAACTATCGATTTATGGAAAAGAAAGTGTAAGTTTCAAACTGTCATTTTTTGGCTCAAAATATTCCACGACCTATAAGTATAGAAAAATTGATGAAAAATCGAAAATTGTTAAAAATTGAATTTTTAGGTTTAAAAATATCAAATATGCATTAGGGATAGTGTATTATGGTCAAAAAGTGTAATATTTTATCAATATTTTGTAATTAAGGCTTGAAATGAGATTATTTTGGTTAAAAATATTTTTTGAATTTTTATTCGATAAAAATTAGTTTTATTTCTATTGATTATTTAATTGTACACACACACACATACAAATATATATATATATATATATATATATATATATATATATATATATAATATTGATTTATATGTTTTTATTTTTCATGAAAATACGTATCTTTTGAAATAGACATCGTTATTTTCAGCTAAAATCCATTTAACACAAGTATCTTTCCTAGCATTCCCATCGAAAATCCAAATGATTCATCATTACCCGCTCGTCTGTATACTGAGCAAGGAAATCGCCCAAATTTAATGTTATGAAAACGGCACAGAAGTTCACTTTCCTGAAAATATTTCTGTCATCGTCGTCGGAACATTCTAATCGGGAGCATGTTGACAGTACATGCAGGCCGACTCAGGCCGGCATATAGCTGAGGGTCGCTTATCAAATTTGCCATAAATCAAATATAAACTACAATATTCAAACTATCTCATAGCGTTGCATATTTATGTGTAGGATTTGTGACATCTTCAGTTGAGTACGGTTTGGGTAGGGTAATTAATAATGGTGTCGTAGGGGTTGAGTTTGCGAGATGAATTTATTTTGTCAAGTGCTCGTGGTGTGTAAGCAGTGAATAAACAGACAATTCGAGAATTGTTTAAAATTTAAATTACGTTTACGTAAACAGTTCAGTATAGATTTCGTCATATTTGAATAATTTTAGTTTATTAATGGTTCTCAGATGTTCCAGTCAACAATAATTATTGATCAGAAATGTAGTTGACTGAAAAAACAATACATATATTAAACACTAGAATCATTTGATGTCTTTTATGAAATACAATCTTTCAAATTTATTTGGTAAATTCAGAATCAATATTTTTATTTTTTTATATTTTTTAAAATATTTCTATTTCTTTTTTTAATGAAATTTATTATATATATATATATATATATATATATATATATATATATTAAAAAAACACAAGCATAAAAAGTATAATTTTGTAATTTAATAAAAACTTATTGGTATTTTTTAATAAAATTTAAACTATCTCCTGTAAAAAAATAACAAAAACTAAATAGCACGAAAATCTTCTATAAAAAAGGTCAAAATGAAATAAGTATCACCAGTAGTTGATATTTTTCGAACATTTCCTATACGTATCGTGGCGAAATTAACAAGTTCGCAAAAAGTATTTCCCGACAGAAAACTTTTTAATTAAACCAAGTTTAATATTTGAGTTTTTCTGCACATTTTATTGAAATTCCTTAAAGCTTCGCAAATATAACGATTCCATAAAATAAACAATTGTGAAATCTTCATTTTATGGTTGGTTTGAAAAGTTTCTTAACAATTACAGTTTGAATCGAATACAGTTGAATTGGAATTCACGATTTTGTATAAAAAAGACTGTTTGTATTTCTATCGAACGTTTTATAAAATCGAACTTATTGAAAACTCACTACACTGACACTAAAATGTATTGATTTCGATATAAATTTCTTGTATAATATCAATAAGAACAAATGTTTATTTATTGGAATAGATATATACATTTTTACATTTAAACAAGTCATTTTAATAAACATGTTTAGTATTTAAAAATATTTATTTACTATATAAATGTTACATAAATTATAGCTGATTTTAAAATTTATTACAATTTTTATAATTATTTCATTATATATATATATATATATATATATATATATATATATATATATATAAATGTATGTGTGTGTATGTATATCACTTATGTATTGATACTTCTCATTTATTTTAATTTGTAATGAAATTCGATTTGTACTATTCGCCCTATTTCTTTGAGAGAGTGTGTATTCATTGCTCATTAATCTTACTTTCCTTTCATACAGATTCAAAGGTTTTTTCATTCGATGTTTTCATCAAAGTATTTTCACGTTCATTTTCTCCATTTGCTAAAACATTATTTTTCAAACATCACACTCTTATCCATTAATCAACATCTAAGAAAAGGTCATTAAAATAAATGCTTTACTTTAACATTAATTCGTATTTATTCTTTTGATTTTCACGAACGTTAATGAGATATAATTATTTGATATAACCCAATACTTACTTTACATATATATATATATATATATATATATATATATATATATATATATATATATATAAGATTTTATTTTTCCCTGATATTAAAAAAATAAATAATTTTTTTTTTAAAGTACTGAAGAATAAGTAATTTATTCTAGCAAGTAAATAATTATTAACTTAATTCAAAAAATTAAAAATAATAATTTAAAAGTAAGGTTATAAAATATCTTTTATACAATATATAAAATAAATTTAATTTTTTACCAGGAGCATTTTTCCATCTTTAAGTTTTATAATTAATATATTGTAATAGAAATTGAATAGTCATTGAAACATGTATGTATTCACAAAAAAATAATAAGTAAATATTGAACACTTTTGTAAAATGTTATTTTTGGAAAATGATTTATTTTTAAAAATCATTTTTCCTAACAAACATTTTTTTATATGAAATATTATAATAAAGTAGACATTATTTCATTGTAATATATGTATGTATAATCTGTTAAGATTAACACAAGCCACCGTTGCTGAGGATATGCGCTTCTGTAATAATTAAGTACGCGTATAACAGCATATTAATGTGCGACATTTAATGTACTGTTGCGTAGACATATATCTTCAATTTTAACACCAGTTCCACAAGAATGTTACTTTAGACTGGTTTAGTAGTCACGATAACAATTCGTATTATTTCCTTTTGGTATTGTGTGTGTAATAGTAATAAATAAAATTTTCCTACTATTCATTTCTATATAACTCGGTCGAAAAAACAAGCCATTAAGTAATATATTTAAAACGAAATTATATGATTTTGTGTGGAAATTATTTCATACCGTATCACATATTAAGATTTATGTTTTTAATTAAACTGAATTTATATTAAGAAAAAGAATTGTTATTATATGAAAATTGAAATCGAAACTTGTTTGATATAAAAAATAGAGTAAAAACCCGTGTTTTATTTATCATTGGAAACAGATCTGTTTCAAGTAGATCGATTATATAAAATATGCAAAACGTTTAAAAATATACCGTGTAGTATGATTTATGTGTACTCGTGCAGAATCTTAAAACAAATCCAACATGAATTTTATTGTAACTGATACGAATTATACACGTTAATGAATAGAATCAATTAAATTCAATCTGTATAGTGCTACGAAGGAATTCTGTTAACAATAAGAGACAAGCTAGCACATCCGACAGCACCATTGGGCTCCGTGGTTGGGATGCGGTGATATTTCATTATTTATAAGCGCGCTGTACACAATTATATGCGCATTTCACAGTGACTGAGCCAAATGAGATTTAGCCCGTCTGCGGTCTAGCGCGGGCAGGCGTAAACGTGAGCCACTCTACATTATTTATAACATAAATGCAGAAGTAATAGGTACGAACTCCAACAAGTTCATTTGCAACATGTACGTCAAATTTTATATTCATACTTCTCGTTCTGTACGCTCGCATTACACGTGTCAAATTTTAAAAATATGTTAGTCGTAAAACTTGTTCAAATTGCCGCTAACATTCTTTTTCGTGTTGATAAAAAATGCGTCTAATTAAAAAAAGGCTGATATGCGTGTACGCATTTGTACACCAGTAGAACATATATAATAGTTTAATAAAACTAAATTCATGGTTGTTTTTGGTGTGAGAGAGGAGATGTACTTTCATTAAACGAAAATTATATATAAATTCACGCTTGATTTATTTTTTATTTAGACAAAATGACCTAGAACTGTTATAACATATTCATTTTGAATCACAGGATATAAATATTTTTAAAAAATTGTACAGATTTTCAAATCGTTTTTATGTACAATATCTGAAAATTAAATTGTATTTGCGTAACGTAATTTTATCTTTTTGTAAAATTAATTACTCTATACATTTTTATTTCTCTTCATTGTGTTTATTATCATTTTTTTGTATTTATTAATAAAAAAAATTAGTTTGAGTATCGTACGTAGATGAATATTTGTCAAGTAATTGGAACTGATTTTGTGAATAGTTGTTGCCGAGCTTTCTGATAAATAATTTAAAAAAAGTTCATAGAAAATGATAATTGTAAAATTGTAATTAAATTGTTTTGTAATATTTTTTAAACAATATTATTTTCTAGTATAGAACGTGTTGTAGAAAAATATAATACAATTTAATTGTCC
The DNA here is from genome assembly GCA_029203775.1 of Neoneuromus ignobilis. Taxonomy (NCBI): domain Eukaryota; kingdom Metazoa; phylum Arthropoda; class Insecta; order Megaloptera; family Corydalidae; genus Neoneuromus; species Neoneuromus ignobilis. Next base: position 4,403,841 of record CP092094.1, on the reverse strand, counting down.
TTCGAGTTAATAAATTATGTAACACAATCGATATAAATCAAAATGTGTAATTTGCTAATATGCTCATGCTTTGTAAATAAATAAAATAGTAAATTCTGATACTTTAAAAAATTGTTCAAATATAACGAAGGCAATAAATTACGTAAGCACGGTCTCTGTTAAAATGAGTAAGCTCAACGACACTGTTCCATAGTTGAGAAAACCCGCCCATATGCCACATAATAATAAATCAGCCATGAATAACTTCTTATCACCCATCTTAAAATTGGTAATTCTTTTCACGACGTAAAGTTTGCACTTTATAGTGTATTTTTTATGCGCGAAATACGAAATGTGGCCGTTCTTCAGACGATAGTGTGATGGAGGCCTCGGCGGCGTACCGTAACGCCCTGTTTAAGGCGTCGCGGCGCATAGCGCTCGCTCCGTGTCGTATTTTATACTTACATGAGACTTCATGAATGATTCATAAGAGCAATGCAAGTTGCCGACAACCCGTGTCTCGTCTGCACATAATGCACAGGAAACGACAATGAAACTAAACTAGTTTAGTGCGCGTGCACACTCTCTATGTTCGCTATCACAGAAGATTGTACTCCACCTATTTACCTGTTTTCCTTCCTAAGTTTGTTAACGCTCGTAATATATACAAGAACGAAAAGAGGTCCGCTTTAAAATTATATTAATTGTTTATTCAACGTATCGTTTATTTTGCAGTTACGTTGTGTAAATTCCGACAGAGTTTCTGCCATCATTAAATTTAGACACTAAAACTTTATACATAGTTAACAGATCGATAGTTAGTCAGATGCGGATGTTACGAAGAATATGCAATGAGCTGTTAGTTCAAGGAATAAAATTTATTAAAATATTTAATAGATTAAATACACTTCCTTATATATCGATCATTTTAAAATTCAGGTTTCCAACTGCGTTAAAAATATAGAGATAATCTCATTTATATTTCAAATAATTACAATTTCTTCTATAATTAATTGAAATATATAATAAATATTACAAGATAAATTTAAAATTAAATATTATTTAGTAAAGTTTATAAATATAATTAAATCTTTGTGTAATTATTGAATTGTATTATTACATATTTTTTAATAATGATGGGGAAAAATTTAAGATAAAATATATTTTTAATACATTTTATTTTTTTTAATCATTATTTTCAGATAAATATTTTATTATTTTTTATACAGTTAAATAATTTATTTTTTTATCTTATTTTTGTTACATATATAAAATGAAAAATATATCTGTTGAGTTTTATTAATACCTTTAATTAAAAATAGTAATTACATAGTAGAATTTTAACAACGTTATTATCTACATCTTGAAAAATATCTCAGTATCTGCAATTAAAACGTAAATCTCTGTTGGATTTGATGAATTTCAGTAATTATTTTTCCGTTTTAACTCGAAACCATTTGCAATTATCTTTTATACAATCGTGAGTAGCTGAATGATGATATCATAATGTTGATAATATTAGAATCTGAATATTAACGACGTATTAATTTACAGTTATGTTATTATTCGTTGTACATTTTTTTATATAAAAAAATATTCACTGCCTAGATTTTTATTAAATGTTTTTAAACATATATTCGAGTTTGGATTGGACTTTATTTCGTAGTTTTCTAAAAATAATCTATATACAGAGGATATCAAAATGATATAGTTTGTTTATGAATTATTAACCACTATATTGTATTTTATTCAATTTCGAATAGTTTTTTTGTTGTTGTTGTATATATTCATTTTTATATAAGTCCGTTTATTAAATTTTATAATGATTTTTTATATACTAGATATATAATACTGATTTAAAATGAAAATATGTACAGTTAAAATTGTTTATTATATTTAGAGGATATTTTTATTTCTAAACAAAGTTTTAATAAATAATATCGTGTCTGATATTTTATTCGTAATAAAATATAAAACTATAAAAATATTTATTCATAATTTGATTTTCAAGAGGTAGAATTTGTCGAATGATTTACTGTCCTTACATTCTGACAATAAATGTAGATAATATAAATAAATGTAAATGATATTCAATTCAAATTTAATACTATACCATCAACATTAATTGAAGGATGGTAAAATGGTGCAGCTCTAAGATTAATTGCTTACTCTTGGTTGGTGAAACTTGAAGTATATTTCAAGCATTAATTTAACTCCAATATATTGCATCTTACAATGCAGCGAATGAGCAATTAATTATTCGTCGTGGTGTGTACTTTGTCTATTCTGTAATTACACGTAGAATTACATTTCGTGTCCTGAGAGACTGTACGTTAATTTGTATATTGCACAGTTCAAATTCGGAATATTATTATTGCGTCCGCGTCTCTACTAATACTACTTGATGCTCATCAAGTTTGTCTTCACTGTTAGTCTTTCGAAATTGGTTGTAATTGTTGGAGAATTTTGCGTTATTTTTGCTTACAGTTGTTAAGTCACATTTATCTTGAATATATTGCTGTAATTGTTTCTCAACTCTTGAATTAATTAGTTCACAGTTGCGTTTAGTTGAGTGTGAATGTATTATTAGCGTTCGTTAATGGTATTAATTTAAGGATAAAACGAAATTCGAGTTCTTTAAAACAAATATAAAAATACTATTTACAAAATGTAATAAAAAATTAATCAGACAGCCTTTAGACATTTATAAATTTATCTAATATTTTTTTTTGTACAGCGGAAAAATATTTTAATTTTATTTAATTTTTATATAATTTCTTTATTGTACTTTTTCATTAAAATTTTAATAAAAACATTTTTACATTGAATAAATATATTTTTTTTTCAAAATTAAATTAATAGAATAATACTATGTGATTAATTTAAGTCATTTAATATTTTTTATAGAAAAGAGATTAATAATTAGATTTTATTGTAACATTAATCATTATTTGATAAATGGACATATTGCTACATTTTTTTAACAAATTTCTAACCAAATTCGATATAATATATAAAGCTCTTTTTCGTTTGACTTTTTGAATTTTATGGAATTTAGTGAACCAGAAAAGTAAATGGTCAAACCGCTATTAATTAACCGACAAAAACAAGTCACTTGTTGAACCTGCGTGAAAGACTGATGTGCCTTGCACCTTTATCGAATCTCGAAACTTTTTAATAAATAAATATATCTATTTTTTATATTCTATATTTTTATTAAAAAACTTTTTCTTGTCAAATATTAATATTATGAATTATGAATTATTTTTCAATTGAATAAAAAATATTTAATATTTCAGTATTCACTCTCAATAAATACTTCAACATAATCAGATTTTCTCGATAAAAAAAATTCTTGTACAGTTTCATCATTATTTATACCACAAAGTACATTTATTCCATAAATCGAATTTGATATGAAACTAAATATTCGACGAATAATATCGTCATACTGCTTTTGTTTAGTATATGCAAGTATAATTGTTTGCGCAACAGTGTAGAAGAGACTTGACGCTTCATGCTTTGGTAGGTACCTTTAACAGAGCTTCTACAACCGCGTCTGAGCTTAGTAGAGCAATTAGTGAACGTGTTGTTTTTCACAAAGCAGCAAATTCTTGTACATACAGTGTACGTATGTGTACTGAACTGTGCATTTCGCCATCTCTTGTAATAATTGACATTATTATCTAAAGAAGTTTGCCACCGTTGACAATAGAATCAGAAGTACATACATATGAACAGAATTTGGTCTTTGATGTGATCATTTTTCAAAATTAAAACGTAGAGAATAAAAAATATAATTAAAAAGATTCGTACGTGTTCGGTTTATAAAACGATTTGTTTTTTATGTAAATTATTTTTACGATTTTGGGTATTTATAATTGAGACGGTTTTCTTTTATTACTCAATGGAATTCATTTTAAAATTCGGATTTTATACTAAAATTTTGTACATAATTTAACATCAAACGATTATTTTCTATGTAGATTTTTTATGTTTCATATTTCGGATTTTTTTTTATTTATTTTAATTAATTATGAAGTGTTATATTTTATTAATGAATCGACTTGTGAAATGTAAATAAAATATTTCATTTTATTTATATTCAGTAATTATTTCATTATAAAAATAAAATAGAAATATATATATGTGTATAAGAAATTATATATGTATATACGTTTGAAGAATTCAACATAGTATTCACAAATTTGAAGTACAGAAAAAAACAGATTGAGTCTTTTGTGCAAATTGCTACCTTTATTATTTTCACGTCGTCCTTTCTGATAATCATTGTCCTTCCGTCAAACCCACATATAGAGGCATATTGTTGGCGCGAGGTAGGTAGGTAGACGTACATTTAGGGGACTTTTGTGTGTGAACGTCAGGCAGGCAGGCAGCAGCTAGAGCTTTCGTTCGTGTTGGCTGAAAAGGGTTTCCTTGTCTGCTGGTTTCAGCCTCGTGAATATTGCAGTAGATTCTGCCATAAGATTGCCACATGCCCCCTTCACATGGATCGGGGTTAGACAACGCATGATGAATGAATGGATTGTTTCAGCTTAGGTAGTAGCAAGCACGTTGAGAGAAGCGTTCCAGATCGATGTTAAAAACATGTAAATGAAAGCACCGCGATATACGGAACATATTTTTTTCTTTCGTATTCATTTGAAACGTGTGAAGAAATGTTTATGTTCTTGTCGAAATAAATTTCTATATATTTTATATTTATATGTTACTCGAGGAAGATGTGTATAGATGCAAGGAAACTATTTATACGGTTTTGATTTATTTTTCATACATCTATGTTAGATAGATACATTTTATTATAATCTCGAATCGGAAGAATATCACTGTAAACAACATATACTATAAATTATTTAAGGTGTATGCTTTTAAACATTACTATCTTACTGGAAACGCATCACTATAAATCTTTCTTGTATAAAATATTTCAATTCAATTTACTACGTATGCTGAAACTGAAAAATACATTAATATATACATTAATATATATATATATATATATATATATATATATATATATATATATATATATATATTATATAAACAGAAAATTATTTAAAATTTTGTACGAATAATTTAAATGTTTATATTAGATATAAATAGAATAGAATGTAAAAATGAATAATTCCAACAAAAACAAGAATTCAACCAAACTAATGGAAAAAATGTACTTGTATATTCGAGTTCTAAATTCAGTTTCTACTTAGTAATACGAAACGAAAATTATACATATGAATAAATGTATGTCGAGTGTGTAATTCTTTAATAAAAAATGTGTAAATACCACAATTTACATCTTATTGCATATATTATCATCGCAAAAATGACACGCAATAAAAAGCATGGCATATATTTGCTGCAAAAAAGTGTGACCGTATTAATAAATTTTCACAAAAATTAGGTACGTGACGTTTGAATTGGTGCAATATGAATAATATTTTTTTGAACTTATATATCTTTAACGTATTGATTTAAATTCTATGGTAGTTTTTATGCACATGTGTATTTATAGAACAACGTACTTTTATATGAGTCATATTGACGTTATGTTTCCTTAAAGTCATAAAATGTAATTTTATTGTTTTTTAAAAATACATTAATTATTATTTTCACAATTATACACACTATGTATATATATATATATATATATATATATATATATATATATATATATATATATTTATATAATATACTGAATAAGTACAAGAATTTGATTTCAAATATAATGGTTATAAACTGATATTTTCGTCATTTTCATATTTAAAATATATATTAATAAATTTTATAGTAAGTTGTTAAAATGTGTAGATAACCCAAATAATAAATATTGAAATTAATAAAAGAAGATTCATATTTTTTAAAATTACTTTGTTTAATCAAATATATATATATATATATATATATATATATATATATATATATATATTTAACTTGTACAATTCCAATCTAAAATTATATTTTTTAAAATAAATAATTTCCAGTAATAATTTTTATAACGTTCAATAAAATTGATTCTTTCTCAGATTGTTTCTATTCTGTATTTTTTATATTTCTGAGTAAACATGAATAATGAATTAATTAAAATATCTATTAAATATATTTTTTACTTAAATATATGTTTGTTTTTTAAATAAGCAAATAAAAAATTAATAGATAAAAAGAAAGTAATGCTACGAATATTAATAAAGAATAAATATTTGATGAAATTAAATATTTGTGTCTTTATCATTTAAAACATCACTTATTTAGTGACCTCATTATATATATATTTATATATATATATATATATATATATATATATATATATATATATATGTATGGATGTATATATGTACATAAATTACACGTAACTTCCATGTGAGGTTGCTTATATATATATATATATATATATATATATATATATATATATATATATATATTTAACTATTTCAACTATTTGTATAATCTGACTTACTAGTGTGATTTATGAACTTGTTTATATTCAGTAATTTAATATCATTTCCAAATGAAAGATGATAATATTTTGCATACATCTCGTGAAGTTTCGAATTTATTACATTCCTAAAAATTTTTTTAAAAAAGCTCCAGAATTCCGCACGACGAATTTTATTTTTCGCCATAAATACGAAATCGAATGCATTCGAACGATTGTAACCTATTTGAAATATTCGTATATGTTGACATTATTGTGCTCGTCTCTGATTCGAAATCACATATACAATATTTATGATAAATCTCTAATATATATGTAATTTAAATCGTATGACGAATCGATATAATCACAGTAACGTCGAATAAAGTAAAACAAAATAGGTCAACGGGTGTAATAATGATTATTAGATGGTATTTCAGCAATGGGGTAAGACCCTTTCCACATTACAATTCAGCTAGATGAGCCGCACGAACATTGCATTCGTGAGTGACGCCTTACATATTTCATGATCCTGCTTACCGTTCTTGCCAGGGAGACAGTACGAGGACTTGCCAACTGTTTGTTGCCTGCTTACCTGCTTTCTATACTACTTGTACAATGCATTACCATAGTTGAACTCAAATCGCATGTTCGTGCGTATGCCTTCATATATATAAATACATACACACACACATACAAATATATATATATATATAAATTAAATTCAACTTTACATATATGAAAATGTTTCAGTGTGTATGTTTTATGGGTGTGTGAGCTTATTCGTGATTTACATATGCGTGAAGTGTTTCTATTGTATTTTCATATTCATATACATATGTATTTCACATGTGTTTGTATGTTAGCTGCTGTGTCAATGACGGCTTTTCATGTGAAACAAATGGTACAATATATCACCTAGCTTTATTTGTATCTAAATTTTGTAACAACTTAACCAACAGTCATAATTACATGCGGTAACTAAAAAGGGAACTTTTATTTTTTACACGAACGGAGCTTTCAATTTATCGAAAAATATTTTGGGTTTTAAATTAAATACAGTAACATTTTTGAAAAGTTTAATAATTACAATGGTTATTTAAAATAGTATCAGTTTCATTTTATTTTATCAGTTGATTTAAATGTTCAATAATCATTTATTTTGTAAATATATAGTCATGTCAAAATCCTCAGAATGAACATTTATGAAATGTTTCGAGTATATTTTTTTGTGTAGAAATTACTAGCACATTTTAATAATTTTTTCCTTTGCTAGTGAATTCGTCAAGAATTAATTTGAAAAAATAGTATATAATTTGTATATTTTTTACAAAGATTTTTTTATGAAATCAATTTATTATGATTTTTGTGTGACAGTTGTTAGATTAAGAATAAACTTATAAAAATAGAACAGAAATTTGAATCTAAATAAAACAAACATTACAATTTAATAGTTACGCAAATATCTCAACTATAAATTGTATTCTAAAACTATCCGATAGAAAATAGAATCTGAATAATTACGTTACTAATAAGTTCATTAATTCTATCTTTCTCAACAGCCACATAAATCCATTTCCAGATTGATAAAATCATTGTAATTAGGAAACTGTTAAGATTATCTACCCATTTGAATTTATTTCGTTCCTTTCCACACAAAAGTATTGATCCGAGTTTAATACTATCATATTTTTCGGGACATGTTATGAAGCGGCAATGCTTTCAGTGCATTTTTCCTCGACAATGTTTTCGAACTTTTCCAAGCATCTGCCTGTGTTCGGATAACTGATGTGTAACACATTATTTATCAAGCGGCGTTTGTTCGTTTATATCTCGAAGAGGGTGATGGGTAACGGAAGTGACATGTGCGTGCCGCACGGACTGACGTAATAAATGTTGGCGTGTTTATAAATGCTCGATATAAACTCACCCTCATTTTAAATGTTCACCTCTGCCTTCGTACCACCTCTACATACGTTTCTCATACTCGTCATCATGTCGTGAAAAACCCATCACTGTGCTGTAGATCAAGTAGAATGTTTCATATTTTAGTAATGTTATTTTGGCTAATAGGCAAACGGTTCAATCAAAAAATAGGACATTGTTTACATTGATTGAATTTTAGAATTTTTCATTACCATTTTATATATTTAATATTAAATTTGATTAAAGAGATTCTTTTTGTAACAAAAACTACCAGCTATCATATATTCTCTGATTAATAAAATTAAAGAAAATTGAATATGATTATTTAAAATTTATAGTATTTTAAGAACAGATTATTTATTACCAGACAGTATTATTTATATATATATATATTCATAAAACGTGTAAAATTCACATGTGTGCTTCTATGATTAATATTTTTTGTACAAGTACAAAATAAAACGATTTTTCAGTCTGAAAGTATTAAAGTCAATTTAAACAGTGTTTCTACAAGCATATATATATATATATATATATATATATATATATATATATATATATATATATATATATATACAAAATATGAACCGTTTCATATACGTATTTCTCATTTCTGTCATCAGCTCATACCACCTCAAATCTTCATATAATACACTGACTCATGCTGTTTCATCTCATACCATTTTCACGAGCGTCAACCCGCAACGAAGGTCATGTTTCAGAAAAGACCGACGTATACCGTGTGACATAATACGAAGCGAGAGTCCTTATATATTGTACGCAATCCCTTATTTAAACATTTACTTTTCTCTTTATGGTCAGCTCTCCATTTACATTGCAATAGTGTCCACAATATTTTACGACGTCGTATCTTTCAACATTAAAATTTAATTAAACCGTCTAAGCTTTAATAATAATAATAATAATAACAATAACGACTTATAAGTAACTGGATATTAAGTTCTTTTCTTTTATCATTTGGGAAGATTGTTTAAGATTTGCATACGTTAAGATGATTAGACGTTTGTTAAAGGAACGATATTTGTGTTTGAGTTTTATTTATTTAAATATAATTGACATAATTTATTATAATGGAAATAATTATGAACAATTTGGGATATAAATGCCAATAATAAATAAGAATTTAATTATCAGAACTTCTTTTGCCTCTTAAAAAAATATCAGTATATTATAATTTTTTTGTAAGGAGAAATTTTTCTACGATTTTCCAATTTTGTATTTAATCAAATTTTTTTAATATTTAATTATTAATGATATTGATTGAAATAATATTTAAAATGAAAACATAAATTTATTATTTACTCAAGTATAATTTTTGAAATTTGACTTAATTTTATTTTTATTTCACATTAATTTACAAATCCAGTTTTTTAAAATAAAAGATGCATTTTCATATATATAAAAATAGCTACAGTTTCTCAATAAATATATTTTTTATTTCTCGAAGATTCTGTTTAAGAACCACTGATAATATTAATGAAATGAATATTTTTAAAGTAACCTAATTTTTTATACTGGTGTTTTATATAAAATTATAACCTAAACATACCTTATTAAAAATATAAATATGTAAATACGTATATAATTAATTTATTTAAAATATTACTTTCCATTTATTTAAAAATTTCGTAAAATATTCTGTTCATTTTTATATACTTGTAAAATATTATCTTTATAAAAATTTGAATACGAAAACTATTATAATGTAACTAACTACAATTTATTTTTATGAAGTTAACAAACGTACAATTTATGTATGAATTATTTAACTAACATTGTTTGCACATTAAGAATAGAGTCTAAAGTTGAATACATTTTATATTATAGTAGAATTTTTTTGGAAAAATATTTTTGTCTATAGTTAATTTGCTCGGCGTTTGGAAAATTTAACAACTTTTTGCACTAATCACTTAGTATACTTTCACTCAGTAAAAAAATCACATATGTTCATTTATAATTTATATATTTTGATTATATATTGAAATTATAAACGAGTATTTTAATGTATTCAAAATTAATAAAAAATGTTATGAAAATTATATACAAAATTCTTTTTTAAAAATAATTATTTATTTTTCAAAAATCAAATTGCGAAAGAGTAAATACATATATATATATATATATATATATATATATATATATATATATATTTGTATAGATTAATCGATTGTAGATATTGGAAACGATATTAAATATTAATTTGTAGCACGTTTATATTTTATCAACACTTTGAAATGTATTTGTCATAAATTCACTATATATAATCTTTGCGAGGTTAAAGTAATTTTTTGGCAAGGAACCTATACAAGCGTCAATAGTGATTTATCCTATTGATGCTATATATTTTATTGTCGTTTTTTATATTTTTTGGTGAAGAGCCAAGTATAATATACACAAAGATATATATTTACTTAAAATTGCATGTTCTCGAAGGTTTCATTCTCGGTCATTAGTGTTTTAACCTTAATTATACGTTTAAAATTTTTACTACGAAAAATATGCATTTTTTTATAAACACATATAATTATATTTAGAATTTATTGTTAATGTTTCGTTGGAAATATTACACATGCTATTTTATTTCAAGATAGAAAAATAAATCAGTGAATATATATGTTTGGTTCAATAATATGCTCGTTTGATTTTATTTTTAATTGATCTGTATAAAAACCAATGAAGGTACTAATAAAGCGATTCATCATACAGAACGAATCATATAAGTACAGAGATAATTTTGAAAAAAATGTTATCAGTCCGTTGCCAGTCATAAATTATGCATAATTATGCTTGTATACCAGCTAGTCGTTATGCATATATTGGTCAAAATGTAAATATATGCATTTGAATTCGTAACGAAGTTTTTACGTGTTGAAAACAACGCGAACGAATCACATTTTATATCTAGCTGATAAATTGCTGCTTTACTAAACAGTGATGCTTGTAAAACCCGTTGTATAGTTTTAAAACAATCACATATTTCATTTTTCAAAGAAAAATCGTTTAGTAGCATTTCCTAGAAATGTAAACTCACTGAACTTGGATTCGTTCGCGTTGAAATTGTTTGATTTATTTCTAGAGAACAGAAACCAGACCGGTTTACTTTTTCATTTCAGTGTAATTTTATAAATTTGGTTAATTGTCGTGTAATTAAATAATTGGTGTTAGTTTGAGTACTAAAATTTATATTTTATTTTATTCAATTGATGTGTTTAAAAAGGTTGTTGTTTTTAAAAGATATTTTTTCTGTTTAAAAAATATTTTGTTATTGTTGATCTATTTCATGATTACTTATCATATTTCAATTTATAATTTTACACATTTTTAATGTTGTGTGAAGAAAGAAGTTTTTTTTCCATTTTATTTTTTTATGTAATTAAGCACTGGAAATTTATAGTTGAGTATTTGAAATATAATTCTAGTTAGAAATAGCATGTTAATAAAAAGATTGTCTGTTATTCGAAAATAATATTTCGATAAAAATTACAAACACGAACAAATGATGTAAAGGGTGTTAATACAAATGACTTGGCGTGTCGGGATTCTTATCGAAGATTGGATTAAAACTACGTTTTGCCCAACAGAAACGTTATGCTAGATGAATATATATATATATATATATATATATATATATATATATATATATATATATATGCAGAAGCACCCAACGTGGTACGTACTTTAGCCGTGGTTCGCTATTAATATCAATCAGATTGAAATGTCACTGGCATCAATCATAAATCATTCACATTGCTTTCACGTCCATTCCGTTCAGAAAGTTCTCTGTGTTTGTATACAATAGCGTAAATTCTATGCATGAATTGCAAAATATAATTTGTGCAATGTCGATTATGTGCAAGATTCATTGTCATAGATGATAATTGATTGTATCTTTTTAACAGCTTGCACTCTTCTGACAAATTTAAATTATTCAATTCCTATTCGAAAAAAATTGTAACGTGTAAAATGACAAGTTTGTAAAAAACATGCACTGTAATGTTACTGGAAAAAAATATCACGCAATAGAATTATGATAATTTTTTAAACAGAATTTTTTCTATCGAGGATGACAAAGTTTGTTGTACTTCTCGCGTGATATAAACGGAATAAATCGGATTTTACATTCTTGCATGCTTTTCTGTACGCTTTCAAAAATCAAAACAACGCATGTTGTTTATAAATAAATTGTTATCGAACATAAGATTAGATTCTAAATTATAGAAAATTGATAAAATATTTTTATACAAAAATAAAACGATTAATAAAAATTAAAAACATATTAAAACTACAATTTTATTTCAGTGTTTCATAAGTTGTGCTTTTATTCCAAATAGCTTTTATATGAAAGTATTACAAACGAATCAATTAAAAATATATTTTTCAATGCTGGTTTTATATTTAACAACGAAATTATAAATCATATACATTCAGATATATATTTCCGTTTGTTTTGAAAAAACTGTAAACGAATTTTAAATCGATTTCAGTCAAGTCTGAAACAAGGTTTTAATGAATAGTGTTCAGTTAGTTGTAACGAAATCGTTTAGTTCTACACGCATTTTTATATTAAAGTCAAATTGAAGCGACATCGGTGCTTTCAGTGTAAAATGTCAGCGTTTTATATGAGTGAGGCCTGCTCAGAACATTTATGTAATTATAAACAAATTTATCGCCACAATACAGTAACAATACGCGAAAAAAATTACACACACTGAAAAAGCAATTAGCGTTGAAACGTATACATTAAAAATACAATTTCTGTGAAGCTATTTATGCCCAAAAATAATTACTGTACATTATCAACTTCAGCGCCAAAACAGGGAAGTAAATTACAAAACACGTTATAAATTAAACACTTTAAAGAAATGTTTTTTTTTTATTTATTATTTTTTTGTAAATCGAATTTGTCAATCTATTTCATAATGAACTTTTTTCAGTGACAATATCGCTTTGAATAATAAACATGTAATTATTTGTTGTACAATATTAACTGTATGAACTATATAATTAGTTTGATGTGAAAAATAATATTTTTTATACAATTTAATTTTTAAAAATTGAAATTTAATATCTAAAAAAATTATTGATAAAAATTACCAAAATCAGTACACCTTTTTAAATGTAAATTAAGTTGTTTTCTCGAGTTCATAATTTTTTTAAATATTTTTTTATCGAAAAAAATCAGTAAAAGAAATGATTAAGTTATACTTTATTTTAAATAGTGCAATGTTAAATGATATTATGGATTTTGTGTATTTGAAATTGAAAATTGTTTATTTTATTAAAATTTTAAAATATTTTGGTATATTAATTAAACGAATAATTTTAGAATAGTTATTAGTTTATGTTTGTATTGAATTAAAATTTATTTTTCTCTTTTAAATTCTTTTTCTCAAAAAATCAAACAAAACATTTTTTATTGTAATACAGAATTAAAAGCATTGATAATTAATGTAATTTTTTCAAAATAATTAAGAAGAGATGTTGTGTAGTGTAATTTTAAAAGTAATTGAGAAAAAGTAGAATATGTTTTGAAATAATTAGTATATGTTTTAAAAACATTATATATATATATATATATATATATATATATATAAGTAATACCCGTTTTTAGTGAATGTGTGGCACTTGGGCGTCTGAATATGTCCGTACAAGTAATGTTGAGTGTGTACATACTGTTACAAAAATATTACTGTGCACATCACACGAATGATAAAGAACTTCAAACAAGATAGCACTCAGCAAAATAGAAGCTAACATTTTATCGTATACCATATCCACTACAGCACACAATTGTCTCCTTATGAAAATTTTAAAGGGTTAATAGCCGTAGCTCACTGTTATCACAGGCCAACTTACATAATATAGCTCAGCACATTATCAAAAGGGTTAATACACGTACTCTTAAAATGCAACAAATCCCCTACAGCTTTATTACACCACCCTTCCTGTTTGTCGTGCTCACGTATATTTATAATTGAGCTCCAGGTAATACGACCTTGCATTAATTAACGTTGATGTAATTAATGTAAAAATAAGAGTACGTGTTGTTTTACTAGCGGGTACAAAAACTCTAAAAGTATTATGTTCAACTAACATTGTTGCCCTACGAAAAAGTTAGACTTTACAACATCATCAAGAAAATACAGGCTGGCAAATGGGTCTGCTCTACTGTAATGCATCGATGTAGAGATATTTTCAAGTCCAGATGTTTTAAACATTTATATAGAGGAAAAAATTCAAATTTTTCAAGTATTTAATTTTTTACTCAAACTAATAAATCATAACTTAATTGTGTATTTATTTTTACTGTTGTATATTTTTTATAGTTAATTTGTAATATATTTAAATATTTTCTATGAAAATTCTAATTGAGATTCATTTTAAATGAATGAATTATTTTAGTTTTCTACATTAACTTTATTACTTAATTATTTATTCGTGTTTTAAATAAATTTTTCGGATACTTTTCTCGAAAAGCTTAAGACTTTCCAGCCCATGCAAACATAAAAAAGAATACGATCCATGTTATTTCTCGCTTCGAGCAATACGATGAATTGTCGTATACTTAAAACCAATAGCCTTTCAATGAAAGACGAATTGACATCTGTACAAGCGTTTCCGATCTCGACGCGTTGTGTTCCAAACATTGTAAGATCTTATAAAGAACCGTTCTCAATTCTTGGCCATTAACATTTAGCGCCGTTTTATTTCTTTATCTGATTAATTTATAACAAACATTAGGCTTTTCGAATTGGACATATTTAGTCGATCAAAAGAGAAATGACATTTTTAAACATTTTCAGAAGTCTTAAAAAAGTAATAACGTTTTTTTATAATAAATTATATATATATATATATATATATATATATATATATATGTGTGTGTGTGCGTGTGTGTATGTGTGTTGTATGAATTTATATACTCTTGTGCGTGTATAAATTCGTATATAAAGTTGTAAAGTATAAACGTAACGGAAACACGCACATAATTACATCCCCAAATTGGGAAGATTTCTGTAAAGGGCCTCTTGAAAGAGAATATTCTTATTTGTAAAGACACCCTTTGATACACTTGTGATATAATAATCCAGTGTGTACGTACACGTTGTACAGAACGAATAAGCGCTGTCGCATAGTCGTTGAGACAGTGTGCGGAGTCGTTGTGATAAACCTTATACAACTACACACTAGACGAGTTCTGTAATTGCTTTGCTAATTGTGCTCAGCGCGCAAAGACAACCATGCCAGGTTTTACACTTCGGGAACACTGTGCAGATTCTCCACACCTGCCGCGACCCGCAACACCCCTCGCCCAACACCACAGACCATCATTTCCATTCGTTGCAATTGCTATTGCTGCTGACGACAGATGTTATTACAGAGTCTTGGCAATGTTTATGTCCAGTGCCTTGAAATCGTCATTAAGATATAAAAAAAAGAATAGTAAAACTCTAAAAGGCGTAGGGTGTTTCTTAATTAAGTGCGTAAGCAAATCTGTGTTTAATGTTTAATCTCGTTTGCTTTTCTTCTAACTGCTTTTTTTCCTTATTGCTTCAGCACTTATTCTTGATTTTTTAAGAATTGCAATTAAAAATATTTTTTTCTTTATCGCCAGGAAATTAGATTCAGTTTCATTTTCATAAATTGTATTAATATGAAAAAAACTGTTGCTATACGAACTACTTTGATATTTCTCTTTTATTACAAATGTCAGTATTACAAATAAAAATGCAAATGTGTATGTCGTTTTAGATTTTTAAATGATGATTCTTATAGAATTATAAGACAGTTATTTTTCAGAAATACTATTTACATTATTATGTTTTTATAACTGTAAATAATGATATTCGTAAAAATTTATTGCAAATACTTTTGTTATGTAATGTTTGCACTTATATATTTTAATATATATTAATTATAAATTATTAATTATAAATTTTAATATATATATTACATATGTTGGAATTGTTGAAAATGATACACTTTAGAATTCATATCGAATTTAATTTATACATAATATTTTTTTTAAATCCATACAGTATTTTATAATTACTTCAAATTTAATTACAAACACAGAATTTCTACGAAATATTCCAAAATTAAATCTCATACATTTTAATTATATTTATAGGTAGATTAATTTATATCAGTTTTTTTTAAATACATAGAGAGAGGAATATATTTTTATATTAATTTTAATAAAACCAAATTTTAAATAAACTTTATATGTGTGTGTGTACTATTGTATATTTTTTTAATAAATGAAAGCAATATCCGTGTGCGTAACTAAATCCTTTATATAATAGAGATAAATACATTGAATTCACAAGAAAGTGCAATCAAAGTGTTCCCCCATTTCTAATTTATTTCGGATTTAAACTTTGAATAAATGCCGGCAGTCATATAGAACATTATTCAGTATGATATCGTTCAGTCAACTAATATGTTCGAATTAATGTCAGATTGTAAAGTAAATGCCCGCCAGTCTGTTGCATCGCGGGTGTAGTAGCGGTTGGAAACGATGCTACAGACGCACGCTGTCGAGCTTCATCTCCATAAGATAGTCATTAGTCTTGCGCCTGTCATGTTAAAGAATGAGTATTAAACAGTACCAGAATGCGTTCCGCCGCTTTCGATGTAGATGTACGCCGAACACACAGTCGAAAACGAATCGTACCACGTGTGTTTGTTTTCAAGTACATTCGAGAATTGTTATCTTCGTTATATATTAGAGAATATATTATTGAACACAGCGCGAATATATCATGAGAAGTTTATACAGAATATAAATTTTCTCTCTCTACTTACACACACAAATATATATATATATATATATATATATATATATATATATATATATATATATATATATATATAGGTATTTCTATCAGGAGTGCACACTCATCATTGTTCAAAAAAAATTACTTAGAAAATTCGCTTTATTTGAAAATTAAGTTGTGCGCTCCTAATGGAACCACCTATATAATGACAAACAATTTATTTATATTTAAGTATATAAAAATTTTAATTAATAAAGTCAGAAAAAATATCTAAACCATTGATTTTTTTAATATAGAACTTATTTCGAATTATGCAGTAAAAATTTTTGATTACAGTTTATAGTTTTTGTTAGAAAAATATTTTTTAATTAACTTTATATTCAAAATATTTTCTACATGTATATATATATATATATATATATTTCTTTTGATCTTCATAGTTGCTTATAAGCAACACGAACTCTAACCTTCTATTTTACGTCTCATCAACTTAGATAAAAAAAACACATCTGTGTTTATTCGAATTATAATTTACTTGAATATAAAAATGTTTTAGTTGCCATATTTTTTCATTTTTTACTTTATGTACAAATAGTATTTTTGCCAATATATATCAGTTTTAAAACATGTTTCTACCTACTACAATAATTTTCATAGTTAAATATTCTCAAACATTTAAAGAAAATTCAATATAATTGATAAACTGAAATTATTTCTCCTGAAATTTCATATTTATTAAATAAAAAAATGTTTAAAAATAATCTTACTACGTTATGTTTAAAAATAAGATTGTTTCATTTATTTTTATAAATTTTTGTTGCTTATTTTAGTTTTTATATTTTATAAAAAATCTATTATTTCTTAAATATATATATATATATATATATATATATATATATATATATATAATTTATCAACGTATAAAAAATTAAAATATGGATTTGATTAATATACGATTAAATTTTTAATTAAAATAAAAATGTGCTTACGTTTATGTTTAATTAATTTAGCATTTCATATTATTAATTATACTGATATGTCAAGATACATCTATTTGTAGGACAAACCTAAAACAACATTTTGTAATTTTTAAATTAAACAACAAATAAAATTATATGCTTCCTTAAAATAAATTAATTAATACAAAATTAATAGAAGTGTGATAAATCTGAAAATAATTATACTGATTGGTATCTTTGTGCATAAAAAAATTGTTTAATTATTTAGTTATGATCTTACATATTTATAGAATATAATGTCAGTATGTATTCATAATTTAATTTAGAATTGTAATACAAAATAAATATAATTTTTATTTAATAAAAATTAAAATTTTAGAATATTTTTTCATTTTGAATCGACAAATTTTTTATATATATATATATATAATAAATTAAATTAAAAAAATATATAGAAAAAACCGAAAGATGAAAAAAATAATGGCACATATTAAATCGAAATAAAATCACCTTGATCAATTTCAATTAAATTTTACTTAGCACTTTCGTTCGTAACTAATTTCAAATACAATTTTAGCCATGCTCACCTCTCGACAAAATTAAACAGCGGAAAATGACCAATTAACAAGTTGTCCCCACCGTTTCTGTACCCTAATCTTTAATTAATGACCTTAAATATTTACTCGTACAGTGTCTTAAAATAAGATTATATTGTTACTAAAACGTTATGAAAATAATTTTCATACGTACGACGGATGTTTATAAACGTTTGAAAATGACAAATTACATTTTATATGTACGACGTAGATTTATCAGAGTGATGTAGGGGATAAATATCATCGTAATCAATTACCGTTTAGGAAGTATGTACTTGTACTTAAAAAATAAGAGTTTGGCTTGGAAAAAGTTTGTCGTCATTTTAGTATATGTATCTTTTTTTTAGTTTACAGGAGGGATTTTTTTGTAATTAGGAAAATAATTACTTTGTGTATATATTAAACAGTTTTTAATTTATACCATGTTATTGTTTATGGAAAATTTATACAACCATTATATATATATATATATATATATATATATATATATATATATATATATAAGTGTATTTGTGTGTGTGTAATATGTATGTCTCTGAATGTAAGCATTTATTACTGAGAGAATAAACTGTATTTTACAATTTATTATACTGCTTAAAGTACAAAGGTGCGAACCGTGTGGTGCGAGAAGAATTTTCACTACAAACAGTGTGGAATTTCATTTGTCGTTTCTTCCGCATTATTAAGTTTCCTGACTATAAGAACACAACAGATAAACTGATAATATATGACCGGATGAAGTACTATCAGTTGTAGCGATGTTATGATCCACCACCGTGTTTCTTCTATAGAAAGAAGAATGAATATACGAACAATCGTTCGTCGGATATTGTTGAAAGACATCTTTTTGCTGTGTGTATCTAACACGGCAATTTGTTTTTACGCACGACTTCACACCTGCCTGCACTTCTTGGTATAGAGTTTTCTCTTTATACTTACTACACTTATCTCGATACTCACAGCCACTGTTATACGAGAACGAAGATCTTTCAAATTTGTTTTTCGAAACTGAACACATTCCGTTTTTGTTTACCCTTTTGTTACTCTTTTTCGAGTATGTTTTTCGATTATAATAAACTTTTATGTTGTCTAAAATTTCAATATCATTACGACGACGTATTAAATTCTTGTTGCTCTTACGTTAATGGAACATGAGATTCTCTTCACTGAATTTAAAAGAGTTGATTTTGTTCGAAAATATATTCAACGTAATTGATTTTTTTATTGGAATTTAATTATAGTAAAATTGTTAAATAATTTCAATTAAGCTTTATTGTATTTTATAAAGAAAATGTCATTATTAAAATTGATTATTTTAATCGTTTAAATTTGTATCAAATTTTTATATTCATTGGATTTGTATGTAAATTTATTTTAATTTAGATTTTTTTAAATTTTTATCTCGCAATAAAAATAATTAAACAATTTAATAAATCTGTTGCCTGGATGTGATTACTCGTTCGTTAAAAATAGAATAAATATTTAAATATTGAATTTCTATAAATGTTTTCAATATTTTCTATCTCATTCTTTTTTTACTCACACACACACACACACACACACATATATATATATATACACACACACATGATGATTCCATGTGCGATGTAATAAAAATAAAATCTGCATAAATGACAACCCGTTGCCGCAGCGTTGCTAAGCCTCTCTAAAGACAAACTAACCAATCGTTCGTGTTTACGCAAGTGGTGCTAAGACATATGTTTATTTGATTTCCCGAAATAGATAATTGTATATTTTACTTTGATCGGTCTTGCAAAAGGAAACGTGTATCTTCTGCACAAGTTCACATTTTTTCGACGTTGTTTAGAATATGTTTCCCTGAAAAAAATTGTCAGTTATTTTTTGTATTGACCTATTTTTAAATCAAACACACACTTTTCTGTCGAGTTTATTGACATATAAGTCTAGTTTATTCATTTAGAACACGGAGACTGCTTTCATGTAGACACGTTGAAAAACATTGAGTCTGTAGAAATGTCGTATAGAATTAAAATTCGTATCTGTTTCCGTATTGATTTTTCCTGCAAGTCCCTACTGAATTTCAAATCTATGCAGGTGGTATTCGTATTATTTCCAAGCATATCTTGGGGAGATGAGAGATAAAAGTTAAAATATTTAGTTAGAGGTGCGCGATTGCATCTCAGTTTGTCTTTCTGTATTGTTTAGTTGACGCACTTGCAGAATTGTAGCAAGCCAGCATAGTAATTAGGTAAACCGCGCTGCAAGCACAGATAATTGTTTTCAGTAATGTGTGTGCAGTTACCTCTTGCACCACCGTTCTAATTATAGTACGTGTCGGGTTGCATAAAACAAGTCTACGATGGTAGGTGAAGGTGAAACGAGAACAGACTGCACAGAGTGGTATTTAAAAGAGTAAAAAGATCTGTAAAAAGATCACATAAAATCCAAGATGGAAAATGATACTAGCTATTTCTTTTTTTAAATATTTATTAAATTATGAATTGTTAAAATATAACTACTGATATATTTTGTTAATATAAAAAATAATTTATTTTTATAATTATTTTGGTCTTTTGTTAATTATTATTTAATTTAATTTTAATCTCTTTACATATTCGATAAAGTTATTAATGATTTATTTTTTTTAAATATTATAATTATTTTAAGAATTCGTATTCATGTTTTCAACTGAAACAAGAGAAGATAAATATCTTAATTTATTATCTAGAGATGTATGTTTTCTTTTTTATTACTCTTTTTACCGAAACTGTTTCTATAGTTGAATCTAAGTGCATTATTCTTCAACGTCAACTCGAAATGTATAACAAATATATTCATATTCAAATGTAGTAAATAGAAGTATAACAAATCATGTTAAAACACTAAAAATATTCCATGTCAAATAGTGGTTTTGTATAGTGTAATTTGTAACAGCAAGCTTACATAAAATAAACGTATACATAAATGTTCAATTTTATGAAACGTACATCAATAATTGTATAAATTGTGTAATGGAAAAGGTTGTATGACGTACGTTGTATGACTTACCTGCTGAAAACCCCCTTAGGACAACTCTGCAGTGTAGAAAACCATCGCAGCCGTCGGGCGCTTGGGATTCTGAATAGCGTACGAATGCAGCTGCGGGCAACACCATACTCTCTACCACTGGCTTTGTACGGAAATTTTTAATAAAGTCTACCAAATAATGTCTTATTAAGGGAAAAATATGTCTCGAAGTTTTGACATTTCCCCGTCAGCGTTCCTGCATTATGCTGCTGCTTGTTGTTTTCCAGCAGATGGCGGAATAGTATTTATACTTCTACCGACTGTTGTTCAAAATGAAATAATTAAAAATCTTGTTTAGTTTGTTTCTTTCTTTGGTTTTTTTAATGAACAATTTTTGTTCATATACATATATAATATTTTTCACGTTACGGCGAATGGATTTTTTTTATTGACAAAAGTTGACAAATTGAGATTCGTAATGAGCAACGAAATGTTTTTTTCTTGTTTAATTTGCTGCTTGATTAAAACTGTTTCTGACAAAATTAAAACCTGTCCTATGAAATAACACAAAAGACAGTAATTTTGTGTTTAATTAGAGGTATGTTTATTTTTTCCTATTATTAAAAAAGAACAAGAAAAATAAATATGTACAGATCTTTTTACTGTGTAGTCATTTTATTTTTAAACAGTTAAATATTACATCATTCTCTTCTGCTCAACTTAAAATATTTTCCATAGAATGAAATTCAATTTAATATAAAAATAATAATACAATAAATCATGAATTAAGTTTAAACATTGTTATAAATAGTTTTCATTGATTGTTATTTACGAATTGGAAGTAAAAAGTATTAGCTGACGTCATTATTTAAAACTATTAATACTAAAAATAAATTCCAAGTGTTGTCTGAGATGAAAATAAAATAAACATACGAAGTGTATATAAGATACGTGGTTTTAACATATCGACGGATTATTTAAAATAATTTTATTATAAAAAAATGTTAACAGTATTTCGTAGTGTGAAATAAATGAAAATAAATATGGAATAAGATTCATTCATGTTCAGACTCTTCACACAGAACGTAATTACAAAAAAACCCCATTCAATAAACAAACACAATCGTCACTTTTACCACTTCATACATATTATCTTTGTCGAGGAAAGAACATCTGTTATATAGAAAACCAATAGTATAGACAGTAAAGAACGTTTTGTGATAAAACAATATTGAAAGCTGTTGACGCTCGTCGGTTTCTCTGTTCTAATTGAAAGACACCCCTCAACCCACTTAAATTTCCGTCAGCATTTGAAGTATTTCATGTGCGTCGTCTCCACAGAAACCGACCGACACGCTGATAATAATAATGATGGTTGTATCAGTTGACAGTTCCTCGACCCCTGCAGAGCTAATCAGTTATTAGATGACGCCACGCGCCGCGACGTCGCCGACAACAGCACACGTACGGCGTCAAAAGTGACGGAAATTACTAATGCACGCTAGTGATTATTATACACAGGATGATCTCTATCTGCAATCAGATATTGATTCGATTGCGAATTTCGTCGTACGTGCCTTTCGACCGATTCTAGAAATATGTTGTATGCTTCACTGAAATTCGTGTAACAATAAGTTAAAGTGTAATTAATTATTTAAGGAGATTGTGCGTGTGTATGCAATGAAATTATAATTGACCTCGTTACATTTTGAGCAAACATTATATAGATATAGGATCACTCTTTTTTTCTAAATAATTCATAAAAATATTTATTTTTATAAGAGTTATTTTCCTATTACGTTAAGATATTCGTTTCTTTTTTTTAAAAAAAATAAAATAATTCAAACAAGTACTGGAAAATAAAAAAAAAATGTTATGGTCGAAAGTAGAATCATGTTTTGAACTGTATGTAAAAGTATGTTAATTTTAAAATGTCTGTAATAGACTATTTGATTTGATTCCATAATTAAATACTAAAATTTCATTTAATTGTAATTCTTATGTAAAATTTGCAATATACAGTTGCGAAAGTAACTTTTCTTTTAATATTTACTTCGTTCAAAGTACGTTTAAATGTAAGAACATTTTCGTGAAATTGTGTGAAAATGTTCAGTGTCTGGTTAAATTTCACAATTAGTGTAAATAAAAAAGGAAAACAATGAAACGAACGCCGAAATACGCAGAAAAGTTAAAATAAAGAAACAAAAGGAAACCTCAGTGGTATGATAATTTAAGTAAATGGGATGTAGTATTATTCCAAAGTTTGGAAACGCGGAATTGTGCGAGCGAGAGATATCGCTCGAAAAAAAATCTCTAGTTAAGCCGAAAGTACAGATTCAGTACGAGATAATTAACAAAAGGCCTATGCTCTCTGGTAACAATGTAAAACTTGACGCAAGATTAAACGGAAAGTTAACAGATGCGAGTTTCATTTAAGACTATAGTTCGTCTGGATTCTTGACATATCTTACGCATGCTTCAATGTAATGAGCGAAATGTAAATTATCACGCCATATAACTTGATTTCCCTGGATAATCTGAGACATACACTAGTTGTTATAGTATGCTGCTGCGTTACATGATATTTAAAATTATAGTTTCGTTAAGTGCTGTTTGAGAATGCGACAAATTCACATTTAATGATAATGTAAGTATTCAAGAACACATGTTTTTTCACACGTTATAACTATTCTGTCGTTATTTACTCACAATATTCATTGTCAACTAATTTAACATGAAATAATTACATTTGACGTTCCATTTTGACCAATTTCAAACTTACATTAAACGTATTTTCAACAAATAACATTTTCAAGTAGAACTTGTAACTCAATATCAAATAAGGAAAATAATCATTAGCATATAAAATAAAATATTAGTTTGTATAATGAATTATTAATTAAACAATGAAAAACAGTACACAAAAAACATATATTAACTTTATTTCGAGCAATAAAACTTTATATTCAAAATAATTATCGGCGTAAAAATTAACACGACTTTTCTTTCGTACAAAGAAAATAATTGTAGCTAGCAAACAACACATACACACACGTATATAAATTACTTAAAGGTTTAATTGCGCAATGGATATAGTTTTAGCATGCCATAAATGCTATTTTCGTCTTATAGTATCTTTCTTTTGATCTATTATATTACTTTATGCCATTACACACATGGTACTACAAAAATGTATGCTTCATTACGCCTGAAATGCAAAGTGACTATAATGTATGTCGCTGTTGTGCTTGCTCTATGCGAAATTTTGCCATTATTTGTCCTTTATATATATATATATATATATATATATATATATATATATATATATATAAATATGTATGTATATATAAAATGAACAAAAATGACCATTTTTAGATTTGACTGTTAACATTAAAATACAAAGAATGTTTTTTTAAAAAAAATTACACAGTACTTTTCATATTTAATGACATAAAAGATATTTAAAAAAATCCTTGAAAAATATTTTTCTTGTTTAAATTATTTGAAATATTTATTGATAATGAAAGGATAAAGCAGATTTACTTATAAATATTTTGAATACATATAATGTTAATAAATATCAAAAAAATATGGATTAAGTTTAATTTTGAGCTTTTAACATTTGTATACAATTTATGTATGTTTATTTCTGTATATGAGCGTATGTATTAAGTCTTGAAAATTAATTTTAATATTCTTAAAAGCAATATAACGTTTATAAGAAAATGAACAAAAAAAATTGTTTATTTGAAATTTGTTAGTGAAATGCATTTGATTAAACAACGAAAAGCACGAAACTTAAATGAAGTTTTAGTTTCTGCAGGCATGTAATGTATAATCGTATAATAAATATTGTTCAAAAGTTAGGTATATAATATTTTATCATGAATTTCTTACAACGGATGTTGTTCTCAACTTGTTCAAAAGAAGATAACTGAAATATGAATATTGTAAGGACTTCCGTATAAAACAGAGTGTATATTCTGTGTTTTATACGGAAGTATGAAACACATAGAAGTGACTATAAAAAGATCCATAAACAAATAAATACAAGCGAAAATGTGTCGTTAAAAATCAGATATGTGTAATATGCGAGGGTTGAACAGTGTATTTTTAGGTTATTAAATCTGACAATGAAACATATGTACTTGTGTATATATATATATATATATATATATATATATATATATATCCCCATTTATAAAATTACATTTACAAAATGCATGAAATTAATATATTTATTTATATTTGTGTGCACGTTTATGCATGTAATTAATTAAAATTAATGATATTATAAGAGTAATTTATTGTACTTTTTACTTTTTACTAATTACGTTTTCAAATTAGTTTGTCATTGTTTAACAACATGATATATATATATATATATATATGAATTATGGAAATATTTTAGTTAATATTCAAATTTTATTAAAATAATAATCACAATTGTATTTATATTTAGCTTGAAAATACGTTTAAAAATATAGTTTATATGAATTATATTTTTTTAGTCATTCGACATTTTCGTATTTAATACTCTGTAAAATATTTTCGGCATTTAAATTTTTTATACAGATTTTTTATTTTCATATTATAAATTATTTTTACATATTTTATACAAGTCTGCATATTTTCTTATTATTTATACATCTTCGTTATAAATTTACATCACATTACACTAACCTACCCTATATTTTTTTGTGAAAAGGGATGTGATAGCCGTTCAACTTTATATATATATATATATATATATATATATATATATATATATATATATATATATATATATATATATATATATATATATATATTAGATCCGTAGCTGCTGCATCACTTGAACCAAAATAACGCCACCATTCAACTCTCAGCAGTGTTGAGTGGAACCCAACAACCACGGCAGCAGACATTGACGGATTTCGATGTGATGTATTTTCGAATTACGTAGAGTGTTTGTAGACTGTGCGCTGTCGTGGAAAAATGATTGAGTGGTATGCAAATAACGCGTCACCATGTTGTCAATAATCTCCGTACTGCTGTGCCTTATTGATAACACGCACGTTTCTACTGCTAGCTGACGTATATAGTACGTTTGAAGAGGACGGGATGAAGGGGCGTTATTAATCATGCGGGGTCACGCGATTCTATTGCAAATGCACTTAACGCTGGATTTCAATATCTAAATATACAAAAAAAGTGATGAGTAAATGGAAACACGTGAATCAATACGCTGTTTTTTTTAAAAAGATGCCTAAAGTCATCACGAATTCGAGGGGTGGGTTTAAGTGGTTGTTGATGTATGGCGAAAGTTGGTTAAGTCTTCGAATGAAAATATTTTTAAATTAAATATTAGTACGTGTGATTATTCTATTACAATATGGTGTTCATAATTAATTATTAAAATAAACAACAGACTAGACTTGTAACTAATAAACATTTATTTTGATAAAATCCTTTAATTGTTTCATATCTAAATATTATTTTTACACAAAATGATATTTTCCTTTATTGTCTTGCATCTGAAACCATTTTATATTCACAACTCGTTCTTCTTTCACAACATGGGATAATAGTAACAAGTTGTAGACGTGTATATTATTTGTCATTGTATATGCAAGCACAGTTGCAAAACTTATCATTCTAGTTTATTTACTCATTCATATACGGTTTTAGTATACTAAAACATTTAGAAGATTGTTTTATTTTCTTTTCACATAATAATATAATTGTAATTATCCACGTATACTTTTTATACGTTCATCATATACGTTTTGTTCAAGTGTGTTGCTTCATAACTAATTGTGTGCAAACAAACATAGTTGTGTTTATTTTAAACGAAAATATACAGTCCTGTTTTAGTACATGTTTTAATTAAGTGCTTAAATACATTGTTTGTTTTTTTTAGAAAGTACATTACTGATTTTTTTACAATAAATAAATTGTATGGATATATTTTTAATTTCATTTTAAATATGAAATTGTTTAAATTAATTTTTAGAAATTTAGTCTTGTGATTATTTTTAATTCAGTAGACTTTTTTCCTTACAAATTATATAGTTCCAAAATTAATTTACTACTGAAAAATACAATACTGGATTAAAAATATCAGAAAATGAGATCTAAGTATTATAACTAACTTATATATATATATATATATATATATATATATATATATATATTTCAAAAAAGTTAAAGATCCTTATCAGATTAAAATATTACAATTAATTTTGTGACAAAAAAAAACTGCAGAGAAAAAACGAAACTTGATTTTATACAAAAAAGTTTAGTGTTCTCGATTACGTACAGAACTGTAATAGAATGCGTATTTTTTATACGTTTATTACAACTGCAATTTTTATAAAACACACACCATGCTGTCTTAATATAACTACATTACAATGTATAATTTTTTTACATACATCATTGTTATCAGCCTTTGTTATGTGCATACATTTTTCATACCCTTCTATTACTTTCATTATTTTCGCATGACCGGTACTAAATATTATTTTCATTACTTGTTTATAGATTTTTTCAATGTGTCCTTGTTTTCATATTCTAATTACGATCTTTATAAATAAATAATGTTTTAAGAGGGGTTTAAAATTGTACAGCACTGAAAATGATTTAGTAAGTTAAGTATTATATGATTAAATGTATAAATTATGACAGTTATAATTTTTATATTTTATTTATTCAATTAAATAAATTAATATATTATTCTTATAAATATACACACACTCATATATAATTATTAAATTTAAATTGGGTCCTTGAAGCTCTAGTACATTTTTTTTCTAAATTACAATTCGACCAGTTAAAATAATTGAGATTTTATGACTCTGAAAAATAAGTAATTTTTTATATAAAATTAATTTCTGATTTATATTCTGTTTTCAGTTCATTATAACTATATTTTTCAATTGATTTAATTTTAATTTTGAGAAGATATTTTTCCATTCTCTGATTTTAAAATTGTATAATTAATAAGAAAATTTACTTGCTAATCATTATAAAACAGCAATTGGTTTCAAAATAAATAATTTATTGAATGGTCTTGAGAATGAAACCAACAAGAAACTCTAAACTTAGTTTTTAAATTAACTATTGTCTTTGAAACGAATTATATTTCGAGTTAAGAGTGTATATATATATATATATATATATATATATATATATATATATATATATATATATATATATATTGGAGACAAGTTTTGCTGGCGTCTTGAAACGAGTGTTCTAACGAGTCTTGAACATAAATAGCAAATTTTAATTGTAATGTTCAAACACAATCTTATAAGATAATCAGTGAGATGATCTGTGTAACAGGAATTTGAAATGATACAGACTATTAGTAATTTCGTTGATAATAACAATAATTCAGTATGATACGACAAGAAATGCAATGTGCAGTGCTACTATCATACGTCCAACAGCATCGCAGTAATAAGTACTCGTGCTTGGAAGTACGAGTGGGAGTTTTTTCATCTTGTTCGTTATTCGAGAACAAGATTCAGGCGGAAAGTTTTGCAAAGCCGCAGAGTTAATGGTGTAAGGATAATGCGAAGAAAGAGACGATGCATGCAGCAGCAGCAACAATACACCCCGCTCTCATGCTCCTTGTACAACGGACGTAACGAGAACCAGCGCGTATATTTCATGTGGCCAGAAATAAACTACACCATACACAAGGCGAAATGTTGATTGCTGTTGGATTATTGTTGTTTATGGTCGTGGAGAAGTCTTTTTATGTTTCGAGAGGCGACTTTTGTTTCTCCGACTATGATGACATTATTATAGCGTGTAGTTTCTTATATGTTATGCCTGTCGTAATTACGTACGTATATTTTTCATTTAAACAGTTCACACATTTCGTGTTAAATATTATTCATGGTCTCGTATGTCATACAAAACGACCGTATTTATTTACTATATGCGAGTGAATAACTGGAATTGCGTTTATGTTTACGAAAACAGAACTGAAAATTATCATTCAGTACGCATTAACATGTCAAAACACTACGATACTCGTAAAAGGGAACGAAATAATTTCAGATATGCGCTGTTGTACATCAAATACTTTATTTAAAGCAGATCGACAATTATTATTTTTTTAAAAAAAAACGTGCAGCTTAATTTTAAAAATATATTTTTTTTAGTTTCTATTTACATGAATTCAATTTTAAATTTTGTTCAAACTAAAAAAATAACATCAACACTAATAATATCACAAATGTCAGTTACTCAATTTGTATTTTTATTTCTAAAAGCACTAATCTAATATTTAAGATAAATTTAATAGAACTGACCAATGAAAACTACAAGCATTCGTAATAAAAATACACACGACTAGACTGAACTTTATGTTAAACTAATTTGCTAAGTAAACTTTGTTCTGAATGTAATTTCATAATAGCTTATAAAAGCATCGACTACCTTAATGAATACAAACACTTATATATATATATATATATATATATATATATATATATATATATATATATATATATATATATATATATATATATATATATATATATATATATATATATATAATATGTAGGTAAGAGTACCAGGCTAAACGGTGAACTAGAACAGTTTTAGTAAAACATTTCCTTTTGTATGTAGTTAATAACGAATATTAGATTAAGTATAGTGTTGATATAATTAAAATAAAATAATAACAAGAATATTATAAGAAATGTAATAATTTTTTAACTCTTACTATTTTATTCTATTTAATTTTTTAGTTTCAATTCTAACCAATTTTTTTATAAAAGAATAAATATGTTAACAAGTATAAAAACAATGTTACTTTTTAATAAATTATAATTATATCATCTGTATTTGTGTTGGGTTTTCATTATAACTCTTTATTGTAGTATTACATATTTTTTCTGTTACATTTTTTATAACCAGAATATAGACAATAAAATACTTTTGAATATTAAATTTCATATTTCGTTCTAATAACACGATATAACGATTTAAAGTTCGTATATTTTTTTACAATTAAGACCAAGTATCAATAAATATATTGTCATATATATTTCATTGTAATAAACGTGACGGTTTCGACGCAATTCTCTCTCCGTTTCGCATGAAAAACTCATTCTCGAAATCCCCATCGACAAAAATACTCATAACTTTAATGTTCCTGTTCTGTCAGTTTTCAATAGGTGGATGTGAAATACAACTTCTAACGCACCCGGATATTTTCTTTTATATTTCGATTCTACAATCGACGGTCCTTGGAGAATATTACTGTTAGTACATACGTGTAAGGAAAGTTTCCATCGTGCATTGAAACTTACTTTTATACTAGAATGTTTCATTGTAAACATTTTCCTTTTTTTATACGAACGTATTAATATATTATTTATGCCCATAATATAGATAACTTTTTTTTGTTTTATTCGTTTCGTTTTGTGTGCCTTTTTATTATGTCTGTTTGGAAAATATATTCTGTTTTATCAATAATATTTATAGGTTTTTGGTTGGGTGATTTATCACTTGTATATTTTATTATTGATTATTAATAAAATATATAAAATGGTAATTGGTCGAATTAACTTTTATTTTTGTCATTTCTATCAATTATTTCTATATTTGAATATGATCAGTAAAAATAATATTAACAAACTTTTTTTATTTATTTTTAAAAAAATATTTGTGATTGTTTATTAAAATTATTTAAAAATATAACATGTACGATAGAAATAACATGCAATGTGTTCTTTACACAAAACATATTGTAAATAGTATTGACTAATTTTTCTCAAAAATATATTAATGGAGCATTAATACAAGCCGGCACATCTGCGCCGACTGTTTGAACTGAAACACAACGGACAGATGTTCGAGACTTGCAAATTCTGTGTACCACAATATTGGATAACAGAACGACACGTGTTTTGCATCCCTGTGTCAAATTTGAACGATCAACATACGGAGTTTGGGATTCAGTTGAAACACTTGCATATATACGGTCAAGTGCCAATGACACGATGGCACAATGCAATCAGTGCAATGCTATGCAATAGTCGAATTCACATCCCGTAGAGCGTGAAGCAATGAATGCGAGTTTTGGTGACGGTGTTGAGTGCGCTACAGTAGTCAGCAAACCGTTACGTCGAACCGACGCGAAATGCAATTGGGTAGCTGGATTTTATATGGGAGGATTGGGAATTGGAAATCGACTTCAATCTTTAAACAAACAATTTTACATTTAGTGAATTCGCGGATTACAACTGATGTACGAATGGAAAAAATACATTCACATCAGTTATAAAAATTTCCGGTGTTTATTTTACTCAAAACAATAATGCACATATTTCATTGGAAATAATTTAGTAATACATTATTTTTTTTAATTAAATGTGTAATTAGATATAGGAATATTAATTGAAATTATTATATATTTTTCTAAAACGAAAATATTTTATTTAAACAATAATTACTATTTTTTTTAAAAAAAAACATTAAAAATTACAAAAAAATTATTAATATGAATGTTGGTAAAGTAACCAAGTAGATAGAGATATCTATAATTCTAATGTCGATTTTTTCAGTAACGATAATAAATAAAAGCAGATAATGAACAAAAAATCCATATTATATTATTTTGTATTTTTTTATACTAAAAATGTGTATTGATTTTAAATACACGATACTCTAAAACCAGAAATAAATAACGACTTTCAGTTGATTTTTTCCATACTGCAAAACCAAAAAAGGGAAAATTTATGTACACGTGCGGTTGTTTACAAAAAACAATATTTGAATAAATTAAACGTGAATGATGTATTTTTTCGACAATGTCAGACTTCTGGAACATATGTGCATATCCGTATTATTTTCATTCGGATATTTATATCACTTTAAAAATATGTTTCCTATTGAAAATTAAAGTCTGAAAATGTGAAGAGTTTTTTTTGTGTCCGGAGGGAATATAAAATTGTAAACCTTGTTCACGTATGGTTGGTTAAGTGGGTGGAAACACTGACCTTCCATGTGGGAAGCGAACGCATTATTCATTGAATTTCATACCTCTATTGCTTTTGTTGAATACCAACTTCAAAAAATAAGTAATTTATATTCAGGTGGAGTTGCCATCTTTTCTTTCAAATATATATATATATATATTTACACATATATCATTTAATATCTACTATATATTCAAATTATTTTTTTAACAAGAAAAACATAAATTAATTTTAAACATAAACGAAGTTCCAAATTTGAACTCAACTTTGTGTTTGTCACGTGATGCAATCGTATAGATTCTGGTATTCAAATCCCTTTATAACAATATATGTTTCAAGCCATCGACGGACATTAATTAGACATTTTATAACAAGGGATTAAAGTCGAACGGATGCCAGGGGTGTTTTGACAGGTGGTTATTGCACGGAAAGTTACTTGAATAGTTAATGAATACTTGTGCTGACTTGAATGTATACGTACGAATTTAACGTGATATCGTATTCTAATTGTTAGATTTGTGATTTTAGTATAATTTTATAATGACCTTTGTACGTGTATTTATATCACCCAAATATATTATATATATATATATTTATATATATATATATATGTAATATAACTTAAATTATTTTTTTTTTAGGTAAGTGCTCAATGATCATTTCTGTCTGAATTATAGAATATTTAGCAATGTTTTTAGAGGTAAGAATATCTTTAAAATGTTGATTTTAAATATATATACACAAAAATATACATATTGTCAAAATAAGATATATAATATGTCAACTAAAAATATTTTAAACAATTTTAAAGGTGTTAAGTGTTAAACATTTAAACACAAAGATATATTCATAATTTTATTTATTTAATATTTTTTTATAATTTCTTTTTCTACTACTTAATAATGAAATTTTTTTTTAGTGTTAGAATTATAATTAAATAATTTTATTATTAGATAATAGGTAACTGAATTTCAATATTTTATATCTAAAAACAGATTACTCATTAAATATTACATTTAACCATTGTATACAAGTAAATAGTTATTAATAAAACAGATACATTTATTCAGGGTAAAGTTCCAATTAGTTAAATAATAATTTTTTCAAAGTAGAATATTTATATTATTTTTTTAAATATAATTTGTCTTAAAAATGATTATTTATATATATATATATATATATATATATATATATAATTTTTATTACTTTGTTGTAGTTTAATATTTGTATGAAATATATTTCATTTTAAAAATAATTTACTAAACGGTATATTTTTTTATTTATTTTATAGTAAAATATGTGCTATAAAAATAAATTTAAATTATATAAAAATGTCCATAAATATATATGTAAATAATTGCCATTCACCAAACCAGTCTATTCGTTTTTCTCATATGTTGAAAACATCAGCTAAAAAGTGTGTACGGGCTTTATAGATATATTTTTATGTTCAGTTTTGATCATAAATTATTTTGAATAAAATATTAGATATAAAATAAATGCCCTTAATATTTCTTAAAACATATTTTGGAAAAAACACATATACACATTTTACTTAACGTAGATAAAATGTCGAAAAAACAATTTGGATAAGTGTGTGTATATATATAACATGGTGGTGTAAATTCGCGACGGTGGTGATTTTTCTCGCGTTGCAAAACATTTTACTGATATATGACGTGACACACGACCGCGAAACAATTTTTAACTCGCTTATATTTTTTGGCAATAATCATTTCGATTTGAATGCAAGCTGGCAGTGTAATATTCATAAGTTGGGAGCGGTGGCGACAACATTCTAGGGAATATCCAATCACGTTGAAAGCTTACACCTGAGTTCGTCTTTTGATTCATGCTCTATCGACGGTATCAACTCAACTGAGTATTCGTTGTTGCGAACCAGCAGTGGCGTTTCATCATAACAAACGATTATTACTCATGGGTTTTTACAGTCAATACAGTTTCAAAGTCTCTCTTTCACACACACATACACTCTCTCTTTATATATGTATATATATATATATATATATATATATATATATATATATATATATATTTAGAAATATATAATTTTTACTTAATTTTTTAAAATCATAGTTAATAATAATTAAAATTATAATATGATATTTTGATATAAAAATTGGTTTATTATTTATTATTTTCAGTTTCTAATCCAAATATTTCACATATTACATTTGTTAATATTTTTTTTTCAAATAAAAATCTTTATTATAATAAACAATTATAATTTATTCCATTGATAATTATTTAGTATCTAATCACTGAAAAAATCAAATTAATTATAATTTAAGATTTAATTGTTAGAGAAATTTCTTCAATATATATTTTTCTTAGATATTAGCTATTAGAAAATGGTATAAGAATTGTAGATACTAAAATGTTAAGATGTTAGAATTATTTCAATTTTTTTTATACATTTTTCTATTTTTTTACAATATTTGAAAGGGATTATATTATTAATTGATTAAATTTTGTATAAATATTAAGTATTAATTTTGATTTATTGTTCAGCAATTTTTAAATGTCAAGTTTATTTTAAAAAATGAATAAATAAAAGAAATGTTGATAGTTGAATTTAAAATTAAATTAATTATATGAAATGTCTGTTATAATAATAGAGGGGATTTTTTTTTTGTTGATTTTAAATTAGAAAATTGTTGATATGATGATTGGTTATACTTGAACATGAGTAGATTAAACTTTTCGACTTGAACAAAACTGATACATTGAACGTGAATATATTTGAAATAAAGTATACAGAAATGAAAAGAAAAATACAATGAACTCATGAATATATAACATTTACGTGAAAAAAACTGAACGTTAAAATTGAAAATCGTACCGCCGCTGGCGAAGTTATCAGTTTGGGTCAAAAGGTAGGTCGTAGGGCCTTTACCGGCCGGCAATGTTCGACCGGTCGCGCCTATTTCATTGAGACCATTTCATTCGTGTCACGTAGCTGACCGGAATTGACGAAATTGGTGATATTACTTATCCCCCTATGATGTGCGTTGGATGCGCGCGCTGTCCATTTACGTGCGATGCCAGTTTGATTCGTAAATGTAAATGTAACTCGCCCGTACATGAATTGTGACACATGGGAGTGGTGGACACGGTGTAATCGGAAGCAGTCCATAACACTTTTAGCACGAAGCACCGTAGATAAATACGCTATTTCTGACCATTGAATTGAAATAGACATTTAATGGAAAATGTTCAAATGTATATACAAACATGTTTTATTTTTTTTTATATATATACATATAGGTCTATATGTGAATGTGTTCACGGTAAATTGATTTATGATATAGTCTCAAATGTATAGATCTATCGACGATAACATTGAAATGTTTTTAAATTTACCTGTGAAACTAGTAGTTCTCGACAATGCAAAAAATAAACTGAATCTCTTCTAAATAACGACTCTTTATATTTACATTTATAAATACTGTTAAATTTTTTCCAGTAAATAAATTTCAATTGATATAAACATTTTTTTTAAAGAACACTATTATTTTTTAACAAAAAATCATTTACTGAATTTTATAAAATAATATTCAACAGAAAAATGTATCGTCAGCAATTTTAATAAAACACTTTATTTTTTTTCTAAAAAGTGATAATAAATTTAAAATATTAAGTTATATAACAACGTTTTTTGTTTTTAACATATAAAGATTTTTGAAACGATTTGATTTTTTTTAAATAATTAACTAAATTGTATTTTTTATATTTTGATAATTTTTTAAAAGAAAAACATCTAATGTATGTGAAGTATTTTTTTTAACGATTATTTTTTTATGTGTCTATATTGTACAAATATATTTTGTTATGAAATTACTTGTAAAATTAACTCTATAATCCTGTTCAAAAACAAACACAAATATTTACGTTATGCGACAACAGCGTTGCTATTGGATTTAGATATGAACGTTTTATGTTCTCTACAAACACTGTACAAATTTAATATCCTGTCTCTAAAAACAATACACAATTTGACACATGGGGTAAATCGATTCGTGTACGAAATAACTCAGGAAAACTTTTCGTCGAAACGAGCATACATGCCTTCAAAACTCGTCTAGTAATGAGCACTGTTGGTGCAAAAGCTGCAGGCAGGCAAGCATCTCTGCCTCGCCAGTGAAAATCCAATTGGTAAATTCCTGAGCGCCAGTCGACCGCAAAATAGCCCTTGGCAGCGATTCGGCCGCGGCGATGTTGCATACTATGGCGGCCGTAAAGAACGGTCTGCCCGCTCGGCTGTTTCTGGCATCGTTTGACACCCAACGTGATTCGTTGTGGAACGAGTCAAAATCAACCACCACCGTTCTCTGTACGAACGGAATCTGATATTTTTTCAGTGTTTGAGAAAAAAATATCAATCTTCCTGCTTACAGGAATACTTGGAATTCTTACAGTCAATGTTCTTAGTACGAAAACCTAATGGTTTTAATTCGTGTAAATATTTTAGAGAATCATAAATCTTTCATAATGGTCTTACCTTGAGATACGACCTCTATTTGCTTGCTTCCTCTGTACTAATGTTTTATTAAACTGTCATTGCTATTTCTTTAATTAGTTCATAATTCTTTATCTAACATAAAAAATATAACAAAATATAACAAATATCATATATACATATTATATATATATATATATATATATATATATATATATATATATATATATATATACATACAAGTTTACATGAAGCAAATTCATATATTATGTGTTTATGAACATGAATATTTGCATATACTGAAATTTATTGCGTCAATAAACTCCGTAAATATTAATTTTTGTCAAATGGGGTATTTTGAATTTATGACAATAACATTTGTGAATTAAACTCTTTAAGTGAATAGATTTTTTTATTCGAACGCTATACCATAACGATAATTTAATGATCTTTACAAATGACCGCAATTTTAGATATAAATGTGAGTAATTTAATGAGAGAACATATGGCAAATACAATCATCATAAACATTAAATTTTCCAACGAATGATATACCAATGATGTTATATTTTTAGTCTTTTCATGTTAAATATTCATTCAATGTTTTCAAAAAAAACGATGTGAATTAATCGATGGAATAACAATTTTTATATGGTATAAAATGAACTTATAATTATTTTTTTATTATTTTTAATACATTGTAAATTATGAATACTTTCTTTTACTCTTAATGATATTAAATTAGTGCAATAAAAAATAACTGATTGTAACTAATTAGTTCTGAAATATTAATGAAAAAGGTAGAATTGTATATACATACATAATGAAAACTGTATTATCAGTTAATAATGTTTTATTTATTAAATATATTACTTATTCAATATACAACGTTTAATTGCTATAACTTAATTGTGATTTAGGTACTTATCATTACAATGCCATCATTCTTAATTTATTTCATAGAGCAAGCGTAAAACATGAATTTCTAACAGTACAAATTAATTAGCACGTACGTGTATACATAATAGCAAGTTAAATTATTCGAAAGTTAATATAACAATCCGTACGTGTATGATAATTGTATCAGAAACAATTTATTCGTTCGGTCTCATTCCTTCCAATGAACAGTTTTCTTTATTAACATATGTTTCCATCCTTTGATTGATGGCGTATCAATTTGTAAATCTTTATTTTGTATATTACTGTCTTTCCATTCTTCATATTCGTATTTCGGTAATAAATTGTATTTCTGTAAATCGACGGAATTGTATTCTGTCGCTCCTGTTGTATCCCATTCATTCGCATTGTTTTTCCAGTCGACCTCGTTTGACGATTCTAACTTCCATTTATTGAATTTCGCTTCACTCGAATCCCATTCTTCTTCTGTTATAGGTTTAATTGGCTGATTGACTGAATCTTCTTTCGTGAACTGATTGGTGTTTACGTTCGTTTGATATTCGTGACTTTTTAAATTTTCCAACTGCCATTCATTGTTTGCATTATTTTCGCTATTAGTTTTGTAATTACTCAAACCTTCACTGTTGTCATTGTTTAGATTTTCATATAATTCAGGCATATAATGTGCAGATGTAGTTTGCCATCCACTGTTGTCAATGTACGAACCGTCCTGTTCGATTGAAGGATTTTTCCAGATATTGTTTTTCATCTGTGAATCTAATCCATGTTTCAAAACGGTCTTGTAATCAATATATTTATATAAAGGCTGTTGTTCGTAATTATAATTCAATCCTTTATAATTGTTCATAAAACTCCATTCGTTTTGATTATTCATTTTCCATCCTTTGTAATTATGTCCATTTCTCCAGACTGTAGGATTATCAGGTACAATCACATGTTTGTAAATGGGTACGTAAACAGGATACGGTTTTTTTATATGTACAGGAATGTATTTTTTCATTTCAACTTTAAAAGGTTTTTCTACGATATAAGGAGTCGGTCTTTCAACAGTATAAGGTACTTTTTTCTCGACTTCTTTAGCTACTAATTTGAATACAGGAACAGCTACATGTTGAGGAACAGGAATATGTACAGCATATGGTTGAGCAACGGGAACTTTTATGATTTGAGGAATACGTACAGGAACAGGACTGGCTAAAGGATAATTGAATTTTTTATCGACGACAATTGGTACTGGTTTAATACTTTCGATTGTCTGCGTATGGACAATAGGATGTTCGTATAAAGAATTGTCCATATAATTGTTATGAAAATTCATATAACTCTCAGTCCATCCATTTGACATAGAATTTTGATTATGCATATCGTTTCCATAGTTGTAATATGCTTTTAAATCATTTGCTGTTAAATGATCAGTACTTACTTGCTGTTCTTCTTGTTTAGGAATCTCTCTTTTCGTATCGTTTGATTTTTTTACATCACGTGTTACTTTAGGTGTACTTGTATTCGTAGATAAGTTTTCATTATTTGCAGTAGCAATAACAATTGCTATAATTGGAATGAAATTGAAAATCTGAAAAAATATTTCATCAAAGAATGAATAATGTTACGAATTTATTTTAAACTAGTGTTTAAATAATTTCCGAAAATAAAAAAAGGGTTTTTTTAAAAAATATTTTCTACTTGATAACAAAAAGTGTATCTTAATTATTATATATTTTGAAAAAGTTGTTTGTAATGCTCAGTGATAATTCATTTATTAAGTTAAAACAAAAATTACAATTGAAAAATTTGTAAAAATGTTAAATTCACTTTTTTATATTTAAATTGTTAATTGTATTTACTAGAGAAGAAATTTAATTAAAAAATTATCTATTTAGATTAATTTTACTACGTTTTTATATTTTCTTTATATTTCATATTTATTTATCTATACCATATTCAGAATAAACAAGAAAATAATTGTATATAATAATTATTAATTTTTTTATCGAGTTTTCTTATTAAGTCACATTGATATGATATTATTTTTTATGTCAATATTTAATAAATAACCGTAATAGCTAATATATTTTTAATTAATTATTTGCAAGTGTTATTTTGCTATATTTTTAATAATAATTTCAATTTAAGTTAAGGATTGTTTTTAATTATTGTTTATAAATTAAAAAAATCTAGAGATTATTTAAAACAAGTTTTTTTAAATAATTTAATTTATTGAAATACTTGGCTAAAAATTATTTTAATTTTAAAAAATATATCGATTTAAATCAATTATTTTTTTATAATTCATTTATAACTAATTTTTTAAGAAATATTTTTGTAATTATTGTGTACTTTTATTGAATTTAGTTAAATAAGCAAACGAAAATTATTTTTAAAATTTTAAGTGTTACAATTTTTTTTAATGACACATACGATATATATAGGCTGTAAAACTTGATAGATTATTTGTAAAAAAAACATTTAGTTGTTGTGTTTATTATAATAATAAATATTTTGTAAAAAAAAAATAAAACAGGATAATTAAAGTGTGATAAATAATTTTTAAAAAATACTTACGATAAATTTCATGATTTCCTTATGATCAAAACCACACTCAAACACACAACCTCTCCGTTTGAATCGGAGCAAAGTTTTGATAGATTAACCAAAATATCTACTTCTTTATATATTAGGTAGTAAAGACGATGATATGAATTATTAAATCATATTAATACGAATTATAGTAAAGTAAGCAGGATGGAACACAAACGGGCACTTAAAATGCACGCTCTTTTTCGACGCATACAATTTAACTTGCTTAAAAAATGCTAGTTTATAAAACTGTACGCTTCGATAATTTTAGTAAGTATTTCGTACTATTTTTCGGTTGATTATAAATTCGAGTTAATTACTGCTCTGATACATACAAGGGTCTAGTTCATATTTAATTAACTATTGACCGTGAAAATTGAGCACATTATTTAACATTTATGTTTTAGAAGTATTCAAGAGTCCAGGAAGTGAATGATTTCGGGTCATGTTATCAACATTTATAAATATGTATTAAGAACATAATGAATGTAACGACTTTCGATTTTAAAATTCTTATGTGCATTAGACTTTGATAATTTCTTCAAGTACTTTTTATTTTTTTATAGTTCGAATACTGTTTCACTTTTCTAGATACCTTTTTAGGGCTCGGATAAATGATTTCTATTTTTTTATACTTTCTCAGACTAATGTTTTTCTTTTCGTAGATGAATAAAATAGAAAAGTGAATCAGTGTCAATACAGTTGCATAACTTAACATAAAAATTGATTATATTATTTTTATATTATGCAGAGAAATAATCTCGTACGAAAAAACCATTGTAGATTTATAAACCTTTCCTAAAATAAAAAAATATATACTGTTATTTATTGTTTACTTTTTCATTTATGCATATGTAAATAGTGAGAAAGGTCTATTAAATCTTGAATTGTATTTAATTCGATTATTGAAAGCGTATAAACTTAAATTAATAGATAATTGGGTGCAATGAATAAAAAATTGAAAGAATAAAAGTGTTCCATTCATTATATTTTATTGTTGTCGATATAGAAAGTTAAATAACAAAAACTAAAACAAAAGGAAATGTACAAAAAAAGGTAGAACAAAATAATCTGATCGATTACGACCTTTAGGAAAACTTTCTCCGATATTCTCTGTATCGGATGTGAGTAGCTACAATGCGAAAAAAATATTTCCAGAACTAACAAATCAATAAAAGTGAACTTTTTTGACGCCAGTATAGTTTCTGTTCGTTGTAATTTATTTCGAAAGTAAATTGGCGTACAGGTTATCATACACAATATTAATTATGTCGATTATTAAGAATTTCCTTAATTAATTTAGTTCCAGTATGTTTATAATTGTAGAGTGCAATGTACAGTAGACTTTTACAAACTTAAAATATAATCTTTATTTAATTAATATATTTTTCTTTCATTTATTATTTAGATAATAAAGTATAATTTTGTATACTTTAAATATTTTAAAATATTTTTTTATATTTTTTTTTGTTTTCTTAAGTATATTATTCCACAAATAGAAATTGTATGAATTTAAAAAATTAGAAGTATATTAATAAAAAAATCATTATATATTTTAAATTGAAATCATTTGCAGAATACAGTAAATTACATAGGATAGATATTTTTCTAATTATAATGTTGGTATATACTCTCAGCAAATTGTAATAAAAACATCATTCAATTAACTTATATAATATTGAAAAATATCTCTTGAATCTACACATGGACTGTTGTTGGAATTAATGAACGGAATTAATGTTGTGTTGGAATTAATGAACGTAGTGGAAGTTGGTTTATAAGGGTAGTGGGTATTTTTTACGTACATATATGAA
This sequence comes from Neoneuromus ignobilis, assembly GCA_029203775.1. Taxonomy (NCBI): domain Eukaryota; kingdom Metazoa; phylum Arthropoda; class Insecta; order Megaloptera; family Corydalidae; genus Neoneuromus; species Neoneuromus ignobilis. The sequence goes on along the minus strand of CP092094.1, from coordinate 4,361,385 downwards.
TATTTGTATGTTTAATATGTGTTTGTTGTACAAGTGCAGATTCTATGTATTTTTGTATGTATGAATTCGTGCATCTGCATATACGTTATTTACGTATAATATTTATTTGCGTTATATAATACATAACTCTAATTACGTAGAATTGGCATAATATATTAAATAATGGAAATCCAGTGCGTAAACTTATCCTACATCAGCATTATATCGACAGCAGTCATATTTCTATGTCATAAAACAATTTTCTGTAATTGTCACCGCAGTAATTAATTAGCGAAATGACACATTCAATTAACAAAATGAGGTTTGTATTCGTCACTCATACCACGAGACTGAGGGACTGAAAACATGAACCAGGAGTATCAACATATTCAACAGTGAAACGTAACATACATAGACACATAACTGTATCGTATTTACATACACAGAGATACGAACGTACGGTATGCATGCTCGAAAACGCGTGTTTTATTTTTTGTGTTGTTTTTCTACACCGAGAGTTGCAAGCGATGCATGTCAGAGACAAAAGCAAGCAGTTGAAAAAAATAATTCGAGTTAAATTGACAGGGGTTGTGCTGTAGATTACAATTGCATGAAGTAGTTACATGTAGGCGTAATCGACAGATGCTACCTGCTCATACTGTCTGTTTTCACAATACGCATTCATATACATTTTGTATAAAACATTGTGTGTATAATTGGAACTACTTATATATTTAACTTCGTACGGAATGCATATGTATGTTCGGCTGAATAATAGCGTATTGATTTTGAACGTTTCGAATACGTGAATGTAGAATTATAAATAGAAATAGTTCCATGAATCTGACGTATTATTTCTGTCTCGTATAAATATTTTTCAAACATTTAGTCTTTATACTTACACATATACACATACCTGTGTGTGTGTATCAATATAAAAAAATCAAAACGTAAATAAAGTTTACTAGTATTACTAGATATAATTTATATATTAAAAATATTTTTTATCGATAAATTACCATTTTTAATACCTATTTGATAATTTTATGTCATAAAATTCGATTTTTTAAAATCATGATTTTTCAATAATTTTTCCATACTATAGGTCGTGGTATTTTTTTTGGTCAAAAAATAAAAATTTAAAACTTACACTTTTTTCTTCATAAATCAATAGTTTGTACCAAAATTAAACATGTTCAACAAAAAATTCGTTTCTGTATTGAAAATTATGATAATTCTTAAATAAATATCATTTTTTTAAAAAAAAATGTCACATCTTTGAAACAATTTCATTAAAAACTTAATACTTTTTATAAAATTAGGATATATTTTTTTCTTATACTCTTTTTATGAGATCATAGATTATATTTTATATAAAATTATATTTATATACATAACACATATTAACTTATTAGAGAAAATCAGAGTAAATATAATTGTTTTTCAGAAATAATTCCAAAAATAAAAAAAGTCAATTTGTATTACAAAATACAATTTATTTTATTAAAAAATGTGCTTTTCGTTAATAATTTATTATTTTTAACAATAATTTAATGATTTTAGGACAAAAAATTCAATTTTGAGAAATCATGATTTTTCATCAATTTTTCCATACTAGGTCGTGGTATTTTTTAGGCCAAAAAATGAAAGTTTAAAACTTACACTTTTTTCTTCATAAATCAATAGTTTGTACCAAAACTAAACATGTTCCACAAAAAATTCGTTTCTGTATTGAAAATTATGATATTTCTTAAATAAATATTAATTTTTTAAAAAAAATTGTCATATCTTTGAAACAATTTCATTAAAAAATTAATACTTTTTATAAAATAAGGAAAAAAATTTTTTCTTATACTCTTTTTATAAAAATGTAGAATATATTTTATATAAAATTATATTTATATACATAATATATATTTACTAATTAAAGAAAATCAGAGTAAATATAATTGTTTTTCAGAAATAATTCCAAAATTGAAAAAGTCCATTTGTATTATAAAATATTATTTATTTTATTCAAAATAGTGTTTTTTATGAATAATTTATTATTTTTAACAATAACTTAATGATTTTATGCCAAAAAATTCGACTTTGAAAAATTATGATTTTTCATCAATTTTTCCATACTATAGGTCGTGGTATTTTTTGGGCCAAAAAATGAAAGTTTAAAACTTAGACTTTTTTCTTCATAAATCGTTTATTTATAGTCAAAATAAACATTAGCTACCAAAAATTCGTTCTGGTATTCAAAAATTAATATTTTATTAACAAAAATTGTTTTTTAAGAAATTTGGCTACAATTATAAAACTAAAATTTCAAATTAAAGTCTTTTTATTTAAAAAAAATAATAATAAAATTAATTTTGATAGTAGAAAATATTGTATATATATAAAGAATAAGTTTTATTTGATAACATTTGAAATAAAATTGTTTTAAAAGCTAATTGGTAGTAACACAAACGATTATTTACATGTAATAATAATTTAACATTCTTATTGATATTTTTATTAAACTTTCTAATATTTCTCCTAATAGTTCACCTCATTCACATATAAATATTATGAAATATTTCAACATTACAGAATGTTTTCAATAGGAGCTTACAAACAGGTATAAGGTGGCAAATTACAGAAAAATAACTTTCAGAAGTGTGTATTAAACTTTCAGAACGTTTTAAACATAACAAAGTTTGTATTCTATTTATACATCGTTATCGTTCTGAATAAATAATCTGCAATAAAACAGTTGCACGGTTAGAACAACCAGCCGTTTAATATTTTAATTATTAACGAACTTCGTATGAAATCCATCATCGTCATCAACGGCATTAAGTGAATTCTCTAAGTGTTACGAAGCGTCGCTATCCACACATACAAGTTTATATATATATATATATATATATATATATAAACATGTACATACATACAATCAGCATATTAAATCGTTGCAGCTTGCATCTGCGGAACTGGCTGCCATACTGTTACTGTGTGCATCGATGTGAATGTTATATTAAAGCACGTTTGGTAGCAGCACAATGCACACGTGTCGCGCGTTCGACACCGAATGGGTGCACTTTACATGTTATCATTTCCGGCTGTGTATACGACATGATCTAATATGCTTTGTTAAGCCTTTGCATGTATATATTAATTTAAAATACATAATAAGATCTTGTACATGTTTTACGGTAATAGACCTGCTTAATTTATAGCGAATATATCACGAATATCAGTAATTAATCCAGAAGGTATTAATAGTTAATACACTTTGATATTTTTTACAATGACTCAGTTATAAAATTAGATATTGATAGTATAAATAGAAAATCTTGAATCAAATTAAAAAAAATATGCAATATTTTTTTACATATTATTAATTAATATAAATTATTAGGAATATAATTTAATTACTGATTTAATGTTATTAGTTGAAACTAAAAAAATACTAAAAAAAATATGTAAGTGCAATCGAATATATCAAATCGAGTATTGAGCTTATAGTAGTTAACTAAGTTATATTGAAAAAGAAAATGTATCAAAGTTAGATATTTGATACGTTTTAGGTAATGTTAGGAAGTATTTGAGGAGATAAAAAGTAATTGAATGATATCGAATGTACTCGAGAGTGCTTTCATTAGATTCGATTATATATAGTACTTTAGTTATTCAACATATCAGATTTCTATTAGTTGTTAGATATTTTTTTTATTCTCCGAATTAATCAATAGTTCTGTTAGTGAATAATAAGACTTTATAAATCTTACTAGAGAAAATATGTCCCTGAAATTGTTAATTGCATTAGATTTTATCCAAATAAAGAATAAATGTTTAATCATAATACATTTTTATGAAATAAGTAAAAATTAGTAAAGAATTCATTTTTATTGTAGTGAATTCGAGAATAATATTCATGTATTTATTACAAAAACAATTATTGAAAATAATCATTTAAAAATATATATTTAATAACTAAATCATTTAAAAATATCATTTTAAATTATTGCAAATAATCATTATAAAATATTTACTGATTATATTTAAAAAAATAATGATGATAGCACAAACAATGATTTTTATATGAATAAATATAATTTTATTATTTTACTAGTTTATGAAATATCATATATTATTTTATAATAAATGATATTAAATTTTAATAACAATTATAAACATACAAATGTTTCACCTAAATATTATTATAAGTTGTTGTAGTCTTTTTTGGGTGTTTTTTTAAAAAAATAAAAGTGTTTTTTAAATTGGGGTGGCCTTTTAAAAATTAAAACAGATTTTAAAAATAAGAGTGATTTTTAAAAATAGGTGTGGTTTTCTTAAAAATAGAAGGTATTTTTTAAAAATAGGGGTGGTTTATCACGCACACTAAACCGCACACACAACTCAATCCGCACACACATCTCTCCCCCATCACACACATATCTCCTCCTCAACACACACATCTCCTCACCACCCAACACAACTGACACACACACCACACAATACTTCCTACACACACCCGACCATTTACATTGAATATAATTAAAATAATTTTATCTTTTTATTTCTTTTAAAATTGAATTAGAAGTTCAATTTACATATTACTTATTTCTTACAAATATCTTTTTATCAAAAATCAAATATTAGATAAAAAAATGGTTAATTGATAATTAAAGTTTCATTAAATAAATTCTGTATATTTTACTTATATATTTTTTATTGTTTATATAATAAACAGATTAATATGAAATATAATTAAAAATAGAATAATCTCTGTTTAATATTATTTGTGGCGTTGGAATTTAAATTATTAAATATCTAGCTTTAAAAAAAAACTTGTCGGAAATAGAACGTTAGTTGAAACGTAAGAAAACTATTCGTATGGCTTAAAATCTAGTGGTGACAGCTGTGGAAAAGGTGATAGTTTGCAGATCAACGAAAGAAAAATAAGAAACAGAAAAACCGATGATGACTTAGAGTGATGACATAAAATGTCAACTTGGCTCCAGATGTGTGAGATTTGCGTGGAAACACGTTGAATGTGGGAAATAGAAAGACCTATTGTTCCGAATTACATTTTCATCTTTTACATACATACATACATTTATATATATATATATATATATATATATATATATATATATATAATTTAATATGATTAATACGTACATTTTATATCTCATACATATGTATGATGGAATTATACAAAATGATATATAATATTTAAATTACGTTTACCTTATAAATTTCAAAACTAAAAGTGTGTGGACATAATTTTCTCAAAATATAAATCCGATAATAAAACTTCAGAACGTGTAACAATGTATATAAAATGTGATGTACCGGTTTGGACAACAAAACGTACGAGAGAACGTCGGTCGTTACATTCAATAGCTATCATCGTATACTACTGATGAGAATATTATTCGGCTCAGCACGGAGGGAACGATAGTATTGTGTTGACAAGTTTTCCTGGCCGGAATTCAAACAACTGGCACTTGCCGTTACGCGCGAAACGGTCTCTCTAGCACTAGCTGTGATTTGCTGTTGGCGAGAACCGTTCTCCACTTTGCATGCATAATATATACCCGTGCAAATCTTAACAACGTTTTTTTTTCTGTTTTTCTTTTTGCGTTAGTTGGATGGATAAAAGTAGTTTGCTGGTACTTGCTAGTTCCAAAAGAATGGTATTTTATATACAAACATAAATATATTTCATCAAATTTATTGTGCAGGATTTGAAAATAATGTAAATTAAATATTCATTTAAGTTGATTACATTTTATTATAGGAATACTATTCTTAAAAATAAATTTTAATTGCTTTTACTACAATTAGTTTTATAAGTAAGCTACTCTCAATACTTTTGGCTGATACTGAAATTCACTATTATTATTATTTTTTCATTTATTCATTTAAAGTAATTTATTCCACTCTTATTCTTTTTTGAATATTTGTAAGGAATCTGTTTATTGTTTTAGTTACTTGAAAATCAATAATTGAATTTATATATAGATATTTTTTTTAAGCGTGATAGAACTTTAAATTGAAGCTTTATTGAAAGTTCTATCTAACCTAAAAATACTTTTATATATATGTATGTGTTTTTTAGATTAGATAGAACTTTTGATATGGATTCAATTTAAATTTCTATCGCAGTTAAAAAAAACATTATAATGTGTCAGAAATCAATTTTCAGTCTTTCTAGAAAATGCAAATTGAAAAGAAAATAACATCGTAAATAATGGGAACTACAAAATACAGAATATAGAATTATCTTATTAAATACTGTATATAATTCAAATTATTTCAAAAGCTATTAAACAAAAATAAACTATGTACATATATATATATATATATATATATATATATATATATATATATATATATATATATATATGTATGTATGTATGTATATTAATGTACATAATTTATGTAGAAGTTATTTTAATATTAATATATTTAAATTGGTGATTAGTATCTTGTTACAAGCAATGTGTTATATTAAATGAGATTATTAAACATACAAAATAAATATGTATGAAATGTTTAGTGAATATGTTAATTTAATATTTTATAAAACTAGATCATGTATTGATAAATTAGAGAAAAAAAATCAAAATTAGAGTATATAAAATAGATAAATGCACACGAACGATTCCTTTCAGTGAACATATAACAATTGTTTGTATATGTATATAAGGTAACATTTGTACAACAATATCATAAAATTTATATTCGTCGAATATATTTCAATAGCATTTGATACATGAACCTTCCTCTCCAATTTTTTATACACAACGTAATGTTAAAAAAAAAGTGATCGTATATGTAATAAAAATCGAAAAACATCTTTGATAAAGGACGCGTACATTGAATGCCTATGTATATATCCGACCATCTAATCTAAATATCAAGTATCTATTGTCCGCGCTAACGCATTGTTGATGACGTCCTTCATCTCGGCGTGATGTCACAGCGGCTGTTGGCCCAAATCGCGCGAATGGACACTGTTTCTTTTAAAGTGCGACCATAAATATTCCCCCAAAACGTGCATGTGACGCTCGTGCGAAGCACCGAACGTTGCTTGTATAAAAGACGGTCGGTACTCGGTAACGTTGGAGAGAACGTGGTGATCTCCGTCGTCTTACGACGACGTTCTTCGTCGTTCAGGCCACTCAATACGGTGCAGAGCCGGAGTTATACAATCAGAAGTTTAATAGCGGATTTATATTGATGTTATCTTCCAGTTGGTTGTTTTGTATTCTTCGTCGCTTTGGTACAATTTTTAAGTTTAATTTTATCTTATCAGAAAATCTTTTCATTTTAACACAAAGGAATTTTCACCCACAACTCCACAGTATGTTATAAAGTATTCAATAATCACTTATTTTTCACTTTGTTGTTTATAACAATAATGGGATAATGTGCATTTCGATGATGATTCCATCATCATCCGAGCCTTTTTGTTATAAAATTTAGACTATTTTTTTTAAAAAAAATTAATTTAAAAATTTATACTAAAGTAAATCAAATATTCTTTAAACATTAATTGAATTATTAATCAACTATAAAAATATAATATGTTATAAAATATTTTTTGAAAGGCATATTTCAAAAATGTAGTTCATATTTTATAGAGTAAAATAACAGGATTTTTTATCAAATAAGTTCAATTTATGCAATTGAATGATTAGTCAAATTATTAGTCTTTTTGGTTGGATTAAGATCGTTCCAATTCACATGAAATAAACGTATTTTATCAAATAATGTATTCAGTAATGATTTTAAGAAATATATATATATATATATATATATATATATATATATATATATATATATACATACAAGTGCGTGCATTAAAAAAATAACCTAAATATGAAATATTTTTAACATGATGAAAATAATAATAAATATACATTTTTATCTTAAAAGATACAATCAAACGATTATGCTCTAGTATTTAAAACTATAAATATGAATGCATTTTTTTGTAATTTAGAATGATTAGAAAAATCAATTTGGAAAGATTGTATTCTTATCGTTAGTGCTTTTCGTTTTAAAAGATTTTTCTGTGGAATTTCCCGTTATTTTATTTTTATGAATTCTTTCACGTGAGACGAATAAACTTTTTAATATTTAATTTATTTATTTGATTTAAACATGAGAAAAAATTATACTAAAAATATATTCTGTAGAATATTTTTTTATAATTACTTATCATTTATTTTCAGATTGTTATACTACGTACCGTTAAAATCTTATCAAATAGTTTACCTAACATGTAACCGACTATGACGGAAGAATACACCACAATCATGAGGATTGTCTTCGCTCACGTAGATATCATATAAATGCCATGATCTGCACCTGTAGCGTATACCTAATGCCGTCTCTGCAACCAGTTTATAACGGTTCATGCTCATACGATGTATACGTCTCGTTCTTTTTATCCTCACCACCGACTCTGATAAAATATCGAACGTATAAATTGTTTGTAGAGTGTGAGAATAATTCGTTGTCGCTGTTTCGGTTCTGTCGTCTAGCCGTCCTAAGTTTGTATTGTCGCTATAAATTCCATTTTAATATTATTGAATGGACGTTTAGGCTATATTATAATACGAAGAGATCGCACATATTTTTTCTATCGTGATGTTTTATGTCGAGGACCACCAACTTATATATATATATATATATATATATATATATATATATATATATATATATATATATGTAATTATAGAATATAATTGTAAATTATTTGAATTATTCAATTCGTTATTAATTTATATACTAGTTATCATATTTAATAATCTTGTTAGTATTTTTCTGCTCAATAAAATTTCAACAGAATACATTAGAATAACATTTATGAAACTTTAAATGGAATGAATTTTGATATTAAATTTTATAGTTGTATTTAATAAATAAATAAACAATTGTTTATTAAATATTTGTTCATTTTCCATACTAAATCATTTAATTAATTACTTGTGCTATATTTTAAAATGTCATTAATTAATTTTATTATCAAAATTTATGTATTAGTATTCATTTTGTTATTTCTGTATTAAGAAAGTTTTTTTATTAGATATAAGTACTTGAATTTATTTTATTAAAAACGGTTATTTAGTTTGAAAGATAATTTTTCGTTAAATTTAATCTATAGAAGAAAACTATGTAGGAGAAATATGGGTAGTTCGTTTTTATAACCGTGCAAAGTATATTAAAAGTAATATTTTTTATACGTTCTTTTTTTTAAAAAAAAAGAAAAATGTAATTTCTGCTAAAATACTTCAATATCTTCATATTGTGAATTAATGTGTTCTTCGTGCGGTGAATAATTATTACAAAGTTTAATATGATTATTTTCAAATATTTGTACGTTGCATTATCAAACATCGGCACGACTGAAATCACTGTAGTGAAAAGTACACAAAGCAATTTTATAAGATCGTCTCTCTGCAAGCAGAAAACGTGATCCCGATACACCTGTACGATAATCGTGTCGGTGTTTATATGCCAATCGTGTCACAATGTGCACTGTGACCCCACATGACCTTAAGGAAGCACATCGGCGTCTGAAACTTTAGCTTTCCGCGCCGTTAGCGACTCAACACGTGGAGTGTTCCCGTTAGGGAGTCCCCGGGGGTACGAGACACGCCGCGCCCGTTCACAAACCAACGTTACGAAGACCTGGTGCGTCATGCTCTTCTTCTTGCCTACCACGTAACGCCCGCTCGTGTTTGCCTGTAGCCGCCGCACAGTTGCCTTTAATTATTCAAACCCTTTCAGTGCAAAATGTCAAAACTTAGATGATATAAAAGTGTTTTGCCGCGAGTGCGTTGTATAAAGTGTATCGAAATGTTACTATACACGGCGAAAAACCACCGCTATACCGTGTTATGAATAATTTGTTACGTTTTTTTTTCCGGGGAAAAGTTTTAATGGATGGATGGGATCTGATAATGGAATTGATACTCATGCGATATGAATAAGTTAACGGTCAATGTGAATAGAAATTGAGCATTTGTTATTTATTTGAGTTTTACTCGGTAACTTATTTATAACAGACTTATATATACATACATACATGCACATATGACTATGTACACATATTTATATATGTATGTACTTGTATTCATAACGTATCCACGCGAACATTTTGTAAATAAATATTGTATAATATACACGTGAAAATTTAAGAATAACATGGTTGAAATTATATATATATATATATATATATATATATATATATATATATATATATAGCTATGCTTTGTGTTACTGACAATAAGTACATTGATTTTCCAAACTGAATTTACATATTTCAAAACCCTATAATCCCACATTTTCACTTGTAGTCAATGATCCGTTTTTCAATGAATGTCACCCCCGATCGACGGTCATAGAACAAAGTACGTCATCTAAATCTACGGTCCGATAGATTCGACCGAATGTGTAAGGAGTTCAGACGTATGGCCGACTAGAGAGGAAATCTTCAATTAAAACTTTTCGTTCGACACAAAAACAAACACCTTTTCGATAGAGAATTTCTTTCGTTTATTCGGTTTCACCCCGACGGCGATCCGATCTTCGTTTCTCTATTTTCTTTTTTTTTTACACAGACTCGATAGTGGAATACTTACATTCCTGCTTTCCTCCCTCTATATATATATGACTGTAGACGTGAATACCGTTCATTGAATTTATATTGTATAAAGAAATACGACACCGGATACCGTCTGCACGTGTGTGTGTTTCAATCAAGCGTTCGAATGAAAAATTAGTTTATTTCTTATTTAGTTGGTTTTGTATAGAAACGTTATTTCTATTTCAAAGACATGTGTATTAAAATCTAACATTTATGTTTCGTTATTGGATATAATTAATTAATTATGTTGTTTTCACGTAAAAACACTTTTAATTAGTGCTTTTTTATCTCTAATTATTTTATTTTTAAATTCACTTTTTTCACCTATTCAATTAATATAAATAGTAGATTCTGTTGATTATACGATAGTACGTTATTTTTATCTAAAAACAAATTATTTCATGTAATGATTATTAAAAAAAATATCTTTAAACATATTTTAGTATATATTCAAATAGTGTTTATGATATATTAAATAAACTATAAATATGTACACATACACTTTACATATATATATATATATATATATATATATATATATATATATATATATTTATGAAAGTATGTAAAATACAAAAAATAATGTGTGGGCGTTTGACGAGTGCTCATATTCTTTATGATTTGCGACAAAGATGTTACGAACTTAACGATAATTTCAGAAGCTTCGTAGCACTAAACTCATTTTTATGTAAGTCATAAAATATTCATAAAATCTAAAAGTCAATGATCGCGCATCATAGGAAAAATTCTAACGATTTTTTCTGATATTAAGTTGAAAAAAGTAATACACTACATGAGGTACTTTAAATGCATCGAATTTCGTTATAACATTTTGTAAACAAAAATAAATAACATTCATACAAAAATATAAGAACGGTTATTATAATTATGCATATAGATGATAACAGAAAAATATAAAAATGTCACTGATAATAAACACTAAGTGTAAAATATTAAAATAGAATCATGTATCAAGTATATAAAAAATTTAAAATATTTTTATATACTATAAAATATAAATATTTTCTTTGTTAACTTTTTAATGAAAATTCTCATAAAAATATTTTTAATATAAAAATAGAAAATTATTTCATTTTTCACTACAGTATAAAGATATAACCACGTTTAATATAAATGATTTCATATAAATTGTACTGAATATAATTAAAAATAAAAAAATATTAATTATTATTCGAAGTGTTGCTTCACTAGGAAATTATTCGAATTATCATTTTGATAACAATTTTTCATTAAACTGTGTTCTTCAGACAATAATAAAAGATAGCATATAATCTAACAGCTACGTTATTTCGAAAATTGTGCACACTTGAGAGATATTGCAGATGTGCATGTTGCGAATAATAACTAGATTATATATTAAACTAAGTGGATTGAATATCGCAAAAACTGTCATTGACGTTAAATCATAGAGAGAGCATTACGAAAATTTGATTGGATTTCACTTGAAGTTGAAATATTATCTTTAATACGTATTATCTTGAATTGTAGATAAAATTCAATATATTTAAAATGTTATAGAATATCTCTCAGATATTATATAGACTATTTGTGAATTTTATACTTTATCACAGTATATTCCGTATGTGTATGTGTGTTTGTAGAGGATTAGTGTTTGTATTTTATTTCATTCATTATATATTATTAGTTATTCAACTACTAATCGTAAATTATTGTTAACAAAACTTGGTTCCGTTTGCTTATTAAGTTTTGAATGCTTATTAAGTTCGAATTTTCGAGCTTCTATTTACTTGGTTGTAAAGCCCATTCGTTGGCATTATTTTCCATCATCTGTTCATTGGTTGCCGGTGGTAAGCATTGAAGCATTGACTTTGTATTGTTCACGAACTAGTTCGGATGAATGGTTTCCTTTAATTCGGCGATTGGTCAGAGTTTTGGTGTGCGCAACGGTGTCGACGAAATAAATTATAAATTAGGCTTTGGTCGGTTGATTTTCGCCGATAATTTGGGTCACGAAATATGGCCCGTTTATCATTGTTCAACGTATTGTTTTAACAGACTGACCTATAAGTCTGTGCAATCTGTAGATAAGATGAATTAATGTCTTTTAGTATTGTTACTGTGAATTCTGTACAGGACATCGATTTTATCAATACGCTTTTATTAAATATTCGATTTTTGGCTGGTTTAACAGTTTTTAATAAAAAGTATACACTGACATTTTCAATAGAATTATATTTAGTTAGACACAAGTTGTTCTTTTAAAAAATATAATTTTTTAAATAAATTTTAGATTACTCATTGGCTTCTATTAAAAATAAAAAAATCATCATCTCAAATATTTTTCCAGAAATCATTACAATAATATATAATGAATTTTATACTTAATTAATTTTAAAAGACGAGAAATAAATTTGTATTTTAAAAAAATGTTAGTAAGTGTTGTTTAGTAAAGATATATTTTTTAATCAATGAATATCGAATTGAAATACATATTAAAATGGAACGTATAGTGGAAAATGTGATACGTCGATATGTTTGCATTAGATGATTGATCCACGTTCGACGGAAATCCTGAATCGAATTTAAATAGATTAGACGAACTCTCTGAAAAAGAAACATTTTAAATAAATACTATTCAATAACTTAATCAAACTTATCAAGAAAGGTCGGCGCTAGGAAATTATTTCCTCCTCAGGAAACATTTTCAATTTACAGTATTCTACGACTGTTGCGATTACATCACGTACGTTCTCAATTCCAACGTAAGGTTTCGTATTATTTATAAAACGACTAAAAATAGACGATCATTTCTTTCATTCCCGTTTCCGTTACTTATATGATAGGGCCGTATGTGTACCCTCAACGGTAAGCCATGATCCGGAGCCCCAGGTGCACCTACTACTCGATGTCGACGAACACACATTCAATAGCATGGGGCAGGTGTCATTTCGATGCTATATCCACAACTACATGGTGTTAACACACTTTCATTCACGACACATAATGTCATGAGTAGTGCTTATGTAGAATTTTTTATGGACTTGTACGAACGTATAATATTTTATTTAAATAACTTTTTTTCAAGTTTCTCGTATGGATGTGTATGAAAATATACATTTTTCTTAGTTTGCTTTCGTACAATAGATATACTTTCACTATAAAAATATTAATAATGGAAAATATTATTTTAGAAAGTTGTTGACACGATATATAATTTTACTTTTCGAAACAATGTCAAAACGCACGCAACAATAGCGGTTGCTTTGTCTATCTTACCCCCCTTCTTTATATATGTATATATAATTTTAAAATAATTACTTTTTTTAAATATTTAATGACTATTTAAAGTCATAAATATTTTTGTATTAAAATTGAATCAATTCTGTAGAGATAAATTCAATTAGTGATACAAATAACATGCCACTATATATTCCAAAAAAATAAAGTTGTAGAAAAAAGAGTAGGAAGTAAATCATCCCCAAAAATATGCAATAAATGATTATTGAACACACATCAAAAATTTTGGTAATTTCAAATTTATTTGTTAAAAAGTAAATTAACCACTGCTAAATTTGTCAGATTGTTTTTAGTGAATTAATTTTTAATTCACAATTAAATAATAATTATTTAAAAAGAAAAAAAATTATACTAAAAAATGTTCTTTGTGGAAAAATATTTTTGATAATAAATATATTATTGATTATATTTTTTTTATTTATTCTTGTAAATTATTTTTCTTGAAAAAAGATTGTATTTGAAATTAAACATTGATTAATTCCTGATAAAAAACAATTTTTTATATTAAAAAATATATAACTATAATTTTATGTCAAGTCAACTTAAAATTTACATAAAACATTTCTCTATGTCTCTCGTCAACATATTTTTAAACAAATTAAAAAAATTCCAATCTTTTTCAACATGTGTATGGTTCAATACCGAATCTGTGTAAATAATATAGTCTCTAGTAAATTTGTATTTCGATTTCAGGTAAACTTGACGTATTCGACGTACTTTAGATAAACACAGGTTGACATTGTTTGAATACCTACAAAATAACTTTCACTGATTTGCTACTACCCGTCTGTAGACAAGCAAATATTTCAATTATACGTTTTACGATAAACAATTTTAGTTGATTGGACGTTACTGGAAGTTCTATATAATGCTGTATGTATTGTTCATGTGAAATATATGATATATGTTACACATTCAATACATTATATATATATATATATATATATATATATATATATATATATAAAACCATTCACAATGTAGGATATCTTTTTTATAATGCACAAATATCAACTCTGGGAATATATACGTACTTTTTTAATTCAAAAAAAGTGTATTCCAATTAAATATTTCAGAGAACATGATTGATTACATTTTTATTTAAAAAAATGTCCTTTCTCTAAAGGTTTATATTAATATATGACCTGTATTGTTTTTTAAACATACATACATACATACATACATATATATATATATAATATAGGTAGGTAGGTAATGTTTCGAAGTTGAATTTAAATTTAAAATGAAAAATCTAGTATTTTTTAATTACTGAACATTTTTTTAAACTTGTTATTGTTTATATATATATATATATATATATATACATATGAGTTTATTTTCTCTATATTTATAAATATTAAAAAAAATCCAAGGTTATAGAAAATGGCACATATATTATTTCTATAAAGTTAATGGATAGGTTTTTTATACACAACATATTGTCGATAATGTAAAAATGCTGTTTCAAAATCTTTTGAGACATGGCTTTTTAGATGTGACATAAAAAATATTAACTTGAATAGTAGTAAAATTTGTAATAAAAATATATTTTTTATGGTGTTTGTGAGTAGTTTAAAAAATGTCTATATATTGAATGAGAATATTAACTGTGTTTTTGTACCTTTTTTATACATAAAAAATATTTATAGTATGGATAATATATTAATTAAAAAAATGTATATAAATTATATAAGACAGAATTAACAGACTGAAAAATATATCAATTATTCTGATACACCATTGTAGGCTATAAATATTCGTGAAAGATTTTCATTGAATACATGAATCAATGGATTTAACATGGAACATATCAGATAACATGAGAAACCTAAATTTATTGCTTGAAAGAATTGATATATTACGTAGATACATTAAGCGTATTAATTTTTACGTTTTCAAATTATCTAGAATTTTCGATTTTTTGGGGTACATAAATTAATTTTATAAATCAACCATTCGAGTTGATTACAGTATTAATAAAATTTTATTTTATTTTCAAACATAACAGTTGTTATATGTATATTTATATGAAGAGATTTTATTTTTTATATTGTTAATATATTTTTTATAAAATAAATATTTATAGAAATAGAAGATATACTTTTTAAATACAATATATTATTTTTTTATTAAAGAAATTATTTTTTAATATGATAGGATTTTTTATTTGTTCAATAATTACTTATTGTTTAATTTCCTGTTAAAATTATTTTTTATGGCCGACTGCATTTACGTTCATAATGTGATTTAATTGTTTTGTATTATGAATATATTTAATCTATTATTTTTTCCTTGCCTGTATATTTTTATAAATATTTATAACTGAATGACATTCCAAATGTTCAACAACGAAACTTTATATTTTTATATTGGGTCATATGTTTTTTCATTTTGTTTTAATTTTTTTAACTTATTTACATATTTTTTTAATTTATATATATATATATATATATATATATATATATATTCCATAAAGTGTATGTAAATTGATACATAGAACATCAAAAAGGAAATGAAAAAAGATTTTTGTTTCACTGTCGTTGGTAACGTAACTATGTTCACTGAAATTAATTATTTTCCTTTATGTAGCAACATCGAAAAGACGTACGTTCGTATGTAAAAAAAACAAACTATTTTTCCTCTCTTCTAACAAGGATTCGTGTAACAGAAAGACAGGATAGTTGTATATAGGTACGAGGAATACGTTGAGATCTGAATGTTTGTATAAGGCGGCAACGGTGGCAGCTGCTACTATAAAAATAACATTTTTCAGCCTGTAATTTCTTTTCATGTCTCGGCGCTTGGATTTTATTTTCTGTTTTTAATTAACGTACACGGCGACGTTGGCGTCCCGACGCCGACGAAACGACAACGAAGACCGACCGACGTCACAGCAACGGTGGCGGCGCCACATCAGGCAGAACTGACGTGTCCCTGTGGGCCGTCGCCATCGGGCACATCTTCTATATAGTCGTAGTCCGATATATCGTTGCTATATATGCACTTGTGATAACGAACGTTCTTGGGTCACGTTGCAATTATGTTGCAATTCGCATTGACCACAGTCGTCTATCTTTTCCGTTATATTTATAAACGGTAGTGGAAGGCACACGCGATACGAGATATTTTATGTCAGACGTGTGGATATTACTGTACGAAACTTTATATTCGTATACACATACATATGTATATACGTATGTGCAGCTACATTTTCGTATATTTTATAACGTTGGTATATTGTCACGACTTTGTTGCTTAGTAAATAAGTTCTTGCCTAAAATAACTGTTTGTTCTGTAAAGTTCTTAACACGAAACATAGTTGTTTTTTTTGTAAATTATTCCAAATTAAATGTCATTTTAACATTAAAAACATTACAAGTGATTTAAAGTTTTAATAATCTTAAAAAAATAACAAGTTCATTATTTTAAAAACGAAATTATATGAAAAATGTGTCCTGTTTTTTCTTGTTTGAAATTTATTATTTTAGTTTTTATTTTACATACAATATTATTAATAATTTATGTGTATTTTTTGTATACATATTTCATATTTCATATTTTTTAATTATTTATTTACTTATTAAATATTCAAAGATATAATTCAATATAGTAGAAATATTTTAGAAAATAATTCAAAAATTCAATTAATTTACAACACATTATTTTTATTCCTTTCCACATTTCTTCTAATCTCTACCACTGGAACTGTACGAAAAAAATATCAAACATCCGATAAGCGTATCTTTTTTTTACAACGGAGTAGCAGCTGTTTGTCGTTTGAGTTTTGTCGATTGACGAAGAGTTCAAAAAGCACGCAAGCTCGGACTGTGTGAAGTAATTCATTAAAACATCATAAAATGAGAAATGTGACGCATTACGATGTGTATGAGAGAGAAACGATGCTGTCGCCGCCGCTGTCGTTACCACAAACAAGTCATGCAATCAACGAAATGAGTTCCTTTAAGGGAGAAGCAGAAGGTCGACACTGGAGCCTTATAAAATCGTCAACACTTTTAAAAAGTGCGAACGAAATTCAGACTTCGAAAGAATCGTGTGAACTTATTATTTTGTGTACAACTGTTCCATAGTCGAGTTCAAATAGAATCGAGGTCGTGGAATATATATTTTTTTATGGTACAGAGAACACATAAATATTGGTTTGGAATATATTTAGAGATTTTTTTTTTAAATATTCAACATAGAAATCTGTTTTCATTCTTTTTCAATGAGTTTATTTATGTGCGTTTTTTTTTAAATTTTTAGAAAATAGTATTTAATTAATCTGAATTAACTTTTACGCTTCTTTAATATTGTATTTTTTTCAAATAAAATATTTTTCTATTTACATATATTAAACAATTATACTAAAATGAAAATTAGTAAGAATTATTTATATAATTTAGTTGAAAAAGTATTAATTAAAAAATAGTACAGTATATAAACAAATGCTTAAGAAAATCAGTGTTAGGTGTGTAGCTTTAACTAAAACCCTGTTATTCACTACATGGAAATATTTAAGTAAAAAAGCGGACAAGACGTGATCTTTTATTAAAATGTTAACAGTTCCCGATTAAATATTCATACGATACGCCACTGTGCTCTGGATTCAGTTATGAGCGCGCGGCTTTCATGTATTGCACGTTATCATTTTTGATTGATATTCTTGACGCATCCGATGTAGATTTTTCACTCGTCGAATGTCATAACCACGGAAACTAAAGGGTGTGGGTTCGGATGGTGGTGAACGGTTGTCGTTTGTACACGCACACGCATCGTAGTCGCACGACCGTCGCATTCACAGTTGTAAATTAGTTGCGTGTAGGAATATTTTCCTGTATATTTTATTATTTGCGGTTTATATTATTATTATTTGAAACGTACGAATGGGAATGTGTTGAACGATAAGAAAGTAGTTTAATATAATTTTCAAGTTTGATTGTACAATAGTATTTACGAGGACTTGTTTGTCATTTTATTAAATTAATATAATTATTCATACTGTGACATTAATTATTCTAATAAGTTATTTTGTAGTAGTTTCAAAAATTGTTCTATTATATAATTATATTTTAATTCGATTCGAATTTTATTCCTATTTAAATGAAACAAAATCATTGTTATCATTAATTGAATAAAATACAATAATAAAATATACATATTATAAAATTAACTATAACTAAATTGAAAATAATTAATAAAATATGTTGTTCAAGATTTTAAATATCAGTTATAGTAGAGGAAAAAAGTAAGATAATAAAATCATTCTGTTTGCATTAGTAGTTAACAATTTATTTTTTAATAAAACGTGTAATAAATTTTTCGGTTAATTTAAATTAACTATACTGAAATTAATGAGAAAAACATCTAATTTATGCCTGGAAAAAGTTCAAGTTCAATGGTTAAAATACCATTTAATGTTCGAAAAGTCGTGAAGTGTATTTAGATTTATTATCCAATCCTTTTTGGTTAAAAAGTTCACCGCACAATTTTACCTTCGTAGCGTACATAAAGACCACAAATACCAGATATCAATCATGGCAAATGTGTATGAATATATGTATGTATGTTTATATATATATATATATTTGAAAAATATTTTTTTATAAAATTGTTAAAATTTAAAAAGTTGTATTTTTATTAAATACTAGATTTTTTTTAATAAATTATATTGTTGAGAAATAAAATTGAAATGATTTTTGTTTGAAAATATTTCATTCAGTTGTAAATGTCAAATATAAGATATAGATTGTTTTTGAAAAAAAAACGAAATGAAATTTTGATATTCTTATTAAAATCCACATATATTTTTTATCGAATAAATAAATAACAAATAACGAATGGATTCAACAGTTTTCCTTTGTGTATATATTTTATTTTGTTTCAAATATAAATAAACCGTCTTCATTCACGAAACATATCTCGTATCAAAATGATTTTTTCATCAGTTCACGTCTAGTCACAAAATAGGAACTGTTTTAAATTTATATTCAAATAAGTCAATAACTTTTATACGCTGCTCCGTCCTTTGATGTAGATTCGAGAAGACAGCAGCGAATGTATCTACCCTCAGCATCGATGCATACGATTAGTTCTAGCCTCTGGGAGACGGTCGTTCGGTATTGAAACGCCTTCGGTCCATCTGAAACAGGGTTCGACCGGCCAAATAAAGCCGAATAAACTAATCTCGATCACAGCGGCACAGCCGCGGGCCGCATCTCAATGAGACATCCATCCATATTTATATGAAAATGTATGTATAAGTTGAACGGCGCGCAAGAGATGCTTTTTTTATTTATATTCGAACAACGAACGCATCATAATTTCTGAAGTGAGATGATGTCTTAAGCTCGTCAGACAGTCTTTCACTCACGGGGGCAAGGATGCATGGAGAAGCTTTCAGCGCTTCGCTTGTCACGTGTCCCGTTTCGTTACCCACCCAACGCCTTACTACCTGCTTTATCAATGCTACAACGCGCTGGTTCGTTCGTTCGTTCGTGCCACGTGTACCGCTGACACAGTCGATACTGTGTGAGACCTGACGTACATTTATCGTTTTATCCTGAATTCAGTTCGAGAGTTTTTAACGTAATAGTCGAATCGTTATATCAGCTGATTTATATTGCACTATGGATAAATTATAGATTGAAAATTGTACGGTGCATTCGATTTATAATAAACCAGTTTCAAAAGATACAAAATAACTATTGTTTAAAAAATTAAAATCAAACTCAATATAAATACATGCCTACAATTCGTTGAATAAAAAATGAATTAGATATTAATTAACATCAGTACATTTATATGTTCAACACTTAATAACTTTCTGAATTTTTTTTATAAAAATATTCACATACTAACAACGTAAATAATTATTAAAGAAATAATTTAAATTTTATCAATTTATAATATTTTTACCAGAAAATTCAAATCGTAATCATATTTATTTCTAGAAAATATGTTAAAATAAATCGATCGAAACACCTTTTTCTTCGAAAAACGACATCCAATTTAAATAAAAAAAACTTTTCGTCCGAATAAATTCTATCCCTTATTTATTCTCCTGTTAACTCCTTCAGAGAATTTCTATCCCTACTGATGAGTAGTCCTAAGTAAACAGTTCTTGTCTTATTCGGCTTTATTCTTTTATTTCTATTTTGTTGAATAAATAAAATCATATAAATATTTATTTCAAGAATATATATATATATATATATATATATATATATATATATATATATATATATAAACAGTATAAAGATTACGTGTACGACTTTTTAACTGAATCCCATACATATTAATGTAACTCTGATTTATGTATGTGCAAAAAGTGCGTCAATATAGATTGGTGTGTGTATGTAACACACATGAATGACTTTTGTATTTGACGCTACTTTCGTGCTTTTCACTACACGCATCGGATTAAGATTAATGGATTTTTTTATATGTATCATCGATAATATATGCGAAGTAAGATGTTTTAAGTAGTTTTTAGTGTTGTACTTCAACTTAACACATTTGGTGAAAGTAATTAGAATCACTGAATTATTTATTAAAAAAATGATTTTTCTCTGTTTTTACTTTTCATGTGTTTGAAAGAAAGCTGAAATGTTTTAGAAATTATTTTAATATTAAATTGATTTGAAAATTATGATTTGTGGAAGTGTGGTAATATTTATTTTATTGAATAAAATTTTCTAGTCGATTTTTGGAACAAGTATGAATAAAATTATTTTAATAGTATATTTATCTAAATTCTAGTATTAAATACGATGATTAATAAATTGATTTTATCAATATGAAACATTCTGCGAGTTATAAAAATATATAGACATAATCAATTACATTTTTTAAGAAGTATTTTCGTATCAATGTGAATATTTTTAATATGACATTAAGTATAGCAATCGTAAAATTGATTTCAACGATACGAAACATTCTATTCAATAATGTATGAAAATTATGAAGAAAATTCTAGTTATTTTTAATCGATATCCATTTTCAATATAAATGTCAAGGTATCGAAAAAAAAACTTCACTTGATACAGAAATTTGAAATTCAATTCGCGCACACATTTTTTAACATTTCTCGAATAAGTTTCCCTTTATATTTATGAACACATAACAATATATCTCTATGCCTTATCGTCTAGAAAAAAAAGTTTAGATAACTTTTATATTGCATACGTCAACTTCAAATTATCCGACTCATTAATTTTAACCATTAAATTTTATTCTTGACATTCACATTTCTCCTACCGACTATACATGGCACACACATATATTTAGCGGCGTGTACGTTCACAAATTGAAATCTATTTAGTAGTTAATTGGACTAGATTTGTATGCGTGACCCTTTTTGTATATTCTGCATTTGCTTTTTTACACTACATCTGTATTATTAATGGTCTTAGATGTTTTCTACCATTTTCATATGAGACGTGTCGGATGGTCTGGAACATAAATCCAGCTGTCTTTGTTTTATACAATATACCGCATATTATATGTCTCGTTCATTTTTCATGTAAGAATTTAACTAACATTAGTGAACGTGTTGCAGCTTTGTTTCTGCAGTACATTTGTAAAATGTCCAAACAGCCTGTTACACATTCCGGAGTTAAAATGAATTCATAAACCATCTAAAACATTCTTTTACTCGGATGATATATTCACTTCAATTATAACCGATTTTCTTTAATTATTATTCATATACGAGCAGAAAAATGTACGGTGTCGTATGTGAAATTATAAGTTTGAACTTGACTGAAACACATTAATCATATTTATACAGCAAGTTTGATTATAACGATAAATAGTGATTATTTAACATATTCATATATATTTTTAATTAAAAGTTGGTGATTTTTTAAAAATCCCCATTACTGTTTTAATCATATTTCAAATTTGTTTTACACGAAACATGGAAGTTGTACAATATTTCAGATTAACAATTTATATAATAAGTCTTTATTGTTTTGTGTTTATTTTAATATCGTACAGTGTTCGGAGTGAAATTAGAATTAATTGCAACTTTTCTGGAAAATACACAAAATAAACCAATATGAATGTAAAACACTAGCAGATTAATGAATGTAGTTTGTTATACTGTCAGTACAGCAGAGTTTGTCATATCCAAACTAACTGAAACATTTATTCAGTCACAAATACTCGCTTGAGCTTCGTCACTGTTCAAGTGAATAATTACGCTTTTATCATACTTTATAAATTGATCTTCAGGTTTTGTATTCGGATAGAAAACATTCATAAATATTTATAATCAGGTAACAGTGAATATCATAATAGAGTTTTATATTTGTTGACAATAACAATTTTGAAAATTCAAACTTTTTGTTCGTTGTAGATTTTTAACCATAATGTGATTATTTTTTTATATTTAAAATATTTTGAATATTTATTAATAGAATGTTAAAATATTGTATAATCGTAAATTATAATTTTTATTAAAAAAATATATATACAAGTATATATAATTTATTTTTATTTAAAATTAAAAAGATTTTTTTTTGAAATTCAATATTGAACAATAAAATAAATATTATTCATTTTAAAATATATTTTTGTGCTTAAAATCAGTTGTTTTTGTTCTAGAGTATTAACTTATGATCAAAAAATCACATTTTAAAATTTTTGATAAAAAATCACGATCGATAGTATAGAAAATTTGTTAAAGTATCACAATTTTTAAAAATTGATTTTTTTGATATGAATTTATTTATTATTAGTGAAAATTAATACAATTGTTCAATTAATAAATATTATTTAATAGTTTAAAATGGCTATTTTTTAAATAAATTTATTATTTGTTGTATAAATATTTAGTTTTGTATATGCTTTTATTTAATCTATATAAAGAAGTAGTAGAGCATTTTTGAATATAATTTTAAATTAATCTTTAGTTTCGACTTTTCATAACAGCTTTTTATTTCCTAAATAAATAATCGTTGAAATATAAGACAACTACAATACAATTCGTGTGAAATATAATTAGTATACTGAAGTACAGAACTAAACAGTTACATGAATCTCCAAATGAACTTGTTTAAAAAACCCTTGTACGTATCTAACGAGCGTATTAAAAAAACCCAGCAAATATTACAAATGATAGAACATTTCCTTATTTTAATAAAAGCTATGTGTGTACTGTACGGTACCATCACAGAAAATGCAGTTTACATCATCTATTTTACATACACAAAGCATTTAATGGCTGCAATAACCGTTAAGCTCCATGCCCGGCACGCGAAATAACACGCTAGACCCTTAATGCTAATCAACAAATCATCTCAATGAAATTGTAAGCATACTTTCGAGGTAGCAAATTGTTTTTGGAATGTATTTAAACACGTAGCGACGATGTTATCTAGAACATGCATTTTTTATATGTATAATATTTTTTATATACATCTTTATTATTAAATGGAAATAGCCATCGCTCGCCAGTGGATATAATGAAGTATATTTTTAACACATTCCTCATTTTTAATGAATGTGTGTGTTTATCTGATGACCTTATGAAATTTTTACGATTGATAAAATCAGTCAGATGTACTTTCATACGAGATTATCTTTTCTGAAAACAAATATTCAATTAAATTAATGTCTGCGTTTTGTAAAAAAAACTGATTTGGTTTTTCTGAATTAATTTAATTTGACATTTTCGCCTAATGACAATTTTTTAAGATCTGTATATTAAATATTCCTAGAAAAATTGTCAAGAATATTTAAAAGTTTATACTCTATTTATAATCATTGTGTTGTAATTTTTTATCTATCATTTTTTGCAATTATATGAAAATTATTAAGTATATACACATTTATATTTACAGTAGTATCTAAAATAAAATGACATTTTATTTGAATACATTTTTAGAAAAATACACATGTAATTAGTTTCAAATAAAATACTTCAATGTATTTTTTATTTAACATTGCTTAATTGTTTTGAAAAAAATAGTTATAAATAAATTTGTAACAGCAATGACAATTTAAAAAATAATTGATATTGAAAAAAAATTATAATTATTACAAATAAGTATAATTAAAATTGAATAAAAATTATTTTAAAATTGGATTACAAATTGTATTTTTTATCAAGAAAAAATATTTTTATTATTTTTTTTCTATACTTATCAATGATACGATCTTAATTATTCTTAGTGTCAGTTAAGTATATCTTAAATATAGACATATGAAATTTTCATCTCTGGTCAAACTTGATTATTCATATACCAGATCTAATTCTTGTTCTAAAAGAGCTTTCGTGTACTAGATTTATTAAATCTATTGTTTTATTATATACATATATATATATATATATATATATATATATATATATATAATAGAGTATTATAATAGAGTTAAAGAACATGTATATAGTTTGACAAACACACACATATAAATATATATATATATATATGTGTGTGTGGGTGTGTGTGTGTGTGTAACGTATGCTTTGTTTGTATTGTTTATATAAACACGACATTTAGACTCGTGTTCATTACATTAAAATTCATTGAGATTTCAAAGTGCACGAATAATAAATAGATTTTCCTTTGTTAAATTTACGACGATAGAGGAGATAAAGTCTACGTTAAATAAGTTCCTATCTTATACTGCAAGTATATACATCCTAACACTGTACGCAATGAATGTATAGATAGGATAAAAAGATGATAATAGCTTCAGAGGCAAAATAGGTGATGTGGGTAGACAGTTCTTCGATTTATATTCCGATTCAAATAAGAAAATGAGATGCTTTAAACCGATTTGAATCATTTTTTACTGGAAAAAGGTCGCGGTTTTTTTCCGATATAATATGTATGTGCATGAGACGAATTTCTTCATGTTCTCCTTTAGGGGATAACTAAAAATGAATATTGAAAATTACAGGGTTTTTTTTTTGATTTATTTCAGATGCGATACTCGGATTCGATTTCCCACTTCAACTGACCTAATTAACGTTTTTTCCTGTGGTTATATATTTGATGTCAGATATTCGAGTTATATATTGAGCTTTAATTTTTTTGTAAGGATATTTTACTTACATTTCAGTACTTTTTGATATTTTGCATTTATATGAGATTTTATAAAAAGTATGAATCGTGCTAGTTTTATGAAAATTGCTAAAGCATATCTCAGTCTTCATAAAAATTTATATTAGAATAAATTAAAAAATGTAAATTATATATATATATATAATTTATTGTAAAAAAAGACTTGTGTACTATAAAAGTATAACAAAAATATTAATGTAGGTATTAAAATGTCTGCATCGTGAATACAACTAATCGTCGGAATTTGTTAATTTGGATACGAGATATTATTTATATCCTCGCGCAAGTAACCCTGAGAGCATAATTTGTTATAATCCAGCCATTGCTGGTTACAATTTACTCTCCGGTCGTGCTTTCTCATATAGCGTATAGTTGAACTTGCTTGCTGCAAACCCGACTCTCACACGTCAAGGGAATAAATTGTGGGTCGTAGCTAACGAAGAACGGCGGCCGTTTTGTGGTGTCCACCCCTCAGGGACCTACCACCGTCGCAACGATCCTAAGACTTGACATCGTCACGTGTTCACTGGACAATTTGTCACTGTGTCAAGATAGATTCTTATTTTATTCGAATTTTGTAGCAACAATTTAAATTGATGAATTTTTGGCGATGAAATTTTACATATTTTTCTAAGGGTCGATCGTTTTTATTTCACACTTAGAAAATGAATCAATACGTGTGTATATATATATATATATATATATATATATATATATATATAAATAATTTCATTTTCTAAACATCAATTTAAATGAATGAAAATAGTAATCTATAGAATTTAATTTATAAAATAATAAAAAAATATAAAATCTCTACATACGAACGAATAATTAAGTGTTATAATAATATTCTCTTTCACGAGACGTTTTCAATAAAACCATTTAGTTTATACAGTTCAAAGTTGACAATTAGCCACAGTTGGTTTCCTCCTGTCTAAAGTTATATGAATTTCGCTGATATAGGTAAACGGAGATAATGTATAATTTGGTTAAACGATTTACACTCTGTACACACATACATACAGATATATACATACATACATACATACATATATATATATATATATATATATATATATATATATATATATATGTAATTAAATTTTATTTTGTATTCAAGTGACTATAATTATTTTTTGAAAGTTTATTACTAATTGTTTAATATAATTTTTAAATTAATATTAAGTTATAAATAATGGAATAATTCAAAAGAAATTAATATAATTACAAAATATGATTACCAAACAAATATATAATGAAATAATTTGCAATATTTTAAGAAGTTAAACAAAACAAATTAATTTACCAAAAATTTGTGGTGAAACACACACACCATTTGACAACTTATTATCTTGTATACGGTTTCTATGTAAGAGATTAAACATATATATATATATATATATATATATATATATAAATGTATGTATGTATGCAAGAGAATATAGAATTATTCTCCATGACTCACTGTACATATATTCTACTTTTGTATACCGCAACTTTGGTACGAATAATACAATCTAAATTTACTCCGAGAAGCCTCTAATCTAGCTTATTATATTTTGTGACGTTGTGTTGTAACAGCGGATGTTCTTTTTGTTCCCATTTCGTATTTTTCGAATAAATCAACACAATTTTACAATTATTCTCCAACTTTTCATGCCTTTATATTATTTATTAATATATTTATTTTTATTACTGTTAAATTATTAACAGATATTAAATATTTAGATGTCATCAAAAAATGTTCTCTGTTTTTTAATACATAAATATTATTTGATAGTGTATAAATAATTTATCATAAATATATTTTTGTTTAGTATATAAAAAAATATGTAAAAAATATTTTTATGAGTTTTATACATGGTTAAACATTCAATCAGTTTTTTTGAACCTCTTTTGAATATTCGCGATAAAATGTTTTATAGTAAACACGTTTTTTTCTGTCTGTATAATCCATCTTTATTTTCACATACATCATTCATAATAGAAACAGTTATCACTTATCTGATTGTCGAAATGATCGTGCATTTTTCTTATTGAATATATTTACAATTCAATATTGTCAGTAAAAAAAGCAAACATTTCAAACATTTATACAGAAAAATTGAAATTATTAATATGCCATTTATCACGGGGACGCAAAAATACGAAGTTTCGATCGTAAAAAACCGTCGTAACAGTGAAGTCCCATTCGTGAGGCAATCAAATAAGCGTGAAAGCGATACACAATTTCTTTTGCAGCGAAAATAAAGACATATAAATAAGCCTTTCATCGCGCGTCTATTTATCTTGTTCTTCAGCGAGTCGTGTTTCATCTCTGTCTTTTACATTTGCATCGGCCGGTTGTTTCGTTCGCTCGCACCCGTTGAGCAGCCGGGTATCGGTTAAAATAAAACAAGAAAGACGGAGGGTTACATGGTTTCCTCAATGTGCAGAATGTTTCGCGCATTCCCATGTACTCCATTGTATTTATTTTCGATTGAACGGAATGATTAATGAATTTTCGGCTCGCTGACGATGATGCGGTGGCACAATTTAGCTTTGTTACAGAACTTAAGTTGTGATCATGACCGACGATTTTTTTGTCATTCCGTTGGCCTTTGATTCATTACTTAATGAAACCGTGGATAAAAACGGAATAATTCGATAGATTCTCTTAACGGATTTTTTTATCTATCGAAATTAATTTAGGACATTGTTTACGCTTGTTTTTAATCTATTCTCAATTTTCACAATTAAATTCTTCATCATTGATCTATATTGAAAATATTTATTGAATTGAGCTCTACTAATCAAATATTGAATAATTGAAAGAAATTCTTCTCAAACACATTAATATGTAGTAAACGTAAATCAAAATTATAATTAATTCTGTGTAAATTTTAACTACACAAGAACTATTTAAGTGATAAATTATATATTTATATGTAACCACCCATTAATGGTTAAAAGTTTCAACGAAATAAATGATTCTTAAGCCACAAATGCTAATTTAATGTTTTTACTTTGCTAGCATGCGAAATGGAAATTAAGAAATAAAAATACTTTGAACTGTCTGTGGACAAGTATGTATTATATATATATATATATATATATATTTATATATATATATATATATATATATATATATATATTAGTCAGTTTGCTATATTATCAGACGATTTGTTTGTAATAGTTATTATTGTATGCTATTTGGTTATCTTATATAGGAAAGTTAAACGTATATTTTATATTTATCTTTTAAATGTTAAACATATATTAGGGTTTTTATTTACTTTTTTAAATATTAAGAAAGTCTATTTTCTATTTTATAATACGACTTTCGGTTTCGAGGAAATAATTTACTTTATTTATGTTTTATATATATGCATACTTGTTTTCTGTATAAAAAAGAGATTAAACGAAATTAAAGACTACATAAATATAAATGGTTTAATTATCATCGAGATATTTGTAATATTTTATGAAAAAAAATGTGATATGGTATGAAAACTTAAGAATATTAATTTAAATTATAGTTTGTTAACATTCTTCTCTTATATAATTAAATAATATAAAAATATCTTATATAAAATAGAGTAACATTGAAATATTTTTTAAGTTGGTAAATTTAGATAATAACATAACTTTTACAAAGATGAATTTTTATTGTTGTTTACAGAATTGTTTCATACAATAATTTTCAAATATAATAGAACTGAGATGACTATCATTGTATTGTCAAATTATCGCCTAAGTAATTGGACATATTGTTTTATATTTTGTATAAGAAACTGTTGAACAAGATCCATAGTACGATTTATATATTATTTAACCCGAAACAGCTCTACATTAGACATGTTTTGTTACTCCTAGTCACTGCTACGCACTCCACAAATGTCCAGTATAATTTCGCAACATATTTACTACTAACGAGCAAAAACAGTACAAGCTACGTAACTTTGATAATATACCACCCTGGGGACTTCACGCACTAACGGGTAATATTTCTAATGTTCTATTGTGCACTGGTTGTTCGTCTAAGATCCTCTGGGAAGCATTTCGCGCCATACAAAAGACTACACTATGTGAATTTAAATTAATTCTTTTAATTGCTCGAATAATGTTGTACACGTAACACTCCTTTAGATAAAGACTTAGGATATAGTTTATTATGCAACACGCAATAATTATTGTGCACGGGCTGTATTATGAAACGCTTGTTTTCTTAATAATGCTATTCCATAGCGGATACGTATATTCAAATGAAACGAATTTAAATTCAAATGAAATAAATGTTGAATACAAAATCATTCGGTTATTTTGAATATTTTAGGGTAAAAATAAATTAAGGTAATTTGCATCAAAATTTAGTCTCGATGGACTTCATTCGTGCGTAACTGGAAAAAAAATAACCGAAATGTACTTTTTACTTTTTAATCATTGGACGAAAATACGACTCGAATAATACAAGATTATCTTCGTCGGATAAAAATATGTACTTTTTTTACGAATCGTATTAAAAAAAACTTGCTCAAATATTTCACGAGATCATTACCAGTTTAAATATATATATATATATATATATATATATATATATATATTTACACAGACACACATTTCTTTACAAACAAGAACATTCCGCAAATATATTAAAAATTATACGACAATAAAATTATTATACACAATGTATACGACTCATTATTTACGAGTGTTGATTAATAAAAATAAAATATGATTTAATGATAACACGGAAATGTGAATGTTCCACGTCTACGTAAAGTATTTTATTAACGTTCAATTAAAATTGTTTCAAAGAAATATGAAAGCTTATTTATTACACAGCTACTAATTACTTGTTATATCCATTGAAAATATATAACACCGGATCTTGTATATATTTTATACATGTTCATACAATGAAGAAGAACTTAATTAACCTTATTTTAACATGTTTACGAGGTTTTAAATGAACTACATGTGTGTGGATTTTTTTTTAAATTTTATACGTGTTTATATGTGTGTGTATTTTATATATTTTTTAAACACTATGAATATATTAAATATTAAAAAGTGCATAAAAAATTATATTTTAATTCGCATATAAATAAATGTAACATTAAATATTTGAAGTTGATATACGATTCATATTGTACTGTATTGAAAATATACTAAATCGAGAGCAAAAGGTCACAATCGTATGATTTCCATTAAAAGCACTGCATGATTAAACGAAATTAACTTTATAAAATATCACATTTCAATAAATTACATAAACATATTAAAAATGTTTAATACTCATATTCACAAATAAATATGTATGTTTTTTTTCTGTAATAGGTTCAATTTATTGAATTGATAACTTCAAATAATTTATTATTAGCATATATCAGATTAATGCTTTTCAAGAACATATATTTTAAATTGTATGGAATAAGAAATTATAATCAAATATATTTATATAAACCTATAATTGTTTTCTATATATAGAAACGTACATGCTTTTATTGTATTGTGTGGTTATATTTCGATTTATTAATATTTTACTTTTGTTCCAGGTATGTTCACTCACTATTATTTATCTTGACATTCGCATCACTGAATATAAATAATAATATGAAATTTAGTGTACTGTAAGTAAAATAAATTTTATTTTATTTATACGCATGTATTTATATAATATAAAATATATATTAGTTATAAAATTACAAGTAGTCGCAAATGAGTTTATAAACAATATCTGTTGTAAATTATTCCATAATTATTTTTCTCATATATATATATTTATAATTTTGTACTTGAATTTACAAATCGATATTATATATGTTTTCATTCCTAGATTAAAATATTTGTATACAAATAAAATATTGTATGTAAATATTTTAGATTTATATATATGTAATTCTTTTTAAATACTTCTTATTTATTACTACGATTTAAATATTATAGTTAGTACTGTATAAATCATTCAATATTATACAATATTAATATATTACCATTTTTATTTCGTGTAATTATGATTTTTTTCAAATTTAATTGAAAATATTATTTTCTTTATGTTTGCAATTATTATTCAGTTTATTTTTTCCTGTAAAATATTTAATATTATTAAAATGTTTTTTTTAAATTGTTACATTTATTTTTTTTAAAATTAAATGTACGTTTTTTTAAAAAAATTAAAATAAATGACTATTACTTCATGTGAAACATTTACATACAAGTAATTAGTTATAATAAATAAATTAAAATTCTGCTAAGAATTTTTCTTAGGCAATAATAATTATTAAATAGAATTAATAGAATTTAGGTAGTATTTATTTACATTAAATAATAAATATTTTAATAAAAGATAATTTTTTACTTTTTGGAATATTAATTGAATTTTGAAAATAAATTTAGAGTAATTTACTTTAACATGCAATAAATAAATATATAATGTAAATTAAAATTTTAAAGATATTCCAAATTGTTTAAAATAGTCCATTATATTTTTTTTAAAATATACACTTTTTTGAAATAGTGAATTTTTGAAAAAAAATTATAGATTTAATCACAGTTTTTATTTTTTATCAAGTATCGAGTATTAGAATTAAATTACTTTTTTATGTTTTAAATATAAAAAAATAAATATTGCAAAAGATTAAATTCATATCGTAGTTGATCATAAAGAAATACTTTTACTGATAATGTTAAATAGAACTATTGTATATTTTGTCAAATAATTAAATGTATAAAGAACAAATCTCAAAAAATTTTGAAATAGTAAATATAGTTGTGAGTGTATACTTTCGATAGAAAAATATTTTATATAAAAATATTTTATATATGTGCATAGGCAATTCCTGAAATTTCAATTATTTCTCGTTCGACCAAAACGAAAATAATGTAGTACATCAACATACTACTACATTATTTGATGAATTTTTCAATTAAAAGAGTACTTAAAAACGTAATAGATATCCGTAACAACATCCTTATACACAGCTACTGGGGTTTAAATTAAAACGTCATCAGTGGAAAGCAATTATAAGCACGCGTTTAAAAAGAGATTTGCGGCCACATCTGTGTCAGGATGAGAGAATCGTGTGCCGATGTATATATGTACGAGCGAGATACGAACACGTGGAGACGCGACGTATCATCAGACAGGAGAATATGGGATGCGAACGGGAATAAATGTGTGTGTGTGAGTGTGGTTGAGTGCGTATATGCAGGTTTATTACATGTAAACAATTTGTGAACGTTGTTCGTAAATCAAGTGCCGAACATTACTGCAACCGACCCCATCATCTTGCTAGGTCGTTTCGAAATTCAACCATAAATACAGTAACACGTTTATTGCGTACCTGTGTAATGTTATACTTCCTTTAAATACCTGCCGTCGACCATGTCACACATGCGCGTATTTAATTACTAAATAGAGAAATACATTCGGGGAATTTATTTTGTTCTCAAATAAATAAACATAAATTCTACAGGATCATGTATATATTCGCACATAAACATATATACATACTTTTATTATACATTTATATCCACGTACATTCAATTGATTTCTAATGTAGATAATAAAAGTAATACTGAATGATAGGTGTAAATTTTATATTTCATTTTCAGTTTTCTTTGTAGTCAAAATCATAAAGATAATTATATGAAAAAATAACTTTAAAAATAATTATTCATTTGAGAGTTAAAAATAAATGTTTAATTGTTCTTTCATGTGTATAAATTATGATTTGCTTTTTTGTAAAAAATGATAATATAATTAATACTTCTATTATTTTATTCTACTAATTGAATTACATTATTTTCTTTCAAATTAATTTATTGTTATGAAGTAAATAATTTTAACTATTTTTTTTATTACAAATGTTCATATTTTTAAATTATATTTACTTTCTTGTTCCTCATGCACATAATTATTAGTTAAGATATTGAAGTCATTCTATGTTGATATTAACATAATTTACAATTATATAAATTCTTTGTCCATTATCCAAAATTTGAGGATAATGGAATTATATTTAGAAAAGCAATGAGCAATTATTGAAAATTATAATAATAAAAAAATGTTTAGTGTAGTGATTCAATTTTAAATATAAATCGATATTTTTAATACAAAGACATTCTTCAAACGTTACAATTTTATACAATTTACTAGCACTATTAATCGTGTTCAGAAAACTTACAAATATGTATGGAAATAGCTTTGAATAACCTAGAATCGTTTTTTCATTAATGAAAAATCTATATGACTGAGTTGAAGTTTAAACATGCGATGTCAAAGATAAACACTGTCTAGACAAACGATATATAGTTAGATCTGTGATATCATATTATTAAAAATCAAATAAATATTTTTTATAAAATATACGATTTTAAAAGCTCGAATATTTCATTCAAATGTAATTAATTAAAATATTATATACTGAAATATTTTTATAAAATTTTTGATTTGTTATTAATTTTTTAGGTATTTAAAATAAATAATGATTGTTTATTATATATTTTTATAAATCTTTTAATAGTTTTGTGAAAAATGAATTAGCTATAGTGTTAAGCTATATTAAAGAAATATTGATTCTAGAATATTATTTTTATCTTTATTACTTTTTGTTTTTGATCATTTTAATATAATTTTTGATAATAATTATGAATAGTAAAAGTTATTCCAAAAAATGAATCATTTTATTACATTCACATGCTTGTGTATTACTTAAATTTTATAAAAATATAGTCTAGTTCGAAAAATATTTAAATTCAAAAACTTTTTAATTAAACTAGTACATTTTCGTTAAAAGCACACATTTGAACATTCACTATATTCATAAAAGCTTCATTAAAAAAATAATTTGCAATTTTTTTAACTTAAAAAGTTAAATTCGGTAAAGGAGTGTTTAAATAGTATTCATATGATTGTATCTATGGAAATGAAAGAGTAGTATTATCTTGAATTACTTGTGACTGTACAATAAATTACGAGAGTTTTTACATTGAGACAATTTATGTTACGTTCGTGAGATATTGTTGACAATTTGTGTGACGTATTTTGAAAATGATTTGTTATTAATTTTGATACATCGCGTGATTATTTTTATTTATGGCATTCGTTAGAAATCGCTACATTGTTTCAATTAATGAATATATTTTGTAATCATTAGAAATATTGCTTTGTTCAAAGCACTGTAAAAATATTCTCAAATTAAAATAATGCAAGTACGTGATATATGAATGGGGATTATATATAATTATTTACAAAAATATATTTAAGGTATAATTTAATAAAATTAAATATCACTAAATGTTATAAAATATTTTTATTCCACCTGAAATAACATTTGATTATAACAACTGATTAAAAGTGATTAAAATAATGTTTAAAATATTTTTAATAGAGATTTATATTGTATAATAATAAAATATATACAATATATGAAAATACACACACATGTTGTAATCATATCGAATTTTCGTACGTTACCACCCTAGTATTAAAGTATCACCTCAATCCACCCCCTGTTTCATAGCGTCGAAACCATACACGTTGCGTTCTCTCTCAACCCCTTAATTTAGACCCAGTAATACATGGCTGTTCGAGAACTATGCACGTAATTCAAAACAAATCACAAACTATGTACCTGCAGGCGCGTAAACGATTTTAAACAAACGCGGGGTGACTGAAACCAGTGGCGTGAGTATAAAATAACGTATCAAGTAACAATTAATTCGTTTCGAAACTAATACACGATTAGTATTTAAGACTCGAATATTCTTGAATGTCGTTGGGGTAATGCGGTTTGTTATCTTCAAGTAGAAATGTGTACCAATTGTAATTCAATTAAATTTGATTGTACATTTATTTCAATTTATCATGATTATTTTTATCGATGATTATTTTTTGTTAACATATATATATATATATATATATATAAAAATATATATATTATATATATATATATATATATATACATATATATATATATATATATATATATATATATATATATATATATATGTCTCTGTGTGAATAAAGTCTAAATATAAAAAATGAACAGATATTTCAAAAAAGCACAATATAAATAAATGAAAAAGATTAATGATTCCAATTTATGAACAATTTCTTTTTTTAATTATTTACCTATATTAATAAAACACATTCTCATTTTTGTATGAAACTCTTGAATTTTCGAATCGTTAGAAATTATTTCCAAATGTCTCATTCTAAGATATTACTAACGATAACGTTACGCTAATGGTATCAAGAGTATCAAAAGCGGAGAAGTATAGGATGATGTTAACTGGTTGGCTCTCAGTCAAGCCACGTATGTGAACACAATTAATTCTGGGGTCACAATGCGAGGGCGACGGGGGTGTTAGACGTCGCGTGACGAGGCCGCGAGCGAGTCCTGATGAGGCAATTACACCCGTGATGTATTACTGAAATTATCGAGTCTGATATATCCAAGAATAGGATATTAGCGGGTGTAGATTTAGGTGGTTGTTACGTCATTCGTTCGTATCGAATAATCAAAGATACGTATCGCCGTATGGTGGTAACATGGAGATGCGGTCGACGATTGCAATAGCGTCTATTAGTTTTCGCAATGCGTTGCAATTATAATTTTAATATTGTATGCAATCTTTATTTAGTCTCGGTTGATTGATGGTTTCATTCTGTCTCGCTTCTTAATGAGACATTGTGATAAATGAAGTACATAGTGTTGTGACTATATTAGATGCATTCAGTTCCGTTCTGGCGTTTTATAAATCATAGCCTATTGATTAATTAATTCTACGTTTTATGAAAAGGATATTTGTAATTATAACGTACGGAAGAATGTATAATTTCAATATTTGTTTGAAAATTATGTAACAAATCAAACATTTATAAAACGATCGCCGTGCAATTACCTTAATACAAAACTATGTATTCATTACGTGCCCCATAATATTTAATGCATGTATACTTTTTACGTGGATGATTTTCTGCGTGCTGTGTGTCGCAACTTATGAATATTTAACATTTGAACAATTTAAGTGTTTCAATTGCGGTATATAACATGGAAGTAAATGTGTTCGTTTATTATAAAGGTCACTGTTTGACCGCTTTTCCAACCGTCGTCAGTTTATATTTTCATAGTTTTATCATCTACTGTAGTTAAATATGATAGTGGAAATTATACTAACGATGTTTATCTTCTTTGTGTTTTGACCTCGTTGTTAATTTGACGCGAAGATTAATCAAGCTTTATTTTCGTCGTAGAACTGAATGCTTATTTTCTCTATTTTTTACCATTTAGCAGACTTCATTATTCATTTATACCCCAAAGACATTAAATGATGTTACAAAGTATTCACGAATTTATTTGAATTCAAATATCATTGTTGTATCAAACTTTTTTAATTTATTATTCAAATCCTCGTGACAATTTTTTTATTATATCGTTATTTCTTATTTGGAATATAAATTTAATGAGAAGTAAATAATTGAAATATTGAATAAATTGTTATTAGAGAAATAAATAAAAATATTTTCAATAATAGATTATTTTTTAAATTTATTTAAAAATCCAATAATTTTATTTTGTTAAAAACAACTATTTTTTATAAAAGCTTAATTAATGTCGAACAAATTTACATATTTTCCTTGTCTTCTATTTTATATATTCTTCAATTATTGTATTGTTCTGTATATTTAATTTCTATTTGTAACAATAGTCAAGTTTTATTCAGTGTGAACGTTCTATGTAAAATTAAATTAATATACAGCGAATAAATTCGACATAAAGAAATATAAATTCTACAGTTTACTTTGATAACCTTCATTAAAAGTATTTAATATTCCCTTAATTTAAACGAACTTTGTCAGTATATAAATGGATGAACAAAAGTTAAATTCAAATTTAACTTCACCTGCGTAGTACTCTTGGAACAAGTTGAAATTTAGTTACAAGCTCTTACATGCATCTCTATAGTAAGACGCTATTACTGTCATAAGCAGTTCATGCACTAAACTTGTTCTTTATGCTACCACTTGAAAGACTAAAGATGAAGTTGGCTGCATCGACTGTAGTTCTCGGTTGTAACAACACTTGAGTTCTGGCACGATGGGATCAAAATCATCCTGGCAACGATCAGAACCAACGGCCTCGAGTGGTAAGACAAGTGCCAACTGCCCGCCGGCTATTGCAACACAACTGAACTCTCAATTCACTCGATATCTGTTGTTCATACTATTGAATCTATAAATACTTTTCGATTGATGGAAAGTTCGTGGGTCTGCTGCAAATAGATTCATAGGAAAAGAATTTTATTACAATGATGGTATATATGAATTTCATCGAAGTTATTAAAATATTACAAGGTTAACTTAAATTTCTTGGTAGTATTGAAACATTTGATATTTTTTATCAGTTGGAATATTTATAAAAATTATGAAAAGAAAAATTGTAAAAGAAATAATTTGAAATCTTGTCTGTTCTTCATCTAAAAAATATTAAATTAATTTTGTTAGCTTGTTAGTTAATATTAATTCTCAAATGAACTTTCCATACATGATCTTATAAAAAAGCACATACGAGTATAAAATCCATACAATTTTCCCCCAAACATATGGTTAGTACAGTAATAAAACAATATTCTATTGAATTATGTATTGCGTTTTATAGGTTATCGATATGCTTCCATTTGTTTAACCTGATGTTATATGAGTATATTTATTATTCGTGATCATGTGAAACACATGTGCACTCAAGAGATTAAACGTTCGTGAGTAAAGGCATCTATTTAGATTTACCTATTTTACGAATATATTGCTGAAAACGTGACTCTATTTACGTGTCATGGCTCAATACAATTACATGCTTTCATAATGTGTTATAAAAGTTAGTCGACGAATGACCTTTCGTATTTATAAACGGAGCTTTTAAGTATTTGTTTTCAATAAAGTTAACTTTTTAAATAGAAAAAACCCTATATAAATATGATTAATAAAAATTTATTTAATAAAATAATTTTGTATATAAAAAGTTACACAATAAACGTAATACAAATAATCATATGCAGCCAAGTTTTTAATATAATCAATTTGAAATGAAACTTGAGAGAAAATTAAATATTAATCGCAATTCACGTTCTTCAAATTACTGAAGAATGAAATTGCACTCGAAACTATCCGATTATCAACCTTAACGTTGCGGTGGGAATAATTCGGGACATGTTCGTCTGGCTGGATAACTTGAGTACGTCATGAGAGCCAGACCATCTGTTGCAGGAGAATACGTTGTCCTCTTAAAGGTATAATTTGATCGATTTGAAAAATAATATAGATTGGAACTTGTATTTAGAATTTTATTTAAAAACGAAACTAATAAATAATGACATGTTCCGTAATTGGCATGCATCTATTGTGAACAGATAATTTTTAATAAATAATAAAACCATATTTAAATAATATCTCGTATTACACATTTATTAATATATTATCTACATATACGATTTCGTAGAAATATATCCTAGACTGAAAAATAAATATTTGTATATACTATATAATAGAAAATGAAAAAAATGAATTCGATGAAATAGACATGGGTAGGATATAATAAGAAAAAAATACAGATGGACAAAAAACATTATGAAATGACAACCAAGAGACAAAAAATGATTTAGGAAGAAGCCATATCAAAGATGGAGGGTTGATATTATCCAGTACTGTGTAAATGAGACTTGGATGAGATTATCCACAAAGAGAAGATAATGGAAGAATCTTAGAAAAAAATTTAAGAGGTGTTATTGATATTCGATGAGATTGTTATCAAGCATTTGGCTGATATAGGCTTTGATATATTTATTAACCTCTGAAAATAAAACAAATATTTTCTCAATTATAATTAAGAATAAATATTTTTTAAATAAATAGTTATTTAAATAAATTGTATGTTTAATTTCAAATATAAATAAATGTTTATTTCTATGGCTATAATAACATCACTAGAAAGGATGCATTTTAAATTATTTATAATCCTAGTTTAATGAATAAAGTGAATAATTAATGATTATTGAACAGATAAAATTATTTGATATTGAGATGATTGATTGATTTGTGTTTAATTTATTACTTTACAACTAATTGAAAAAACCTTTAATTACTCAAAAGAAATATTTTATGTCTAAACAATTGTATATGTATTTTTTTTCATTGATTGAATTACATTAGTTATTTAATAATTTTTATTTACAATATTATTATATAAATTTAGTTAATAGATTATTGTGGCAATAAATATATTTTAACTCAAAGAATACAAATTTTTCGACATTGAATTAAATATATTTCTATAGATCTTACAGGACATATATAAATTTTCTAAAATTATCAATAACATACAAAACACTTAATTTTACTTTATCCTCGTCGACCTTAATGTATCTTAAAAGTATTTCCCTTTTTTCTATATTTAGTACATTGATACGAAATAAAATGATTGATATACTGACATAAATATCTTTATTGAAATGTCGAATTTGCCTCATACGTTTCGTATAGAAACATACTCGTATTTTTCAATATCAGCATGCTCCCTCGAAACATTAATATCAATCTTTCTTCTCACTAAACACGCATTACAAAAGCAACGAAATAA
The DNA here is from genome assembly GCA_029203775.1 of Neoneuromus ignobilis. Taxonomy (NCBI): domain Eukaryota; kingdom Metazoa; phylum Arthropoda; class Insecta; order Megaloptera; family Corydalidae; genus Neoneuromus; species Neoneuromus ignobilis. The sequence goes on along the minus strand of CP092094.1, from coordinate 4,320,790 downwards.
TAAATTATGTCATTTCAACAAGTAAAAGAATTGAATCGATCTACTTTGATATGTATCAACAAATGGTTCTTTCTTGCGATCATCTATTACCAAATTACAAAAGTGTGATAAATATGGCCGATGTTCGTGCAACACATAAGCTTCATTACCGTGTCATGAATTCAAGGCGTGTTACTAAATGATAGCCGTGTCATAAAAAGTGTTATACATGCATTCACCGACCTCTGGTCTCACTGTATTTAATACCTGTAGTAATAACAATTCTAAATTGATGTTAGGTGATATATGTAGTTTTATATAGCAGTTTTTTTCATAATAAACCAACTAGTTAGAAAATATGATGTGTACATACGTACGTACATATATTTTATTATTTTACATCTTTTTTATAAGTAAGCACGAAATGTTTATTAGTTTATTATAGAATACTATTTTTAAATTGCACCATCATACAATAACACAGAATGTTAAACATTTACTGTGTAAATATTTGTATTACTACTTTTTTTGAATTTTTATTCTAAATTTTATAATCATTCATTTCTGATCTATATAATATTTTTTTAACGATGTGTTTTTTTCTAATAAAATTCAAATATATTTTTTGTATAAAGAATTATCAATTTTTATGATAATTGTTCTATAAATTTCATTTTTATTTTTGAAATCAATATTTAAAATCTTCTTGATACATATTTTTACAAAAACAAGTATGACTAAACAATTAGTATAAACTTAATAATCACTATCGTTAAACAAAATACCAATCACTGTTCTATGCTTGCTTTCAATACATCAACACGAATTTCCAACCGTAGTTGCTTCAGTGCAACGAATATTAAATTTTTCAAAAAGACGTAAATTATACTTGACAATATTAAAGCAGCTGTACAATACTCTCAGCACGTGGCTGGCACTTCGATGTTCGGTCACTGATAATAGGGTAAGGAGTGAACGCAACCCATCGTTCCAGTAACGGGTAGAAGTTAAAGCAAACGAGTAGCAGCTGGATCATGTTATATAGCTTCACAATGCGCTCTGCATTTCTTTTTGAGTGTTTTATATGTAAAGACTTGTAGTACTTACGTGCACCAATAACGTTGTGGAGTGTTGGAAAGTATGTACAGGTTTTTGTGTATGTTGGGAATATTGTGCTTAAAATAGGTCAATTATATTGTATAGAGTTTTCGTCGTGTTTTAAAGATTTACATCGAACGAAATGAAAAATAATCATTTAAAATGTTTATAACTATTCTCATATATTTTAATTATCCTTTTTATACACATACACCTATATATATATATATATATATATATATATATATATATATATATATATATATATATATATATATACACATTAATCATGTAGAATGTTTAAATTTGCAACATGTATTTCTAATCTGTAACTATCCCTTATTAAACATTAACCACATTTAAATTGCTGACAAATGACGTACTTCTCATCCTTAACAAATGTCCCTAATTGGGAATAGTAACATCTGGACTCGTTAATCAACAACCCTAAATAGAAATACAACACCCAATTTACCAATTCGATAATATTAATGGTTTGTGTCTACCTGTTTTACCATTTTCTATACCAAATCTATATTTTTCAATGTAAATCGTTTTTTGATAGTTTCAAAAATATTTAAAACACTATTAAAAATTTAAAAACAATATAATTTAATTAATATTAATATTAGATTTAAAATGGTTGTATTTATTTCTTTTTTTTAAAAAAAGAATAATTTTTATAAATCTTAGAGTCGACGAAAGATATTTATCAGTTATTTGACTTTATTCTCTCCAGTACTAATATTTTATAAAACTTAGAACTTATGTTTAAACTTTAAATTACATTATCATAACTTGACTCCTTTCAGTACTGGCGAATAAACATGCAAAGTCATTTGATGTATATAACAAAACAGGACAATTATAAGTCGAAATATTTATACTAAGTTATTTATTTTTTAATGGCGTCTACTTGAAAAAATATGGCCGGAATTGAAAGTTTTGTTTGAATTTATTTGAAAGCACCTTTTCGTTGAACGAGTTAATTAGGCTCAACTTTGACGAGAGAAACTTTTAAACCGCACTTCTCTTCAAACTTTATGCGAACGTTGCTATAGATTATGGTGTAAGTGCTTACTCGTAATATATTTTAAAATATAGTTTCACGACTACATAATATTTTAAAATACGAAAACTCTAAATAAAATTTAAGTGAACAGTAATATACGTAATGTTATTATGTGAAATTCTATGAAAATATATTTTCTTAATATGTTCTTTCTACTTTATTTATTTCTATAAAAAATGATATTTAAGTATTGAACAAATCTAAAGACTAGTTTATACCGGATTTTATTTTTTATAAAAAAATCACAATGGCGAATATCGAGAGATAGTCGAAATATTCGGAGGATTAGATTCCAGAACAGGTAAATAAAAACGGGTCAGTGATTTGACACAAAATAAGCGTGAAAGTTCGACTGTTAGTTGTCTCGTCCCAATTCATACATCAAAGTTGAGAACTGTTTACGTATCTCTGTTATCATTTTCACTTTGTACGAAGAGCGTGTAAGAAAATCAGTAGGTATGAAATGTGATTTGTAAATTTTTAGATGTAACATAGCACGACGATGTTAGGAAAGACTATACGATACGGTGTGTAGATCTAGAGAGGATTGTCATAAATAGAATTGTGATTCAACGTGACTATAGCGAGGGATAAAGTGTTTGAAAGCGATTCTCTCATGTTTTACGAAAGCACGCAGTATCCGACGCTCGGCGTGAGATCATTTTTTGACGTGTAGGCAGTCTTGTCAATTTACGCAATGCGAAGAAAATTTCGCCTTGAACGCCACGAACGGTGGCATATTTGAGACGTGAGGTTTTTCGATTTGCTTACTTTTAAGTTTTCTTCTTTCCTTCTTTGGAATAAAATCGATATTTGACTTTTTCTCTAATTGGCGAATTATCACGTACCACCATTTCTGTATTTCATTGATTTTTGTAATATCAAATACGTTTTGTTCTTAGATATCATTCATTTTCGAATATTTCATTCAATGACTCAAATTAATAATTATAAAATATTTGTTTTATTAAACGTGTTGATATTTTTAAAAGAGTAATAAATTAATAATATGAAAACTAAAATTTCTAAATTAATATTCGATCACAAATTTTCTCCAACACTTCCATGTGTTTGTGTGTTCCAATAAAATATTTAAAACTCCGTGAGAAAGTAAAAGAAATTTAAGACTGAAAGTCGAAGACTGTTCTACGTTCAAACTTCTTTTTTCTCGGTACGTTATTGACTCGTGGAAAGAATTGTATATATGTATATGTGTGTACTCTTATACTGGTTTCTTTTTGTCGTGTTGTTTATCTTGTGAGAATGAAAGCACCTGTTTTACATCGCATTGATAATGGCTGACTGCAGCATCAAGTTTTCCGATACCTCTACGGTACAAGTCCTTGTTCTTAACACTCTAAGAGCTGCGAACAATCTTGCTGACGCGTTGTATATTGTATCGATCTGGAATTAATATCTTACCAAGTTAAGTGTATCGACTGACGATGATATAGTTAACAGTGCTTCAAACTTACATGCATACTGATTAATGTATATCCTTACTTGATATCGGAGTTTCATGTTGGCATATATACCCACGACGTCTTTTGCTGCAATATTAATTATTAAATAGTAATTTTTAGTTTTATCGACTTGTCTCGAAATCGTGGGTATTATGTTGTTCGTTTAATAATATTTACTAGATTTTTAAATAAATATTCTAATCACGTGACTATTATTTATAAATAAGGATTTTTTAAATAATTTATTTACAAACTTAATTCATTTTTATTTTATTAGCGAGTGACTCTGTTATAAAATAACAACGTTATATTGCATAGTTTATTTTTTAATATAAATAAAATTACATCTCATGCAATATTTATTTTCAATCCAGCTTTTAATTAGAGAATGCAATTCACTAGTGTTTCTATCGAGTTTTTTTCCATAGTCGTGTTATTTCTCCTCTGATTCAATTGAATTCATTTTTACATTTTTACTTATTTCATACGTACTGGAAATAAATAAGACATGTAAAATTTATGATACGTAACAGAGAACATACAATATACATTGCTTCAACGCTGTATGTTGACTAGAACAGATTCTCAACACAACGCCTGTAGAAGATGCAGAATACCCTTATGTGCGCATATTTATCCTCATGCAATATCCAAGGCCTGTAATGGCGCGGCTAAGCGGACGTCGTGCGCGGCGATGCCGATATGCAAGCGGGCATCGAAGACGCGCCACGGGCATTACATAAGTCTTGTGTAAGCTTAACGGCGCATGGGAATATTTGCAGTAGGAGCAGGTCGTCTGAAATATTCATATCGAGAAATTTCGCTCACGCCACTTTAAAATAATAATTCATTACCCACTTGGAAGAAGGCATCTGTATGTAACTCAAACCACCATTTCATATTCCATTAGCCGCCGTAAAATATTTAATGCGTTGTCTTAAGGCGTTGAATGAACGTTACAGCAATGTCTATACGTGTGTATGTGTACAGTTTTATCTTGTCATGTGTTTAGTTTTCCTTATTTGTTTTTCGTGTTTGTTTTGATTTCAATTGACGTGTGTTACGCATCCGTTTCTATCACGTCATTCGTTCGTAGTTATACACACATACACACACAAATACACACACACACGGTTCAATTAATTATTTTGTAATTAAGAATATGTATGATACACATTTGTGAATCCGTTATTAGTTTTGAATTTTTAATTAAATATATACGTAGTTTATACACGAGTCAAATAATAAAATAAAAAAAAAATGTTTCTGAAAAAAAGAAATCCCTCTGCTCTGGATCTAATATCAAACCGAATCGTCACTCTTTACTTATTTAATCATACAATCAAAATCGGTTTCAGATTCTATTTTAGAGCGCCATGTTTTTTCCCCGTACACAGGACGCAGAGATTCCTGCATATGGTAACATCACCCATGGTAGTTATTGGTTTCATTCTCATTTCCGTGCATCTGCCAATCACCGGACGTCGGCAGTGTTAAACCGCTTTCAAATTAAAGCCACGGTACGGGCTGCTGCCTCCAACTCGTTTGTTTTTTGGTTAAAAATCAATATTGACAACATCGTCGATAGATGGATGGATGGTGGTCGTGCACTGCCGCTTCCGTAGTAACCTTTCGCCGGAGAGATTTTTTTAATATGAAACGTCAGGTCTTGCCAATTTAATTTACGCCCGTTTGATAACGCTATTAAATATTTAATAAAATCTTTCGCCGCTTTTCATTATTGGTACGTCGCTGCGTGAACCGTGATCTTTTTGTTATCGGATACAAATACTTTGTGTTATATATCGTCGGCGTATTCGAATCTAGTTTGTTTGAAAAAAGTGTTATATTAATTCATCACAGCTTTTTATATCGAAATGAATAGAATGAAAGGATACGATAAATATTTCTTCGAAGAAAATAAATAAAGAACGTCTTTTTTACGAGATTTCTTAATATAACCCCTTTTTTCTTCACACTTTTAAATTCAGAATTTTCAATAAATATCAACTATGTAAATAATAAAAAATATATTTTCTAAAATTAATATCGGTGAATATATTCAGTAGTTTTTATTAAAATAATAAGAGAAAACCTTATTTTCAGCTATTATCTTTTTTTAGACATACTGGTCTGTTTAATAGAATTTTTATATTATACTATAAATATTTTTAATTACATATATATTGAGTATTTTAATAGTTTTAGTAGTAATTATTTAAATATGATATTGTTTGATAGTAATTACTAGAATAATAAAAACATGATTTTATATAGATTTAAATTTTAATTGAATCTTTCAACTAATTAAAACAGTTTTCACTATATCTATGATATATTTTTATCGTCGATATTTCATGTTGTTCAATAACAATAAATCTTTTTTTTAAATAAATCGTTGCAATAAAGATGTTAATTTGACCGTACGTGTTTTAAGGTCTCAGATTGTACACATTTATCATATATATATATATATATATATTCATGCTAATTTGGTTATATAAACATAGCACGAAATCTAAATTAAATCTATTGATGTGTATGCAAATACAAGCACTGAATTAATCGAAGGAAGTTATTGTAATTAGTATGTAAATTTATGTTTCTATAATGTAGATGCAATAGAAGATGTAATAAGCATTCATCGATGTTTAATAAAAAAAACAATTTGTAATTGGTCATTTTATGTAACGATATATTGTGTTTACAAATATGTGCATGATATATATATATATATATATATATATATATATATATATATATATATATATATAATATTAAAATATCAATACAAATTAATTAATATAACAATAATTGTTGTCTTTAAAAATATTTGAAATAGATTATTAGAAATTGCAATTATTACAAATTATAATTATTAGAAAAATTATTAAAAAAATATGTGTATTTAATCCATATAAACTATTTTTTTAATAATATCCTATTTATGAATTCCAATAAAAATATTGATCATATTTAAAAACATTACTTAATTATATTAAAATAAAGATAAAGTCTTAAATCAAAAAAGGATATATTTTCTATGAAAAGAAAAACCTCAAATAAATAATGTATTTTTAATAAGAAACATTCAGTTCGACGAACAGTGCTCGAACGTATAAAATATATATCCAAGATAAACTTATATCAATGCAGTAATTTTAAAGTTGTATTCGAAACTTCTTGGATGTCATTATATATTGAATAAAACTGAATTGAGAAGTACACGCCTGTTATAATTTCGTTTTGAAAACTTTCACTTAGGACTGCTGTTAGAGTCAATTTAAATTTCGTGTTGAAAGTTTTCGGAAAGTTGACGTATTTCACGAGTCTACTGAACATTGAGAAAAGTACGACGAAGTCTGTAATGAAATGATAAAAATGTTTCGAGAACTTGGTAAATAAATGTTTAATTATTGTGCTTTATGGGAAAAATGATGAACTATTTTTAATGAAATATTCATTATTTATATATATATATATATATATATATATATATATATATATATATATATATATAATAAATGTTTAAAAAAAGCTCGTCAGATTTCAATTAAGATTTGAGAAAAAAAGAAACAGACACAAAATAATTTTCACTATGTCATGAATAAAACAAACGAGAATAATAACAAAATTTTTCTTCATAAAAATGAAACGACGTTACTTAGCACGTAAACGTAAATATTATTTAAAATATCTCACGTAAAAAACTCTCATAAGCGCATTTTTAAAATTATTAATATGGCTTAAATGCCTCCGACGCTCAGTGAGTATAAGCATAGAAGTTCGTCTGTCCTTTTATAGGCAGTGGTTCGTAACCGGGCAACGTAAATCGCGCCGTTTTTATGACGGCATCCACCACCGCAAGATTAAGTCATTATTCATCGCACTCTGCAGGAATTAATTAAAACCGTGAGCGCCGGAGGGCGCCGGCGCGCATCCCCATCCACTCTCATCCCTTTGTTGAGACGTCGTTTCTGATGCTATCCTATGTGGATGTTCGGTGCTTCAAGTCACAAGAGATGCTCATAGTAACTAGATTCTGATACAGTCTTGTATAATCATAGCTATTCATTTTTGTCGCTCGCTGATATATAAACTTTTAGGTTCATATAACCGATAATTTATCTACTTTATCAGATTTTGTCGTTATATCTAAGTTCTGCCAATGCATTCAGGTCAAAAATAAATTATCGACTATATAAGTTTTAACTAGTTCTCAGACTACGATAAAAATTAACGACATGTGATGAATAAGTTTTGGAAACAATTAATATGAAAAATCACACTTGCATAAGGAATTATCACACTTATGTACCTTCTTCATTCGTTATTGAATTTTTTTCTTCGACATATTTCCAAGTAATTCGATGAAATATAAATTTTTTTAATTTACAATATAATTACTAAATCGTTGATTTTAATTTATTACAATTTAAATATTTTTTTATATAATAGTGCATTCATCTAGTTTAAAATTTTATCAGAGCTTTTTTTTTAAAAAATCAAGTTAATTTTTTATGAGTTACAGTCGACATAAATAAAGTTTATAAGAGTTTCGTCTTGTTTAACACACAAAACCTGTTCTGACCATAAAACAAACCATGTTTATCGTATGAATATAATCGTCTCATTAAAACTGCAACAAATGTTCCAGAAAAATCGTAAAAAAATATTAATCTTCTTCTTGGAGTAGAACCAGCTGTTAATTTGTGGCATGTATTGGTTACTGCATTGCAGACATTGCAATGAAACCACAATGGGCCGCTAAAAGGTACATTACATGAACAATTCAATGTAATGTGCTAATGTGACATTATTTTTCAATTCGGTTGAAAGTATTAAACGCTAGCGGCTTATAAGCTCACCGAACCGAGTCATAAAAAAGTGCAAATGCGACGTTAAAACGTAGCCGCGCAATGTAGGTACGGTTTTACTACAGTGATTTTCCGTTTTTATGGCATTATTGACTCGGCCGTAAAATATTTTACTGCGCATTTAGTAATTGAGAAAGCCTGTGGATGTTTATCTCGTGACGCTGGGGTCAACTTGATGGATATTGAGGTGATCTTGTTATACATTGTTTTGATTTAGGACGGGAAAAATAGAGACGTTTATTGATTATTAATGTAAAAATGAAATATCGACTCGAACGAAATTGTTTCAAGTTCAGTTTGCAGGTGGAAAAATATACAAGATGTAGTAGCTGTATTTGCTTTTAATACGTTGTGATATTTTCGTGCTTGTATATTATTTTTAATTCTAAATTTCTTTTTTTTTGAAAGAAAACTCGTTACTTTCATTTTGAAAGAAAAAATAAACATAAAACTGTTTTTGTATAAAACAAGACAGTACTGAATGAAATAATAAAGTTTATATAGAATCATTAAAGATATTTAAATTCTTTTTAGAATAGAGAGTAAGTCAAGAGGTAAAATTTCTTTGTATATTTTATAGTTTTACCCACAGAATATTTTTATCTTTTCTAATTAAATACTTGAATATAAAAAATCTTTATATTTTATAATTTAATTTCAAACGTGTCATTATTTTTTATATTCTTGTTTTTAAACAATAACTTATTTAAATATTATTTCAATTTTCCAAAAAGATCAGATATTTATTCTATTAGTTTTATCAAATTATTATACATAAATAAAAAACATACACATACATATAAATCGATATGGGTGTAAAAGCTTGCGAGACTTTTGGTTCTTATTGTGTGAACGGTTTTACACCCGTTTGACCGATTTTCTTTCTGATTTTTTCACGGTTTCAACTAAATCTCAGTGCTTTAGTGTGCCTTCAAAACATTGTTTTTTTTTCGTAGAACGAGAAGAGCAGAGAGATTTTACTGCTAACTGAATTCCGTACACAGACTTCGAGATTTATAATTTTTGATCTGAGTACTGATACGAAGTCTGAACAAAAAATAAATTCTTCTTAAATAAATTTGTTTTCATTGAATAAACAAAACGTTTATTTAAACTACCATTAGTGTTTTGATTATCATTTTAAGATTTTACTAAAATTCAAATGATATTTTGAGAAATTTATTTAACTGTTTATAATTTATCTATCTATCATTTTATTTTCTCTTTTTTTTTAATTATATATATATATATATAAATGAAATATTTAGAAGAGTAGAAATACGTATAAAATGCCCAATAAGTTTTTTGATAGTTTTTAGTACCTGTTTGACAACATTAAAATAGCCACATTTTCATTCAAAAAGCCCTCAAACGATGTATCAAACACCCCTTTGTGATCATAAAATTTCAGTTTTGTGTGTCATGTCAAAGAGGAAAATAATCGGTCAGATATTTTATGATTGTTCCCTAAATACGAAAATTCATATTTTCAGTTTTTGTTTGCGGACGGTTTTTTTTTGTATCTATGTCGATATCAATATCAGTACAAATATTTTATTTTTAGATATTCCTTTCATGTCTGTTCAATCTCTTATATTGAAGGAAATATGTAGAGAACTTTTGTAGATAAAAAGTTTAAATATTTTTAATATAAACTTATTCAAAGGTTTTTTTTAAACTTTTATAAAATATTTTTATTGAAATATTTGTTTACTTTTAACAGTTTGTTGTTATAGGAATAAAATATAAAAAAATGTATTTATTAAAAATCTTCGACGTATTTAATTCTTTTATTTTTTCAAATAGACATTTTAATTTTTATCATCGATTTTTGTTCTATGCATTTCATTTTAATCTTCTAATCAAAGAATAATTATTGTACTTTGAAAATAATTCCTCAAGTTTTTAAAAGTGGTGAAGTGGAATATTGTTAATAGGTTTCAAGTTCGAATATCATTGAATGTTTTATGTATATATATATATATATATAAATCAATTTCCGTACGATTGACATAAATTCCAGACTACCCATGTAACTTACATATATAATGAACATGTCCATAGATGAAGCATATCGCATGCAGTGACCATACGGCGTAATGAACATTGATATGTGATGTCGGGACACTGCATGTTTGTGACTATAATTACCATTTGATTTATACTAGCATATCGAAACATTATTCACAATTACCATAACGAACCGCACCTCTTGCTCGACATTTAACGCGTGCGTACAAGTCTGCTCATTATTGTACAAATCACGTGATACAAGATACTTTATAAATTATCTAATTTTATATGGAGCACACAGATGAACGTGGTCGAGATAATTAAAAAATGAATATTTATGAACGTGGAAAAATATGATATAAAAATATGTGCGATTATATGTTTGTCTTAACATTGCTGTTTGTGTAAAGAAGAATCGGTTGGTTTATCCATTTCACTCATTTTTTTGGTGTCTAGTCAACCAATGCATTTTTTAAACAGTAACAATTTTAAATGGTTTTCTTTAAATAAGATCTAATATAAATTCTATTACGTTTTTCATAGAAGAACATTATTTTTAATTTCATTTCGATGAAATATTTTAATGATACGAAAATAAGAATTGAATAAAAAGCAAAACAGATCGAGTAAAGATTGTACCTGTTCTTGGTACTTTATCATCGTCGTTGTAATTTTAATTAAGATTATAAAACATGCCACCTGTAAACACAACACAGTAAATAAACTCGTTTTCGCACCGTTCTAACAACCATAACGATTGAAGTCACATTATTAACGTTAAGCATCTCATGTTCTAATTTAAGTATCTCACGTTCTAATTCCGTCTGTAATATTTAAGCCAGGTGAACATATTTTATTTAAAGACGGTTCGCTGTATCTTCGTTTTAACGAGAGGCTTGTTGATATTTAAACCACAAATAATAAATTAAACCAGCAAGTTACGCGCATCCCGTTCATACTAAGAATATACTTCGTATTAAAAATTCATAAACGTGCGCCATCCCGTGGCCAGGGGCACGTGTCTCCATTAAGAGCATATGAGTCACCATACGTGGTGAACGTACGGCATACATGATCAATAATCAATAACGAGTCTGCTGTGATGTTGATGGACCGTTCGAAGTTTGGAACGCGTCAAACGTACACATATTTTCTCTTAGAACGAATAATAAATATGTTCAAGTTGGGTGTATCATAGTTTTACGAATTTATTAACATGATTTGTACGATGATGTTATCTTATACGAAACGGTTTGGAAATTTGTAGGTTTGTTTTAAAACACTTTATTCTTGTACACACACACACACACATCAGTAGATTTTAAATGTACAATAATTTCAAGTTGTATAATTTTTACTTCAATTAGTTTATTAATTAATAAAACATGAAAATATTTAGAGAAATGTGTGAAAAGATTATTTAATTTTTATCAAAATGTATTAAAAATATAGGGTCATCCAAATGTGACATCAAGATTTGTGCTTTATTAAAAAGAAACTGTACACATGTTTTCCCCTATATATTTAGATGATTCTATATAATCACTTTTTTATAAAAATAGTAAGTACATATTTAATTTTAGTTTTCATTATATAGAAATATTTTAACCATTTTATTTAATAAACATATTTTTCATTTATAATTGTTTTTAAATTATGAAACATACAAGTTCGAGTGAAAAATATAAATAAATGAATATATACTGTAGTATTAATATATCGAGATATTTTTTAATTCGTTTAAAAAATTCTCTATGTATTTTATTTAAAACGAATACGATTTCTTTGATTTCTCAACATCAAAGTGAATATTCGATTCCATATATATTTTTTATATTAAACTATTCCATATATTTCATATATCAAACGTTAAAGATCGATGTTACCAAAACGAAATTGTTAGGAACAAAAAGAATTCTTAGAATAGTTAGTAAACTGAACGTGAACACTGGTTTGAAATATAGTAAGGTATTTGTCAAAATGAATAATTCAAATATTTTATGGTAAATCAATACTTTCAAAAATAAATATCGTACGTTTATGTGTACGTACTTTATATATATATATATATATATATATATATAATCATATGTGTGTATGCGTACGTATAATTCACGTAATAAATATTATAAATTCGACAGATTTATTTATGAAATTCTTGTGGTCAGTGAAAACCAAAGAATTTATTCTATATATATTATAAAAAGATGTAACTATATATACATACATATTTATGCTTATACGTGTGTGTGTGATTAAATTTTTCACTATTTAATTTTTGTTATAACGAAAGTTAATTCATTATTTTTTTTTTAAAAAAAAGTATATATATATTTACATAACAGTCCATTTAAGAATTTCAAAATTATTTTCACTGTAAATAAAATCAAACATATTTTCGATTCTTTAAATAATATTTTTTCAATATAATTCAACTCATAACAATTTCCATGTTATAAAAAAAATATTGTAATCTAGACTATACAAGTATACAAGACTCTTCAATGGATTATGTTTCTATATATTCATGCATGATTGAAAAAATATCTATTGTTGAGAATTGCCTCTACAAAAACGTTTCATAAACGTGAAACAATGTATCATAGTTCATGACATCAGATTAGATATTTAGTTCTTGTAAAATAGTTTACTTTTTTGATTTTTTTTCTTTAAAATATAAACCGTGATTTTATGATTATTTTTCAAAATCTGTAAAATTCACAAAGACATTTTTATTTCCAAACTATAAAATTTAGTTTAATTATTTTATAATTGCATGTGAATTAAATTTGAATTATTTAATTTTACAAATTTCTGTAAATGGACATTTTTTATTCAATAATCATTTCAAAATTTCAATTTAAATTTTCGTGTTCACTATAAAGTGAATTTCTTGCTTGTTTGATGAATTATTTTATGTAATACGTTTTTTTAAATTATTAAGCTATAAAACAATTTTCATAACAGTAACTATTATTTTATTTATGTTAAGAATTGATTATATTTTTTAAAAGAAACTTTTCTTGTCCTTATGATACATATACATGCAATATAAACACTTGGTGTATCGAATTGACAATTTCACTATTGGCATGAACTATGCTTATATATATACATATATATATATATATATATATATATATATATATATATATATATATATATATATATATCGATATGTGTTTGTGAATTTACATGTATATATGGAGTAGATGTACAGTTTGCAAGGCTTGTTAGAGTGGTTCAGTGATGAGTGGTATGTAATTCAAAACATAGGGCATGTAATTTTACATCATCGCACTGGCGTGTAATTGAACTAGCCTTAATGAAAACACATTCGTTTGAAACCAAACCCTCTATGACATGTGAAAGAGTTGTAGGCCGGAATATATTCTGCGTTTAATAAAGCATGATGATAACATTTGAATAACCCCCTCGCCGCCACACTATTCATGTCTCAACAACATGCGCATAGATGTAAAACGGTATGTTATCAGGTGATTTTTTGCGTGATTAATGACGTTCTTGAATTGTTTGCGTTGAATAAATAAAAGGGGCGTTTTGTATAGAAATTTGTAAAAGTAATTACGTACGGCTGATCGTATCAATAATGGTCGATTGCCTTCCTATCACAACAGGTTATTTCAAATATATATATATATATATATATATATATATATATATATATATATATATAAATTTGATTAGTGGAGATAATACATCATTTGATTTAAAACAAAGCTTTGTTTATTGTACAACATAGTTCGAGTACCACATTTATTTACTTATTTTTATATAAAACTGAATTGTTACTTTGAAAATAAATATAAATCAGTTTTCTATTCAATGCTTAATTAATAGGAAAATATGGAGTTAGATATGCTAACAGTAATACTTTTTTTAAAAAAAGAATTGTGTGAGATTTTATTGTTAGTAGTATAATAAAACCAATATGTGTTTGTTTCGATTCAGATGTGATGGTTTTTTAGAGATAATTTTATTTTAAAGTCAAATAAAATAAATGCACTTTATATAGACCCAATAATTGAATTATTGTTCTATGCAAAAAATATCAGTATGCAGTGTGAAAATTTAAAAATTATTTATGTTATTTTCAGATAATATATACGTTATAAAAAAACAAAGGGTATCTTATGTAAATAAATTTCATTGTAATCTTAAGTTACTTTAAAATGTTTTTTGATTCAATGCTTTGTTTATTGTTAAATGATGTATTTAATTTAAAATAAATCTCAGATTAACCTTTTCGAAACTTGAGCTAAATAACTACTTGAAAAGAATAATTGTTTATAATTAATTTCAAATTATGAATGAAGCTTTTATATATTTTAATCGTCACTGAAAACGTTTTCATAAACACTGATGTCGTTGAAAATTTCCACATAAAACCATCAGAATATAAACCACTGTTTTGTACACTTCGCATGTAATATTATCAAATCGTACGATAATTAAATACATTTAAATGATGTTCCGTGTACTAACCATACAACAGAGAAAAGAGCCTTATCTTATTTAATACTTAACCGTTACCTACATTTAAAGCACTATGTGTATATATTATATACATTTTTGATATATTGTAATACGTCTCATATTATCATAGTAACACTCATATCTTTGTATTGCTTTAGATAAGGTATTATGGTGTCGTATACTATACACAACTATAAGGTTTTCGTCTGCGATAGTTTGATATTTCAGTAAGCTACCATAATCATCAAAAATAACTAGGGAAGGCGGCAGGCTGATGCAATGCCTGGGGGTAAAAAGCATGGGTTCGAGTTATCTCCCGAGACTAACGTGTCAAATGTCACATAGATGTGTGTGACGTGTACGTGCGTGCTCGTAGTTCGTAATTTTTCTTGACGTAGAACTGTTTTCACGTTAACTTGGAATTGTTTTTTTTACCTGTTTATTTATTATACGTTTTAATTATTGATGCAATTTGTGTTTGCTTCGTAGGAATTTTTAAATATTTTTTATATACTCTTAATGAAGCATAAATTATATTTTTTTTCGTGGAAAACAAACGTTTCCTTGAAATATGAAAACAGAAACATGAAACATATACATTTTTATTTTTTGTATGAACAATATCAAATTATGCAGAAACCTTAAAAATGAAATCTATAATCTAAAAAATAATAACAATCAAGTATTTCCGTTTATTTAATTATACGTATATATGTTTTGAAAAATTATCTTAAAATTATAAAGGTGAAAAATAAATTTGTCAAAGAGATAAATTCCTTTATAAATAATTTAATTGATGTGAAATGTTTTTGGATTTAACTGGAGAAAAAATCTATGATAAATATTTTATTTTTTCTATAAACAATGAAAAAATATTATAATTATACAACTTACTCGAGATCGAATCTTATTATGAACTTTGTAATAAAATTAATGGACTTAAAATGATTTTAAGACATTTTAAATTATATGTTGAAAGTAACAACGTCAACTATATCTTTTTTACACTGTTTATAAGTTGTCATGAGTTAATTTTTATCGTCATATTAAGACTTTTTTTATGAAAAACATTTTATAATTAGAGTATAAGTGTATAGTAACTATTATGATTATAAAAAATGTAACATGTTGAAAAAAATAACTGTTGATATTTATCTTAGACCTAATTAAAATCGCACGTATTCCACATATGCTATGAAAACTTAACATTACATACATTAATAATTCACAAAATGGCAGATCAATATTTTACACACACTGGCCACTAATATCGTAACACTGAGCTTCGTGCCAGATATATATTATTTATTTTATAACATAATGCTTCCATATGTGGTTTCATTACACAACGAAATTATTCAATATAACGAACATATTTACATAAATGTAGGATGTTCATCACATAAATCTTATGATAAATCTATACACAAGTTAGTAATTATGTTCACTATACGTGTACTTGAATGATTCAGTGATTACAAACTGCATATTACCACCTTATTTGAATGTTCACTTCAGAATTTCGCAACGGTGGTCATTTTGCGAAGAAGCAGAATATATTACGGTGCAGCCGATGAATTTTAAATAGTTGTTATCATTGATGTACTACAATATTTTAAGAATAGTTCGAGGAAAATGTATCGTACAAATTAAAATATATAAGAAAATGTATTCTTCGAACTTGAATAATTTTTTTATTTCATATCATAAAACTAATTATATATATATATATATATATATATATATATACACATTGTGATTTATAAGTTTACAGGTATGTTAATTAGGTCAAATTGTTTATTAACTTAAAAGTATGTAATCAGTATAAGTTTGAAATTTTGCAGAGTAAAGTTAAAGAATAATCAATTCAAATTATACAACAGAAATGGATTATAGTTTTATTAAAAATGTACAAGAAATTTTTATATAAATGAATTTCATTTTGTTAAAATATTTTTTAAGTCAAACCGTTTCATTTTATAATTTTAAAATAATCTTTCTGGAATTAAAGAAGATATAATTTCACTGAATAATATTTTTGAAAATCATTTCGAAAGACTGTCAAATACTTGTATAATTTTACATTTTCGTGCTAGACGATGCGTACATTTCTACAGGCTCGCCCTTTTTAATTAATTCCTATGGGAACTCATGAAATCATTGATGTATGCTTATAAATCACGTACCAAAGCTGAACTGTTGAATCGGATTATGAAAGCTGCTGTACACACCCTCGTAACGATACAAACAACAAAAAACATAAACAACGCACCCACAGGGAGGATACACAGGTGTAATTTTACGAAAGTGCACTATGTGCGTATAGGTCGCAAGAGATCAATTCGAACATTTTCCTTAAATTCTTTTTGATAACGTAAAAATTGTCGCTTTTTTTAAATCTATTGTTATTCATTTTCAGCTCTACATTTTGACAGAAATATTCTTATATTGCATCTATCTATCTGAATTAAAAACATTCTCGAATTTCACATATTAACCTCTAAATATGATTTAATTCTTTTATAAACATCTTTTTGTTATACATTGCTATTTGTATTTATTACTCTCAATCTCATCAATATTATAATATTTTTAAAAACTGATTGCAATATCGGTGGTGTTAAATTTTAAATTTCCTAACTTGGTATCTTAATATTTAATAAAAATCTTTAATAAATTCAATAAAAAATATATTTATTTATTTATTTTCTGAAATATAGGCGAAGTGTGATATTTAATTAATCTTTATCTCAAATATTAATTTGATTATAGTTACACAGTAAATACATATTTATTTGATACAAATGATACAGTTAATATTAGAAAAGCATTGACAATTGAGTTAATGAAAAGTTGAATTTTGTAATTAAAAAAAAAATAATTTCAAATAAATATGTAATAAAATCTACTTTTTTATATAAATTACAATATTTTTTTTTAATAAATATGTATTATTTTTTTTATCGAAGTATAATAATGTTTTTATTTAAGCTTTAAAGAAGTCCAATCTTTACCTTTTTAATAATTGATAACTTGTTGAATTACTTTATTTAAGCTTACATGTAAAGAAATCTCTTTTTACACGATATTTTTTTATATATAAATTTAAAGTTGAATTAATTAACATTTATTTATATAAATATTATTTGTCTTTCGAATATGAATTCTCGAATATCTATTTCGAGATATTTATTTTATTGATATTGAACACAATGATAAAATATTATGTTTATTATACAGTTATGAAATTGGTAATAAATATTTTTTTAAAAAAATGATTTCATATTTTACTAATGCCTTAAGTTATTTTTCAATATATAGTATGTAATTAGTCAATTTGTACAAATTTAGTAATATTAACATTTTTACTGTTCACATATCTGTATTTAAATTATAAAATCTGTTTGATTTTTATTAATGAGACGATCTTGAAAATGTGTATATCGTGTAAACAGGGAATTCACTATATATAATATTAATTACAATTTTTTACAGTGCTTCATGACATCATATTTGTGTATTAAAACATCATATATTTATTTTATTAATATGTATATTTTATTGTATACTAAATTAAAAATTAATTTTACAATATAAAAAATAATTTAACTCTTTGAGCAGACATTTATAATTCGTTGTAATTGAATTAACATGATATTCGATTAATGTCATAGTTTTTATGTATTTTTATTTTAATTTGATATAATTATTAATAATGAAAAATGATATATTTATTTCTAAATATTTTTACAGCAACAAAATAAAATGTTCATTTTTAAATGATTTATTTTCTTCAATATTTACTGTAGTAAATTTTAATAAATGATTTCGTTGAAATATATTTTAAGAGTCGAGTAGCTCAAAGTTTTAAAAATCTTTATGTAATAGTAATTGATCATTCGTAGTGTAATTAATAGTTGATTTATTGTAATTTATTTTATAAATAAGAAGAGAATGTCTTATTCTCTAGTGTTAATAATAAGTATGTATCAGAAATGTTTATCGAAAAATGATGTCGCACAAACTGATCTGTAACTAATCCATCACAGATTGAAGAGAATAATTGTTAGCGAGACGCTCGACACATCACCGTCTAGTATCAATGAAGGTGATTGAGCGTCTGTAGCGGTGACGACGACGTGTGTTGCGTTGATCTCGCGACTACT
Source organism: Neoneuromus ignobilis (assembly GCA_029203775.1). Classification (NCBI taxonomy): domain Eukaryota; kingdom Metazoa; phylum Arthropoda; class Insecta; order Megaloptera; family Corydalidae; genus Neoneuromus; species Neoneuromus ignobilis. The sequence continues at coordinate 4,301,625 of CP092094.1, read as the reverse complement.
TGTGATGTTTCTGTTTCAGGGTGTGACCGCCGGAGCCTACGACTCCGTGCACACACTGCTCGGATCGAGTCAGGCCAGGCGGCGCATCAATCTCCCTCAGCCTAGTTCTTCTTCTACTTCTCGTCCGTACTACCACCACCAACCACAAACACAATCTCCCCATCACAAATGGTGGTTTTGTGGTACGTTGGCCCTCCTGTCTCTGATGTTGTGTCACTGTTCTCCTAGCCCGTCACACGTACGCTCACCCGGCCTCATACTTTAGAGCAGATCCGCATTTTACTTGTGTCTCCTTGAACTTGAACCGATGTATACTGTACATTTGCTATGGCTGCTGATAGTACTTTGTAAATTTTTTTTTCGTTATTAGACTTTTTGTGTTTTTCACGCATTGGAGATTTTTTTTACGAATCAGTTAGAAACTCGTATTATTTATAGCTTTTTCTTTACAGATAATGTTTCTTTATGTTTCAAGGCTTCTTATTGTGTTAGAAATGTAGTTTTTTTTTCATACAACATTTAGGAATTATTACTTATTGTTCAAGTAATTTTATTTCACTGGTTCAAATCCAGGCAATTAATGTACGAACTGAAAACAGTAATAAGAATTGCAATTTGTTTATTCAGTTTTATTAACTGAAGATAGGTAATCATGTTATAAAAATTAATGAAATATATTTTCTTATTTAAAAAAAATGATTGTCAGATATAATCCATCAATTTATCTAAAGAAATTACTTCAGAAAATAATTTTGATTTGGTAATTGGGTCATTTATTTTTTTAATAACATTTATAAAAAAACTGATGGAGATTCTAAAAAATATTTAATTGATTTATAATCTGATAAAAGATTAACTTTATTATACGAGAATGACAATTATATTCGATTAATTACTATCAGTGTATTTATTTAAAGCAATTTAATTAAATATAATAACAAGTCTTGAAGTTAATCAAAAATATTTTTTAATTCATGTTTGATTATTTTTCTTATCAAAAATATTTGTTGAAATAACTGTACAAATACAAAATTATTAATTGCGTTGAAAGATTTATTATTTTATGCAAATTTATATATATTTAAGAAATATATGCAAGATTAGAAAATAAAAAACATAAATTAAAAAAAACGTAAGAATTTAAATCATCAAGTTTATTTCATTATTTGAAATTTGTAAACTTCTACATTACGTGAATAAATTATTATGTTTATTGTTGTAATAACATTATTAAATTTATATATATTTTTAATTAATATTTCGTAGGAATGTAAATCAGTAAATAAGAATAAAAGTAGCCTAATTAAAAATGTCATCGTAGATTATATAATTTTTTTTGTATGTACTTTCAACCTCGTTACAATCACGAAATGCCTATAAATAATATTTTTGTTAATCTATATTTTACATCAGATATTTTTAAAATGCAACGGCAATAATTATAATTTTTATTTATTTAAACATGCGTTCCATTTATATAGTAATGTATGATTTATTTTTGTACAGATTATTATCAGATATCGATATAAAGGGTTATAAAAAAATCAACTGTAACGAATTGTATATATATTTTTAAGTACAGTGTACGTCTGTTCGTATCCTACCTGTTACCAATTACATGTTAGTGATTTTCTCTGTCGTGTCATATTGTTTATGTGATTCACTTTTTATATTATGTAAACAATTTGATGTTGTTTCACTTGATGTTGTACTGTCACTATGTGTTGTTCGCTATTTCACAAGCACTCTATATATATGTATGTTTTCGTTTTTTGAAAATACTAAATTGGTTGAGAAAAATGATCTGATTCTTTACCATTTTTTTTAAAAAAATCCGATAAGAAATTTATATCTCAGTAAATCAAAAATTTGAAATCGATTGGTTAGCTAAACAATATAATGAATATTTTCAAAATTAATATCACAGATTTTATTTATTTTAAAAATATATCGAGTCTTGAAAAAGTCAGTCGTGCTAACCGACTTTTTGTCACTATATTTATTAAAATTAAATTTTTATTTCACAAAAATACAACTATATTTTATTTTTGTAGAAAAATAATTAAGAAGCATTCTTTCTTTTTTAATTCTAGACAGATACATATTTTGGGTTGGTAAAAAAGAGTAGAATTAATCTTTATCTCTTTAATGTATATTTTAGATTATAAAATAGTTTCGTGATAATATAAATGTGGTCTTTTTTTGAGAATATTTTTGTATAGTTTTATTAATATAAATATTTAGTTAGACTTTAAGTTATTTTTTCCATATAGTCTTATAAATTTATTTTTATTTATAAGTGAATGAATGTGTTAAATTTTAGTTTTGTATGGAATTTTAGTATATTTTTTATAACATATATATATGTATGTATATATGTATATATGAGTTTATTAGACTTGTTAGTGTGTAATGCATAATTCGAGTAGATTGTGAAAATAGCATATTTTTGTAAAAAATAATTGTTCAATATTCGTAGGATTATTTTAAAAAGTGATATAGTCGTTATGGTATGATTTCAATGTTCTGTAGATACGTTTAATATTTCAAATACGTATATGTATCGTTTGGAGGGTTAATGGATTCCGAAACGTACAATGACAATACTTTTACATTGACGAGAGGAAAAAAAACTAACGATGCTGAAGTAATACGATCGTCGCTAGAGAGCTACACAAACATTTGCCTAAGCATTGAGAGTGAGAATATCCCAAATTAAAGACCTAAGTAAATTTTGTATATAATCAAAGGCCTGAATAAATACAACTTACCATTCGTGTAATTTTGTGCGACGTTAATACTAGTTGAATTAATAAAAAAAGGGGAATAGAGTTCGGTCGAATAGATTATTCGTTACTTTTATTCTGAACGAGTCTGAGAAGATAATTCGTACTTTCTGAATGTGGCATTTTGGTAGATTATATTCACAAAAATTTATAGTTGAAATATTCAGTCGAGATTTTTTTGAAACAATATCAACTTTTGAAAATAACCTGAATTATTTATATATATATTTTTTATATAATTTTCTTTACTTTATATAATAAATTAAATCAGTATAAAAATTCGTTAAGTGTATAAATTGTCACATAAATTAGTCTAAACATTTTTTTTAATTATATTTGTGTTTAAAACTATTGAATATAATTTTCTTTATAGTTGTAATTACCTTTTAAGGGATATAAACATACATATAATTTATTTCCCTGCGATGTAAATGAAGTATTAATTTTTCACCCAAAAATATAAACACAACTATTAATATATGTATACATGTGGTGATGAATGAAAGGAATAATTAAAAACAACATAAATACAGCAAAATTGTTATATAATGTAACACATGTGTACACAATTAAAAAGAAATACTGTATAATGCGTACAATTTGTGTGTGTGTATAATATATATATATATATATATATATATATATATATATATATATATATTTAAAAAATTGAATAATATTCCGTAATTAATATTCTGTTTAAAATGAAAGGGATTTCAATTAAATTTTCTGTACGAAACCTATGTCAGAATTTCCCTTTTATTAAACTTCAAATTACGAATCGTAGTCAAAGGCCACATACTATACTTGGGGCTACTTTGTCAGTGACAGGTCAATTATGAGGATTTTGTGTATGTTGGTTTTAGAATTTAATTTGCATTTGAAATTCCTACTTATTCAAAAGGAAATTTCATTCATATATATGTTTATATTATTTAAATCTAGAGAATGTTATTAAAAGATCGTTCTTTGATAATTTCGGAATTTAAATTATTCATAAAACGTGGATTATTTTTTATATAACTCTCTTACACATTTTCACATTTTTTTCACAATATGAACAATACGGGGAAAATATTATTTATAATTTTTTGTGTTAAAACGCGTGTTGAGATATTGTGAAACATTTTTAATTTGGTTTTCATTTATGTTTGGGAATGAGTTGTTTGTATTTAGATTTGTTTTAATTGAGAGGTTTTTGAGAAATTTATTTCTAAAGTCACGTTCATTACTGAGATTTAATTTTATGGTCTATGTCTTATTTATTAAACGTTATATTTTCAAAAAAAAAATAATGTCAACTCTTGATTTTATTTTAATGTTCTTAGTTATCTAAAATGAAACAAATAGGTTCGATACCTAATGAATATAAGGATGTGAATCTAAGTGTCAAGACCATTATACAGTTTCATATTTATACTTCTGTTGTTGTTGAAAATGGTAAATATATCTTTTATACATCTACGATATTCTTTAATAGATACCAACAGCATATTTGCTTGTTTACATATCCATTCGAGTGAAAATGGGTGTCTTCTTAAATGAACTGAAAAAATAGACCATAAAATTTGACTGGATGCTCTTTATTGCTTTCGTTTTTATGAAGGTTGCCGAAGGATAAAGGTCATAAGAATAATACTTGTACTTTTTACGGAAATAACAACACAATGTATAGAGCTATAGTACGAAAGTATATTTCAAATAATATGCATTGTGGTCATGTAAAATTTAACCAAACTTGACAAAGACGATCGTGTGAGTTTTAGTCCTTGGAACAATTCTTTACAGGAAAATTACATTAGCGCAGGATATGTGTTTTCACATGTCGTTTGTTTCAACAGAAAATGTATTTGAATGACCTCGACGTTTATTCAAATGGATGTTTGTATGTGTATCGTAATAGTTCTATTTTCAAAAGTATATTTGTGTTTCGGATAACATGTCAGCAGTTACTTAAAGTATTAAATATGAATTTGCGTAATTAATTATAAAATACTATTGATCTCGATAGCTATTAATTGTTGTTTAATTGTTTGCATTTCCATTAAATAAATAAAGCCAATGGTAATTATTTCTATACATGTGTTCTCATTTCCGTTCAACATTTAAAATTACACGTACACACATACACATTTATTGTAAACAAGCGGATTAAAATACACAATTTGACTCGTACGCTAGAGGATATACAGTTTTAAAGCGAAACAAAATTCGCTTAGCGTCGAATAAATGAACATTCTAGAATAAATTCCCTCTCGCCGAGCTGTAATGACACTTCTGCAATGTAGGGTGGCAGTCGGTAGTATATTTTTATAAGCGAAATAAATGCGTATATTCCCAGTTGTTATTAATATCCCGTCTAAAAACAAATTATTTCAAGTGTTTCATTAGACACGACGAAGTAATATGAATATGTCCGCAAATGTACAATTAAGCGCAACACGTTCAAGTATCTTGCAGTATGGCTGACATGATCACAATACTGACACGTCCATACGCTCCTTGGAGATTCTTGTTAGATGGCAGGATAGCTAAAGGTTTACACTGTTGGTCGGATCACTGGATAGGTCGTCCGACTGCAGGCTATATTTGATTAGAGACTTGTTCGCACGATTCTTGCTCCCTCACGTCGTTAGACTGCTGGTACACGGTTGCTCAGCTTTAAGCCTGCTCGGAAACATGCCTGCTCTAATAAGGCCGTCTGACCCAGAGACATGAACCAAGTATCACAGAGGTATTTTTTTGCTAAATCCCGAAAGATAGTGGCGTTGTCAGTGAATAATTTGATTATTTTATACTACCAACGGCGATAAACGTACTGTTTAAGATAACGTTTTACAAATAACTTCTTCAACAGATTCTCATTATAAACTTGTTGTGTCGAGTTTATTTTTACAAAATATTCTTTCCTAGTCTTTTAGTACAACATTTTTTTTAAAATTAAATAAATCAAAAAATAAAAACAAAATTTATATAATCATATGAATTTATTGTGAAAGATTGTTCGTGTAAAAAGGAAACAATTATTAAATAGAATCAATTTGTTGAATTTTAAATAATTTTTTTTATTAAAAATCAAAATATAGATATTTATACACAAATATTTCAGTATATTGAACTAAATTTGTTTAGAATATGAAAAACATAAACATATGTAATCTGCTTTCCTCACTTCATAATTAGAATTTGTACGACTGATGTTACATAAATTTGAAAACAATTATTGAAACATTGTAGAGTGTGTGCTTCCCGTCGAGACAATATAATCAGAATACTGTACCATTAACATCTATAATTGCATTAGCGAATACGGTCCTGCGCTCGCTAACCGACAATTTAGAGTCAACACACCCGCTGCTATGTCGCTGATGTAAATCCTTGCATAAACTTTCAAATATCCAATATTGCGATTTTCATTGCTCCGGGGTTAGATTTACATTTACATTTAACACTATATTTCGTTAATATTATTTGCTAATGAAAGGTCTAGCGATAATTGCAAATTACAACTGTTTCGCAGATACAGCACTATTATTAATGTCCCAGTTCACTGAATTCGTTATTTTTTTTAATAAATATTCCGATGTGTGCTCTATTTTACTACCAATTTTAGTTATCAACAGAAATTGTAGATCATTTTATTACACACACACACACACATATGTATATGTATATTTATATGCTTTCAAGATTACAATTAATAAATATTATGTAGGTTATATAAATAATCAACTGTTAAAAGATTAAAAAGAATTATTGTAATAATTTATTTAATATTCAATTCTAAATCAGTTGTATTTTTTAAATTATGATTGATAAAAATATTTCATAAAGTTATATAAATGTTTTTAAATAAAATCGATGATTTATAATGAATTTCAAGCTTGAATATAAAACTGAATACTGTTAAGATAAAAGTGTTAAGCTTGAAAAAAACCTGAATACAGTTGAGATAAAAAATATTCCTCGTCGCCGTCAATATCGGTTTATAGATGACAATGGGGTCTTTACAAATAGAACACTATCTAGAATTCAAGTGATATGGCACATGTAGCTCGTATATTTGAACTAGAATTTTATGATTACTATGCGAAGCGCCGGCTGAACAAAGCCATCGAACATACATTTCGTTCGCGATGCCCATTTACGCGTTTCATGAGTTTGTAAGCAATATTAAAAAGTAATTGGATTTGAAACTGGACCGGTGGATACTCGGGCACAATATCCAGTTGGAAATAATGGATATCCATTAAATTTAATCGCCACATAATTATTGCCTCAGGTCGTGTTGCAATTGTTGTACTGTGTCGTACTGTTGCTATTCAATGTCATAAAAACCAAACACAACAATTGTATCAAATTGTATTGCAGCGACGAGAGATTTTCAAGATAAGATCAAAAGTCATGGATCTGTTTTCACTCTGTGTTTGTGTACTGGAAAGATCTAATTGATGTTGTAAATACTTGTACGAGGATTTCTGTACGACAGATGGAAGTTATTTAGGAAGAAATTGACACGTTTTAAGAAATTGCGAGAACAGTTTTAATGAAAAATCATTAATATTTAATACAGAATAAAACAATATAAACCCATATTTAATTATTATATTTAAATTGGATATAACGAATTAAATTGATATTAAAAATCAGTTTTCTTTTGAAATTTTCCAATATATATATATATATATATATATATATATATATATATATATAATTTAGTGTAGCTAAACATGAAAAGTATATATCTTTTTCCGATAGAAAGTGTAAGTAACTAATAGTTTATATCAACGTATCAAGTATAGAATTACTTGATGACATCGAACGCTTGTAAATGTGTAAGGTCCTTAAAATATTTTTAAAAGCAACACTGAATCGACTTACTATATCAAGGCACACCTAATATTTGTCTGGCAAACCTATATGTAGCGGCACACCTTTTGAAAAACACTCCTTTATAATGTATACGTTAAAAGTAAATATTCCCGGATATAAATAAATCGAAAATTTCAAATAGTTTGGATAAAAAAATGTTATAAAATGGTTTTATAAAATAAAAATATCTTACTATGCATATGTCAGAAAATTGTTATTTTATATTTATGTGTCATGTAAAAATTCATTCAGTAACATTTGAAATTATTTTTATTATTATTTTTTCATTTATATTAGTTTCAATTTTGATATCTTAAATAAAATATTGAAAAAATTGAAATCAGTATGAGAAATTATTTTTCAAAATTCAATAAGAAAGAAAATATTATTTGAATTTTGTTTGGTAGAAAAATGTGTTGAGATATTTATTGTCCAATTTTTAAAAATGTCTCATATATATTTATACTTGAAAATAATATTTATAAAAATTCAAAATATACTTCTTTGAAATTAAAAGAAATGAAATATATAATAGAAAAAAATTCATAACATAAAATGCATTTTCATTCAATATAACAGCATTTAAACAAATTTTTATTCTACTAGATATCTTTATAGAAATCAACGTTTTTAAAGATAATTTATGTATAAAACGAAATATATATGTGTAATTAAGTACAAACATATAAACATATATATGTAATTGTGCATAAATAAAATATTTTTTATGAACCATTTCATTACACATAAAAAATATGCACATGACTGTATAAAAGTGCAAATATCGATGGCTCATTAATTTAGCAAAACACGAACCCTAATAATATAATTACAAATATATTTACATGTGTGTATATATATATATATATATATATATATATATATATATATATATACATGTACATATATGAGTATAGAGTTTCTGTGTCATTAGTCCTAATTACAACAAATAAATTCATTAGGCGTTGGTAATTAGTCATTATAATTTTGAGATTAACATTATTTTTATATTAATACAGAAATGGTCATGTATATACTACTTGCTGTTTTTAATTTTATAAAATTCATTGTACATTTATTTATTTTATATTTAATATACATGGAAATGTAAATATTTGTCATCAACAATAATATCATATTGTTTATATTAATTTGTTAAATTAGAATTTCGTATAAGCTAATAAATTTGTGTGGACATTTTTATCAATTAATATTTGAATTAATTCCGTAATTATTCTTTATAAAATGTGAATTTATATGTTCTATAACATAAAGATAATTGATTAATATAACACAATCATTTGTGTTTTAATAATTCATTGTTTTATCTTTAAAATTCTCAAAATTATAATTAATAAACATGATATATAAATTTTTGAAAATATTAATTTTTGGATACAGTAAGTTATTTATGAATAATATTTTTTTAACAAATAAATACGTTACGTAAAGTAAAACTATAAACTGTAATTAATGAATAACAAAATTGATTTTAATTCATGTTTGCTCCAGATAAATTAATCATTTTTACAGTTGGGAGCAATATGTCCATGTTTATGTGGAAAAATATCATCCTCTCATGAAAAATAAATAACGACAGTTTACTTAAAAATGACTATACGTATAGAGGATGTTTTAACCGAACCGTTTGATCAAAACCAAACAAAAAAATACAAGCCAGAGAAAATGCTCGCCGTTATTTTTTTTTCATATCGTAAATCGTCATTTTACGCACATAACTACACGTGTGAGAGCCACATGCACTGCAATAGTGTGTTTTGTTATGTATGTATGTACGTTTATGTATGAGTATATATGTTTGTTGTATGAATGCAGGCACGGCGTATCGATATATCTAGATCATCAGTTTTAAAAAATCAGTTTTTATCAAAAATAGTATTACTTTGTACAAGAAAATATAATTAATTATTATATTGCAATTTTCATGTAATTTTAATAAGAAATGCGATTTAGGTTTTTATTTTCTCATTTGAATGATATTGTTTCGTTCTATTAAAATTATTACTCTCAATATTTCTTTGAATGTTATTTTTTATTTTGAAATTTTGTCATAAAGAAAAATTATTTCATTTTACATTTTTTCTTTGTCATAACGAACTATTTAATCTATTTAAATAAGTGTAAAGTTAGTATTTAAAATTTCTTTATCACGTTAACAATTTCATAACATCCTTTAAGGTACGACGAAATGTCAGTTGATTTTAACTAACGAAAAACACAAACACGCGCAAACTTTTCAATATTTTGTTAAAAGTTCGTCTAACGCGCGAGTGTCATAAAAATATATAATGACTTTCAAGTGATCCGAGTACTGAAAGTTTTCTTGAAAATTATGCGTTATTTTTTTTAAAAAAAGCTTTTTTTTCTGACTCCGAATACTTTTTTTATACGTTGTACTATTTTGCCGACAGACTAGTATATGACAAGACTTACGTCTTGAGTACCTGTATTCTGTGTTTACGTGCTTACTTGACTCATGTTTTCTAACTTTTCATCTGATAAAACGAAGAGCCGGAACGCTTCGTGTCACTGACACTGTCCGTATCACGAAAACATTAAATAAGCACTGCTATTGTTAACTTTTTTCTACTTAATATGGTTTCTGAAAAGTATTCGACCTGACGCATTTTTCTTGTTATATCTTTTTAAGAATTCGTTTTGGAAAAACATTTGAAATTTTAATTTGTCGTTTCATTCTACTATCAAGAAACCATCCATTAAAATAATTAAAATATGAAAATATATTCTTTTAAGTTTATTAAAAAGATGGTTTTAAACAAATTATAAAAATGTCTAAAATATTAAATATGAATTCAGTTCAGTGAAAAAATATTCAAAAATAAATATTGTATTATTAAATTTCCATATATATATATATATATGTATGCATGTAAATAATAACTTGATAGTTTTAATTACATACACATATAATTAATATTTACATATTTGTATATTCAACAAATTATTTACAACTATTTTCATCACCATATCTCTATTACTAAAAATAAGTTTATATGAATGTTAATGTTATGTTGATACTAAAATATTAATATTATTTATATATTACTTCATTATAATTTAATAAGTCATTTAAGAATATTTGATTCAGAATAGTCTATTACTGAAAATAATTAGATATTAATTTAATACTTGTACTAATTAATTAATATCCCTTAACTAATTTATCGCTATATAATTAAATAAATGATTACATATTAACTAAACTGGCAAATCTTTTATTATTAAAATATATAAAAAATAAATTCAATATTTGTGCTATTAATATTTTTATGTGCAATTTATTCAATGAATAAAAATTATTTTTAATTATATTTTTTTCTGTTAAAAATAGACAAATAATAATAAAATTGTTGTACAATATTAACATATTAATGTTCTTTAAATTATTTTTTTATATAATTTAATAGATTAATAAAATTATTTTATTTTTAAATCATCTCAAATATGTAATTATTTAATATGGTTGTAAAAAATAATTAGAGAAATTTAAAACGTTTAAAATTATTATAATAATATTTTTGTAAAACGTAATTAAAGTTTTCATATAATTAGATATATCTGTTTTAATTTAAAAATTATTTTATTATTTTTCTTCATTAATCTGGTTATAAAACTGATAAAATCTAAATTTGTTAAATTGTGTACTATAAAGAATTATATTTAGCAACAATAGAATTATATAGGTACATTTTTAAATTCAGTCTAAATGATATTAGTCTATTTATTTTTTTTATATATATAAATTTAATATTTTTTATAATTGACGACTGGTGTGTTTCTGTTCAGGAATCATTACTAAACATAGATTTCCTCGCCTATTACATTTTCCAAGTCCATAAAACATATAGATTTCTTTCATACACACTCGAGTATCGAGTCTCTGAGTCCAGGGCACGTTTTTATCTACGACCAGCCCTGCGTTTGTTTGTACATATGGAGTAACATGGTACTGCGAATGGAAATCACAGCAGGACTGCAGGGAACGGCATGTACGGTAACGGTACGTACGTATTGGCGCCGGGACACATTTGGCCAAATGGATTAAAAATGTGCCTGTTGGGATTTGTGCCGGTACTGCGGGGGGTGCAACCAGTTTAACCAACGTGCTGTTACTGCGACAATCGGTATGGGGCGATGGTGGGATGTTAGATACAACATGCACACGCCGTTGCCCCAATACCGCCTACTGATGTTGCGTGTGATTCATGAAATTGTTTGTGATCGTCTCGCATAAATCCGTATATACACACAAGTACATGTGCACGTCGGATGATATTTTTTATTCGTTAATAAACTGACCGTTATTTACGAATGTCGGTATTCAAGTATCGCTGTCAATTTTTGATTTTATACTTTGTGTATAAATTTATTATGTGTCGATTCTGTCGCCATCAAAATATTGGTTTCGATAGTACGACAGATTTATTTACTATTGGAACGTAATCGATATACATTTTTTTTCAATTTTTTTTATTACTGATAACGTTCGGATTTGTCCCCGTATCGAAAAAATATGAAATATATCAATTTATTGGAAGTTTCGATGTATATAATATTTTAAAAGATTCTTTTTTAAAAAACTGTTATAACATATCCTTCATTGTTTAATAAATACAATCATATTTCCATATCGATTCAGTCTTTACTAAAATTAAATATATTCTTATTTAAAATATTGTCTTAATAATTTACTTGTAATTTTCAAATTAGTTAATATTTAAAACTCAATTAATAGATTATATATTTTATCTTTCCTTAAATTTTCATAATACATTTTTATAACTTTAAAAAAATTTGTTATTAAATTTCTTCTATTAAATGATTTTTGTTGACTTAATCTTAATTTCCATAATAAATTTTCTTGTCTTATAAACTAAATTCAAATTATTGTTTAAAATATTACATTTTACTGTATAATTTTTTATTTTCATGTTTATATTAAAAATTTTAAATTTTTATGCTACAATTGAAAAATATTTCATGTAATATATATATATATATATATATATATATATATATATATATATATATTCGTAATACTTTACTGTAAAAAGATAAAAAAAGTTTTTTATGTTTAACATGTTTAAAATACAAAGGAATTTGCACTCTGGTTGGTATGTAGGTTAACCGGAAAGTAAAAGCTCGCAATTCATTAATGATAAGAGAAGTTTTTGTTATAAATCAATGATAATCAAGAATAAGTTACAAATTCAAGTAAAAAATGTAAGGAGACGTTTATTTTTTCCTTGTGTCACCTTGGAAGTAAAACTTATTCACCCACTCGACCACCTATTCTCGCACAAATTACATTTTTTATATTTTGAATTAATTTAAAAAACTGATTTGGATATGAAAAAATACAAAAATAATACGAGTTTGAGTTACAGTTAATTAAATAAAATTTACTTACTGGAAATCATTTACTAATTGTTATTACCATAAATGTTTTCAGGTTTTGTATTTGCATGTGTACGGTTTCAAATTATTTTTAATAAATTTTAAATGTTAATTTTATTTTCATTAATTTTCATTTTTTTTCTTTTTTAGGTAAGTTCCTGATATTCATTTACATTATTACTACACGTAAGTTATTTTTATTATAACAATGTTTATGGGTTTAAATATTCTTTATTTATAAAAGGTTAAACTTTTTTTAGAAATCTAAAAAAAAATCGTATATTTAAAAGTGAAATTACTATAAATATATTGCTTATTTAAAAAGTGAAATTTAAATAAATTGTTTAAATATAAAATACATATTTTTATACACATATATGATGATTTACATTTAAATTATTTAAAGGATTAAAATGTAATCGGTAGTTGATCATATTGAAGTCAAATTTCTGTTCTTAGGAAAATTATTATTTAATTATTTCTCGTTGAAAAATATACAGATTATTTTACTAAATCTGAAATGATATATTTTTTTCTAGCCGATAATTAAAAAAATAGTTGTGTTCTAAATTCAAGAACATTAATTTGTATGCATTATTAATTAATTAGTTTTGGTTTTTCGTTTCGTCGCTGACACATTTCTGTTTGTATTAGTTAATTAAATAAACCAGGAAGATAATAGTAAAAACTCATTTTTATTCCGCCTGTATTGTGTTAATTTCAAATTCTAACATCCGAACAGTTGACACTGTAAACCAATAAATATGCCAAAAATATGTACTCAAGCATGCACGCACGCACACAAAGACATACATTTAAATTAACTAACTGAATAAATTCATTACTTGATTTATCGTAGCACAATATAACATGCAATAAAAGAATTCAATTACGTGTATTTCGAATAATTATGATAAATTGAAATATGATATTTGTATATACGTTAAAGATCACGGACTTTTCATGACTTAGGACTTTTTGATATATTGTAGTTATTAATAATAACGTTATATAATATGTTAATATTGTTCTTAATTAATAACATTAAACGGTTTCGTTTCGTGGTAATAAAAAACTGTGTACAAAGTTTTGTTTGTTTGCTTGAGTGTTCACGATTTGTACATATGTTTAATGATATTTTTAAATATTTTATGGTTCGTTTTTATATTATTTTCGTGAATTGGGCGAAAGGTTTTTAATAATTACTTTTATCGTGGTTAGATAACATGAACACAAAATATCATTTAAATTATTCGATATTATTGAAATTTTCGTATCAGTCATCTGTATACAATTCACACGTAATACTACAGTTTTAATTTATTCATTTATTCATATTTTTAGTTTAAATTATAACGAATTTTTTTTTATTTATATAAAATATAGTTATAAAAAAACGTAACGATTGTCCAAACTAATGTTATTATAAATATATATATATTAATTGCCTTGTATTTTATTCAGCTTAAAACTATTTTCTTATTAGAAGAGTTTTCTTTTCATCACTTAAAAAGAATTTCTTTTTTAATTCCTTATAACTTTAAAACTGATTTTTTTAGTTAGATTTTCATCATAGTTACACATTATTTATTTCAACATTATTTTTTTTTAATTAATATTTTTTTGTAATAATTATAATTTATTATTTTTTACTATTTTAATATAAATCAAATCTCATAGATATTTATTAACAAAAAAAATATTCTGTATCAAAAGTGAGCTTTTTCTTGATATTTTTATTACAGTTTGTAATGAAATTGAATATTTTAAAACAAGCATTATTTTTAAATAACACTTGTTTAATTTTTAATTTAGAAATTATTTTAAACAGAAATGTAATTATATCATTTAAATATATATATATATATAATATATAGCAGACGATTAATCCAATTTTAATACGTCATGGGAAATAATTCGTGTCATATAATATTTGTTTATGTTTTAATTAAACACTATTATTTCCATTTAATCTTCACGACAAGCGTAATATATATAACATTGTTCATATCATAATATCTATGATATTTTTGGTAACATTATTCGAAGGCGTGTTATTTGTACCTATTTTTGTAGCTCGCAATTTTTATTTGCATTTGTTGTGTCACCATACATATACGTCACCAATGTCAAAAGCTTCTGTGTCAGTTTGTAACATTTAATTCGTAAATGGATAATGCAGTCGGCTCAAAGAGTTAAAG
Organism: Neoneuromus ignobilis; assembly: GCA_029203775.1. Lineage (NCBI taxonomy): Eukaryota > Metazoa > Arthropoda > Insecta > Megaloptera > Corydalidae > Neoneuromus > Neoneuromus ignobilis. Next base: position 4,286,327 of record CP092094.1, on the reverse strand, counting down.
TTAATAATTTACACTATCAATTCAGTAAACACGGGTGACGCATTACTCAGCGCCGGTGTGCCTGTTGGAGAGCCGTTTGTCAGAGACCGGCGACTGCGGCGCACACGAGACACGCCCTGGGTTCATCACTCGCCGACGTAATTCCCCCCAAAAGCCTCACCATCACGTTATCCCGCGCACCCCTTTCCACATCCATCGATCGTGTACAATGTATATCTAATTAAACGAATGTTGTAGTGCGCGTTGTACAAACATTGGCGTTTGCAGTTTGATTACAAAGTATATTGTTTATGGTAGTTTTTGATCAAACAAAAAGTACTTTGTGACTTGTATTTCCCATGTGAACGTTTAGAACGACGACTTGCGTTACTCTCTTGCACTTTATGTTGCATTTAAAAAAAAAGTTTGTTGTCGATGTTACTGAAGTTCTCTGTACTCGGTTTTAGCCCCGGGGAAATTGTATTTTGCAATTTTTTCCATACTCTAGAATATACCGACTATGTTAATATTTAAATAATTTTTTCGCTATAAAATATCCGATACATTAACTTTTTATACGTCGAATGTATATAAAATAGAACTACACACTTAAGAAAACTTATCGTATACAACACGTTCACCTTACATAAAATAATACTGCACGTAAAATTAAATAGATTTTTTTTAATGTCATATGAAAATGTCCTATACATCATTTCTACGTTAAACCAATATAATTTAAAATTTTATTAAACAATAGTACATTCATTTTTATTTGCTTATCAAATTTATCTTTCACACGAACAACAATCTAAATTATTTATTTAACTCGCTTTTTTAATAAAAATAAAACATAGACGTTCGTATAGCAAAAGAATCTCGTGATATTGTAAAAATCACACAATTGAATTTCACACATTTTACAGTTATTGTTAGTTGAACGAATTAAAATTGATTTTAATCAGACTGCATGCAATTTTATATACAAATAAAAACTCTGATGGTATATTAAAAGTAGCGATAAATATTTACTTCGATAAAAAAAGAATTTCAATCCGCTCGTGACGTTTTTAATGTTTATATATATAATGCTAGTACTTTTTTTTAAAAAAATAATTATAAATAAAATATTCATTTCCAAAAAAAGGTTCAATGTTTTTGATATTTTCTCAAATTTTCTTATATATATATATATATATATATATATATATATTCATAATTTAAGTTTATTTAACGTTTTAAAAATATACTACGAGATAATGATTTGAAGCGAAATTTTTGTTTTATTTCGTTGAACGTCGTGAGTAAATAAAAAAAGTTTTGTGGACGGACTGGCAAAATAAAAAGTAAATTAAGACTCATTCTAAATGAATGATGTAAAAACAAAAAGCTTAACGAACAAACGTGGACGACAGAGAAAGTCCGAAACGTACTGTAGAGCTGGTGAGATAGTCGATACGTAGAGCAATGCCTTCGAGCTGACGAAAAACTTAATGAAAATATGGAATAAATATTCAAGTGAAACTTCTTTCGAAATATAAAACTACGTTATATACGGAATATCACTTTATGTACTGTACTCATTTTCATTAGGAATATTTGTTAATGTATGAAAAAACACATTTCTGCTTTGTTTATTCTTAAAATTTGAAAAAAGTACGTTTGCAATGTTTTTATTAATTGCTTGAAAACGAATGATTAATGAATGAATTTGGACAGAGATGGAAGCTTACAAGAATTTATAAATATTTTATAATAAAAATAAATTGGACCAGTTACTTATCTCGATATATTTTTTTCAAGAAAAAAAATTAAATGAATTTTTGATAAGAAATATATTAATTGAAACAATTAATATATTTTATAGTTAAAGTTAACTGTATATAAAAAAAGTATCTAGATAAATTTGAATAAATAATACACTTGTATGTTTAATTAATGAAATTCTGTTTTCATATACTTTCACCATTTTTTTAAAAACAATCTATAGAATTTCTACTACTATCTCTCCTAATCTACTACTATAAATATTTATAGATATATTACTATGCAAACATATCTATTTTTTATATTTTATATGTTATCCCTCTGCCATATTTCATGCTAAAAACGAAAAGATCTAAAATTTACAAGTGCTAATAAACAATACATTAAAAAATGGTTTAAACGACGTGATCTTTTATGACACCTACGTGAGTCAACATACGGGACATCTAGAGCACGGTCTATGCGGGTGCTTGGTTCGTTCTCTATGTGTCTTATGGGAATTGCGAGATACGAAGATGTGTTCGAGTAAAGTTTGAAACTTGAGATCGTTTCGTAGTATATGTGTCCATATATAGGTACTACCAACATGTGTGTGTGATACACACATATAGTGATATAAATGTACGCATATATATATATATATATATATATATATATATATATATATATATATATATATATAAAACTATATGTATATTTGTCGATATAGCACAAAGAAAGTAGAGTAGTTTTTGGTAACAGCGAACGAGATACTCGCGAGAACTTAGCTCTCATCTCTCATCAGTGGCAGTTGAGAGATTTTCCTATTTTCTTTATATTTTCTTATTTACACATACATACACACACACATATACATATATTAGATCGATCGAAGTGGAAAGTTTAGGGAGAAGCCATTATCCAGCAATGGATAGAAAAAAGATGATGATGATACATTTTTATATCGAAATATATTACACTATTTTTCTATTAAACAAATATTTGTATTTGTAAATTTTTTAAAAAAGTGAATTTATTAAAAAACTTTATTAATTGATAAATCAATTATAAGTCATAAAAATATTAACTCTATATTTTTTAATTTGATTGATACTTCAAGTTTTATTAATTTTTGATTTTTGTTTAATTTTTAACATTGTATAAAAAATTAAAAAAAATATAAATGCATTTTTAAATAATAATCCATTTTTATATTATTTATTTTCTCATATGTATTTGTGTAATTAGGCAATTATACTCTTTATCAGATGTATATTTCCCAATATAATTTTTTTTATTATATTGTTTATTTGATTATAATTACTATATATTTTTTAAAAACTATTTTATATTCAGCACGAATAATTCTATAAAATACAGCCGCATTATTGTTCATAATTATTTAATTATTTTTGTTATTATACTTTTTTAAAATTTTGTGAAATTGAAACTTTTATTTTCGGAATTATGATGAAAAAATATATGATATAATTCTATTTGATACGCTACTGAAATAAAAGATCATGACGGAGAGTGCAAACAGTTTCGGTATCTTCTTTCGTATCGTCCGTCTGTTGCTGGAATCGAGTAAAACTTTGTTGAAATATATTTCACATTCGATGTTTAAACTTTCCGCTTTATGATGCACTTTAAGGTTGGAATATACGTTTTATACATAAACTTATATATATATATATATATATATATATATATATATATATATATAAATGAAAATCTGTACGTCCTTCTATGTGCGAAAATGTGTTTGTGCGAGTTGTATCGGAAACAGGACAAACAAGTGCCGGTGTCGTCGTTTCCAAAAAGTTTTGTCTAACAATCATCAATTTAGTTATCTCCCTCACCTTCGGCAAGTTTTATGCTTACAACTTTATGTCATGTTTACGAACTTCTTTAAAGTTACTTTATATGGATGTGTGTATTCGAGCTTTATTTCTTATTTGTTTGCAATTAAGTATATTTCGTATTTGGTTCAAAGTAATTAAATAGTTTGTTTGTGTTCCTTTCGTCGATGCGAGTCTCCAAAGCTGTTCAGTTCTCGTTTGCTTTTATTCATAATCAAAACAAGTATTGTTTTTTTAACGAGTTATATTTTCGAGATAACGAAAATTGTGCTTCGAGTATATTTATGTTAAAAAATATTTTTCTCGTTTATTAAACTTTCTTGAAAACTTTTGTAAATTATTGAATAATATCATAAATGAAAAAGAAATGTAATCGTATGATTCGAAGTTTTTTATACGAAATGAGAGAAGAATTGAAATATAATGTTTTTTAAAAACAATTACGTTGCGAATTTGAATTTGAATAAAGGGTAAAAAGTCGTCGTTACATTTTTATCGCACGCACACGTCACTAAATTACCGAAAAAGCACGGAAAATATTTTTCTTTCTAAAAAAACTGTATGTCCGCATGTATCGTCCATCATACGAAAGTTATAAATTATTTTGTAACACTAAATAAAATTGTTCATCGTCAGCAATCTAAACCAAACTGCGCCAATAAAAGAATCATCCGGAAAAAAATATTTCATGTACACCTCCGTCACATACTCGTAATTCAACGTTTTACAACGTGTCACGAACAACAGAAAATAATAATCCACGCGAACAGCGGTGTTTCGACCCCCTCGGCCGCCATCCTTCTTCCCGCGCGCACGTTTGATATTTGTCAAGCCCATGTGCATACATGTGCCCACCACAATTCACAGCCGCAGTCGTCCCGATCTCTGGTTTGGCTGGGTCGCACATATCACTGTCATATGTCGCAAAAGTAATAACACCCCGCGCTCTTTGGCATTGTCCCAACCACCCTTAACGCCAAACCACCCATGTCTGATTCTCTAGAAACATAGCCATACGCTCGGAGCATTCATATTTGATCGAAATAGGGCTATATTTTTCGAAAAAATCGCCGTTTTTATATCGTAATACAATCACTTTATATTCAAAGAAGGATCAAACGGGTACTAGGTAGCTAAAGTTTCTTCTTATAGAGATGATCAAAATTTCAACTATACAAAAATTTAGTCCGTTTAATTATTCATACAATGAAAAATAAAATCTTTCATTTTAGAATATTTTTTTTAATACTAATTAATTTAAATTTTTACTTCTTTGAAAAAAATATTTTTTATATTTTTACTTATAATTTTTTATATAAGGAATATATTTTCATAATTATATAAAGAAATAATTATGAAATAAGGAGAGAAATAAAATAATTATAAACCATTATATAATTTAATGAATGATATAATAAATATTAAATATGTCGTTTGTTCCCATTTTGCCAATATTGTAGGTGTAGAAACATAAATATATTAATGTACACACACATATATTTACCTATACGCAAGCACGCACATACTCATACATACTTACATATATATGTATATAAATGAACGTTATTGTACATAAAATATATGTTTTATGAACAACTCAGTAGAAAAACATAAACTTTGTTAATTGTACTTAACATATTACCTTCGTTGTAATTACTTTACAAAACATTACATAGCTATGCATTGAAATTACTGTATTAGTCGTAAATTCCATATCATTTAAAATATGCATATCAATTCGATGCATAATCGTAAAAACGAAAGGAGTAACAGTGAAATAATGTTCGCTTAAATACCCATACGTCCGTCTTAAAATGCTCATACACATTCACTCATATGTGCGAGCTTTAGCTTGTACGTCGTAAAATTTTAAGATAATATTTCTCGAACTGTAATAGCATGGTTCGCATTGATCTTTTTCAGTAAACTCTTTTAGTATAATATGTTTGTAAACTTCATTCATCTGTCAAAACATGACGTATCATTATTTATAGTAATCCATTTAGTGATTCTTCAGTTCTTTTTTACTTATATATATATATATATATATATATATATATATATATATATAATCTCTACTTCATTTCGTTTATTCCTTGACACGACATTAAGGACAAAGAATGTCCATCATCTGACCATACATTCTGATTGCTTTAGGCAAACTGAATATTTCGTTTTTGTTAAGTAATTCGTGCCACGATCGATCGGCTATAACATCTGTAAAACGAAACTAATTTCATACTAGCAAGATATATGTATATTGTAGTGCAATATTTTCCAATTTCGAGATAGCTAAAATATTTTTTGGAAATATGTAACTATAATGTTATGCTTAATTAAAAAAAATAGAGAAATTAAAAAATATTACTTAAGGTTAATCGAAACGAACATTCGAGTTGATTTGTAATTATTCTTAATATTTTTTAATAATTATTTTGACCTTTCGTTTCATATATTTATATATTTTAATAATAACCATTTCCTTAATTGAATATATTAAGATAAACAGTACTAAAATTTAATAAGTTTCACTTTCATTATTATATTATTGATTACTGAATTCTAAATGTTGCTATTGTAACTCCATTTCGATTTGATAAGAATTATTTAAATATTTATTTGTATTTTGCATGGACTAATTTAATTTTGAACAATTTTTGAATATATCGTGTGGTATGATATTATTGATTTAATTTTTGTAATGATAATAAATATGTGTTTATTTTTTTAAAGTACTATATATATATATATATATATATATATATATATAATTATTGTTAAATATTTCTATTTAAATTTTTGTTGGAATGCAATATTTAAATTATAATAAAATTCGATGAAATTTTTTTCAATTTAAGTTAGTTTAAAGAACTTCAACTTTTTAAAAAATATATTTTTAGTATAAAATGTATATATTTTTAAGTATATAATTTATTTTCATTGAAAACATAAATTTATGATTTATGGGTAAAAATTATATATATATATATATATATATATATATACATAATGTATGTACTGAAAAAATCTCTACTGGATTACTTAGTTTCATTAATTACAGGTTTTTGCGAATTTAATTTTATATTTAGTACATATGTATATCTCATTACAAGTGAAAAACTAACGGTTCCCACTTTATATCCAATTCCTACGCTTGTGAATTCTTACTACGGTTGAAAGTTAGCAAAGTGATGACATTAATTCCAAAGGTAAAAACAGAAATAATAACTAGTAAATGAGTACGGACTGCACAAAGTACACTGTACGTATAGAGTATAAGTAAATATGCATTTGAAAATAAGTATGTGTGTGTGTATGAAGTTTGGGTCGAGTGAGTGAGTATGTATGTGTATGGTTGTGCTTGTTCGTTGTTGTATTTGTGCCTGAGTACGGGTCATTTGTCGGCGTCGTGGAGTTCTGCGTGTGCGCTTTGTTGTTTAACTCTCACCATATCTCAAATGGCTTGGGTTCTTGTTTGAATATGACAGGAACAGACAATGTGTGTAATGAGCAGTGAATGAACTGCACAGTTACTATTTTTGCACTGCATGTTTGTTGATTGATATACAACGACGAACATAATGACCGATGATTTGTATGAAATATAGTCATGTTTTTTTTACAAAAATGTCTGATTTTTTTACAATTAACGTTCGTGTTTGAAAAAAGTCCATTTGTTCTAACATAAAAAAGTGTCTGTCTTAGAAATAACTATAAAATTTCAATCTCTTATTTACCAATAACACTTGAACATTATTTGAAAAATGAATTTATTTTTTTTACTCGTTTATTAAAATTTATTATTGTATTCAATTTCCATAAATTAGAATAAAAGTATTATATATAAATGAAAATACATATAACCAATTTTTCATTATATTATTTTTACGATATGTGCTTTTAGTGAAACATTAAAATAGTTTTACTGATATTTCAGGCTATAACTACGAAAACGTATTATTGAAATTGTTATGACTTACGTTACTTTACGTTAATAATAACACCGATAGTCTTAAAAGCTTAATACCATCGATGTTATCATTGTTTGAAAACTATTTATATATGTATAGTTTATTGTCCAGTGAATTAGACTAATAATATACATTAGTAAAGTTTAACAATTTTCGTACGATAATATAATTTAACAGAACGTAATAAATGAAATACAGTCTATTAGACAGTCTGTTAATAACTTATTCATACACGTTTCAAAAAAACTTGTGAATGTATTATTGATATTGATTATCTAAAGTATCGTCGATGTTTTAATAGTTATCAAAGTATGACATTAATAATTCACTAACGACACGTGTATTCTTAATGCCATTAAAACTTTTAATAGCACTATGCAATTAACGCAATGACCACTTACTGAATAATATATTTTTTACAATGTTGTAAGATGTTATCAATGATTTAATTTTTGTAATGATAATAAATGATTGCTTTTTTAAAAGCATTATATATATAATTGTTCTTAAGACCTGTTTCTTTTCAAATTTTTAGTTTAATACAATATTAACTTTATAATAAAATTCCACAAAGATTTTTTCAATTTAAATTAGTTTAAACGTTTTCAATTTTTCCAAAAATATATTTTATAATATAAAATATGTATTTTCTCAAATATTTAATTAATTTTCATTAAAAACATATATATTAATTGTTAATTCATGATTTATGGCTAAAAACTTTAACATTATTAATTTTTAACAATTTTCAATTTTTGACCCCAAATAAAATTTTTAGTAAAAAAATCAACATTTTTTATATTAAGGTTTTTTTTCATAATAAAATCATAATATATATGTCCATAAGATGTAAAATTAGTGATAAAAACCCACTCTTTTTTGTTTTTGTTATTATTTTTATTTTTAGGTTTTTTTTTAATAAAGCTTGACATATTCTAATCTTAATTGAATAGTTTTAAGAATATTAGAAAATATTTACTGATATTGTAATAAAATATTAGTCAAATATTAATTGCTGTTTATAAAATTTATCAAAAATCATATAAATTATCTTGAATATATTTTTTTTGATAATTTTATGTTCTTGTAGAAATTTCAATTTTTATAAAAAACGATTTTTTGGTATTATAATCGTATTATCTCAAATATAAAATTTATTTTGATTAAAATTATATATTTTCATTATAAATTAATGATATTTGACTTAAATTTTCAATATTTTTAATTTTTAAAAAAAATTAATTTTTGACCCAAAAAAAACCACGACCTATAGTATGGAAATTTTGTCAAAAAATCAAAGTTTTTTTTATTACGTTTTTTCATTGTAAAATCATGTATTACATAGATAAATTATCGAATCAGTGAAAAAAATATTATTTTTATTATTAAAAAGTATTTATAACGTACATGTTTCAATTTGAGGTTTTAGTGTTTAACTTAATATTCAATATTTGTGAAAAATATTTATTAACAATTATTTGAAATTGTATATTAAAATTTGATTATATTATATATAAATATAAACAAATAAGTATAATATTCACTAATTAATGTATAAATTATATTAATAATAATAAGATTTACAAGATATTTACTTCTATTGAAAAAATTTTTATTTTTTAAAAAAATCCATTTTTGATTTTAAAATGTATATTGCCATAAATATATAATTTATTTTGATCATAATTATATATTTTTATTATAAATTAATGATTTATAGCTAAAAATTTCAACATTTTGAATTTTTCAAAAAAATCATTTTTTTACCCCAAAAAAACCACGACCTATAGTATGGAAATTTTGTCAAAAAATCAAAATTTTTGTTATTACGTTTTTTCATTGTAAAATCAAAGATTATACCTATAACATGCTAAATCAATCTTAAAATAGTCATTTTGTTCATTAAAAATATATTATAAACATTATAAACATTTTTTTCAAGTTCGTTATTAAACAAATTTATGTGTATTATCTTGATTTTTTTAATTTAATAAATTTACGAAAATTCTTAAGAAAAATCTTTTTTAATATCTTAATATATATGATATCTGTAATATTTTGTTTCTAAAATATTTTATTTCGTTATAAATTAATGATTTATATGGAAAAATTGTATTTTTAATTATTCCTAAAATATTAGTTATTAATCTTAAAATATAAATAGCTATGTACTGACTTAATGTTATATTATTTTTGTATACAAGCCCATTTCTTATTTTTAATCCTCTAATTAATAACATATTTTTCTATGGACACTTTTACAATCGTTTCAATACAAGAACATTCAGCAATTATCAAACATTTTTATTAAATATTGTGGGTATTTATTGACTTGATTTTTGATGAAGTGAATTTGACACTGTATCAAAACAAATAATGGAAATGAATTAATTTCAGAGCTCTTCCAGTGGAATATATGAATCATAAAATTTGGTGTTTATGATTAAGTACGAGGAAATTAGAATAGATGTATAAAAAAACTAAAAAAATCATTTCAAAAAGATCAGTTTATTATAAAATAATAAGCTTTTACATTTTACAATAAATTAATTAAATTATATATCTAATGACATTATACAGCTAATTTCAATTATTTTTTTATTATTTTATATTCATACCAATTAAGAAATGTACATTACAAAAACCTTCGATTCTTATTTTTTGTGGAATTAGAGTTCAGAATTTTTGACAGTTGTTTTCTTTTGCAGCTTGGCTTTGATACCTCAAAAATATAATTTCAATACGCATATTAGTGTAACAAACTATAATATACCTAGAAATATGTAAATAAGTCTGCATTCGCCGTACATAAAATGTTTATATTAAATGTTATGGATAGAATTTTGAATTTAAAAAGTAATAAATAAATATGTAATTTATTTTAAAGGAAATATACTTTCAAATGACGAGATTTTATTAAATTGTTCAATTTATAATTACTGATTAGTTTTATTTCCTTCATTATTTTTATAAATGATATTTCATGTACGTTGCCACTTCTACACCACGTTGAGGTTGCAGACATGTAGAAGGCCCTAAAAAAATAAGTAATATTACTGAATTAAAAACAAAACTAATTCTAAAAGTATGTACATGCAATAAACAAAAAGCTAAATTCTAAGCTAGCTAAGTAAAAAAAAATATATCCCTGATCATCTAATAATTTTAACCCAATATTCCAATGACAAGCACCTGGATTTTTTAATTTATATATTATTTATTCCATTGAGAAGTATTTAGTCCAAAATTATCTTAATTGTCCAAATTTTAATATTTATTCCTTGAAGTAAACTTATTCTGAATATTGCTTGATAAATTTATATTCATCTGATTATAAATCATATATTCATTTATAGTTTTAAAAAGTTCTTAATGATGCTAATATTTAAAAAAATCTGAAACAAACAATTTATAAATAATGAAAACATACATACATATATATTATATATATATATATATATATATATATATATATATATATATATATATATAGGAAAGAGAGAGAGAGAGAGAGAAAGTTTTGTATTTCATATAATCCTTTCGTTACTTTTGATCCATAGTAAAAATTTGCTTTCATTTGGTCCATCATTATTCAATTATATTTTGAAAATCTTATCTAATCAGTTTAATTTTGTTGTTTCATACTTGTTTCTTTTTATTTCACATCCTTTGACATTTAATTTTATTCATATTTAATTATATATATATATATATTCATAAATTTAACAAAATCTGTAAATGGCATACAAAAATAAAATATATAAACAGATTATTACATTGAAAAAAATATTAAAAAACGAAAATATGAATATAAGAAAGACAAAATATATAAAATAAAACATAAGAAAACAATATCAAAAAAGAAAATCAAAGATTACAAAAAACATGACTATATAAATCGCAAATAATGTTAAAAATAAAATAAAACAATGTATAGAAAATTACAATAAATAATGCTGAAAATCAAATCAAGTAATATACAATTGAAAGAAAATAATATGCAGAAAATCAAATAATATTATATAAATCAATGAGATAAAAATTGAAATAAAATAAATTGGGCCCAAAGTAAAATAAGAAAAAAATTAAAACAAATCAGAAATTTTGCTAAAAATCAAATCAAATAATATCTTACAGTTTAAATAAAATGATATGCAGAAAATAAAGTAAAATAATATCATATAAATCAATGAGCTAAAAATCAAAATAAAATAAAATAAGATAAGAAAAAAATTAAAATAGAAATCAAAATTAAAACAAATCAGAAATTATGCTAAAAATCAAATCAAATAATATCTTACAGTTTAAATAAAATAATATGCAGAAAATAAAGTAAAATAATATAATATAAATCAATGAGCTAAAAACAAAATAAAGTTAATTAGACTGAAAATAAAACAAAATAGGATAAGAAAAAAATTAAAATAGAAATCAGAATTAAAACATAAATCAGAAATTATGCTAAAAATCAAATCAAATATCATAAAATTTAAATAAAATAATATGCAGAAAATAAAGTAAAACAATGTCATGTAAATCAAATAAAGTAATGTGCTAAAAATCAATATAAAATGAAATAAGTTAAGCTAAAAATCAAAATAAATTAAAAAAATCAAAAAACAGACAAAGAAATAAATGAGGGAACAAGTAAGACTTAAAAAATAGAAAGTTAATAGTTATTTAAAAAATATTAGCTGAATAATCTTACTTCTTATTTTTATTATTCTGAAATTAAGAAAATATTAAGAGCTGAAATAAAACAAATACATTAAGCTGAAAATCAAAAAATACTACCACAAAATACTTAATTTCCTTTGTCAACCATTCAAAGTTATTCTTTTCCTTTGTGTTTTTTCTTTTAATGTATATTTATTATTAAAAAGTTATTTCATCAAAATTCTAATTATCTTTTTTCGTAGACTGATTTTTCTTCATTAGGTATATCTGTAGAAATAATTTTTATTATTCGACTTTTAGCCATTAAATATTATTTCAAACCAAAAGTTGTTTTACTTGTTTTCATGTGTTAACTTTTAACAATTACTTTTGAGTTTTTGTAATTTATTGAGAAAATATTCATGTTTCCTGAAACAGTCAAAATTTATATTAATAGAATTAATTTATAAAACATTATGAATTTTTCCAATGATTTCTTATTGAAATTTGCATCTTCTAATTATTTTAAAAATGAGCTTTAATCACGCTGTGATAATATTTTCATACAATGATTCTTTTGACGATTTTTTTATTGATCGAATAACAAAGAAAATTTGGATTGTCTTCGTATATCTGTAACAAATAAAAAAATATCGAAAATTAATAAAAGTATGATCATAATAAGTTGTTTTGTTGAGGTTTATAAGATATATTTTTTAACTCTTTATCAAATTCTTCTATTGTTTCTTCAAGTTTATTTGGAATTGCTGCGAAAATAATGTCATTTATTATTTTAATCCTTCTACTATCCTAATACACTTCGAAGTGGATTAGGATCTGCTTGTTCTGGTGCGTATGAAAAATCCAATTGATTTTGTAATCGCTTTAAAATGATTGTTCAAAAATTGTATACATTGTCGGAAGTATACTAATCGATCAATGGTTTTTCAAGTTTTCCTTGTCTCTTTTTTGTAAAAAAGAACTAATGTAGTTTCATTCCATTCAATTAGTATTTTTCTTTTTTCTAAAATATCGAGTGAAGATATCAGCCAATACTTTTTTCATATTTTCTTCTGTAATTTGTAAATTTCTTACTCAGTTCAATCTTTTTTCGGATTTATGATTGCATTTGAAACGTTTATTAGAACTTATGGAACGTTTGGTACTGTCTGCCTTTTTTTGTTCTGGATATTTTTCTCTATTAATTCTTCTATTCTTTTGATTATTGTGGATCTATTATATGTTTTGCTTCTGTACTCTAATTTTAGAACGATTTGTTTTTTCATCAGGGGGCTCTCCTCCACCTACTCTCTTCGTTAAAATTTGTACTTCGCTAATTCTCGGAAAACTTCGAAAACAAAATTTTCACATCTCATCAGAAAATAATTCTTTTTAAATAGGAGATTATAAAATTTCGTTTTATTTTTTCGGTATCTACCATTTTCTTTAATAGTTTTACTAGTTATACTAGTATGTGTATGTGTAAGATTAATGTGTATTGTATGTATGTGTGTAATATTTGAATTGGAATTTTATCCGATTCAAAAAGTAATATAAGATAATTTTGCATTTATCAAAATAAAATTAATATAGTGAAAAATTTAGATCTATACATTATTAAAAAATGTTAAATTTAAATGAATTTGGAAAATACCCTATTATACATTTTAATTCCCATTACTACTCTTACATATTTTATCCAAGATGATCATACCAAGAAATATAAAAAAGGTATGTAGACGAAAGATTAATTGAATTAATGAAAAAAATAATTTTTAAAATTTAAAAAAAATTTTGAAAAATTAAAATATAATAAATTACGAAAGAAAAATTGAATTTAATCCGAAAGTTAATAATAAATTACAAAAGTATACAATCCAGGATCACCTACTTGGATTATCCACCATCTATGGTATCTGAAACATACAATAAAATTAAAAATATTCCATTGAAAAAATTAAAATAATTCATTTTTCTTGTAACTAATATTCTTTATAAGTTCTTCCTTTCACTCTGCGATGTAAATTTTATGAACACAAGATTGCATCAATTATTTCTTTTTTAATAACTATCGTATGATCATTATTAAAAACAGTGCTTTTTAAAATATACTAAGTCCTTTATGTTTTTGAAAAAAATTTATAATTTTGAAAATATTTGAAATTTAATGAAAATTAATAAAATTAAAAATGTTGATTAATTGGAATTCGCAAATTCAGTAAATCTTTCTTTTTGAATCAACCATGGTATCTGAAACATTCAATAAAATTAAAAAAATCCATAAGGGTATAAATAATTCATTTTTCTTCAAACTAATCTTCGAGTTTTTTCTTTTATTCACTAACAGCGCGCGATTAAAAAACTGTACACAATGCAAGCGCAAGTTCAAAAAGGGACACTTGAAAATCAAAATTATTATTATAACGAACATTACATACAAGATTCCAAAACTCGTTATCACTTGTATTGGCACCTTCAATATGCAAGCTCAATTATAGAAATAGTTTTGATTTTATGGACAATGGTACTATTTGTTCCATTGCCCCTGATGAAGCTGCAGTACGTTTCCTCCAAGTTGACGAAGACGAAATATGTAGAAGTAAAACATGAAAATCATGAAATAAAAAAATGATTAGTAAACAAATAAGACAAAAAGCTATAGAATTTCTTCGGGGAGCTAGATCGTTCGCTCACCGAAGAGATCCTGCCTATCTACACCTGCTACAAGGTGAAACATACATATAAAACCCGTGAAGCGGATTAATATATGCGTCCCTATCTAACACTGCTAGAATGCAGCCTGTTCTAACGCTGGGAAATCATGTGTAGAAAAATGGTGGAGTCGGGGCTTCAACTTTGCTTTACAGCACTTCATCCACCCCGAAATCTCCGTGCGTTGATAACAAAATCAACAATCAATCAATATAACATCTTATATATTGAAGACCGTTAATTGAGAATCAACGTAATGTGTACAAACATATATAAAAAATATATACATAAACATATACATCATGACGTCGTTTTAATAAAAAAAAATAAGTTAATAGAGTTATTGAAGAAAAAATAAAACGATATCTCTGATGAAACTTATTCTAAATATTTGGGAGGACAAGAACTTGCGATGCGTGTACAGTTTTAACTGTAATAAATAAAATAATCTGGCCTTATTTCCTTCGTCGTTTGATAGATTATCCCTCGATTGGATTTGGACATGAGCAGGAAATCTGTAATTAAAATAAACAACATTATTTTTAAACGAAATTAAATATACAAAAAAAATATACATACATATAACTATATATATATATATATATATATATATATATATATATATATATATATATATATATATATATATATATATAATGTGTGTGTGTGTGTGTGTACGTATAAGCGCACTTACACTAATTATTAATATCAAATGAGGATGGTGTAAATAAAAATTAAATGAAAACTACTAGAGAAGAATGTAGATAATAAGAAAATTATTGAAATTTGGAGAAAAAAGTAAGTTAGTTTATTTAAAAAATGAAAAAAAAAATAGAATGAGATTGAAAATTAAAGAAGTGTTAAAAAATACAAATTTATAAATCAATTCAAAAAAAAATTCAGAAGTAAAAGTAATATAAAAAGTAATAATATAAGGTCATACTAATTGTCAATTTTAAGAACCCCACTAAGTTTTTTGTCACAAATATGAGAGTTTTCTCTTATGTTTAGAAATAAATATGTAATATAAAACAACAAAATTATCAAAAAAATGTACAAATTTAAAAAAAAACTTACCGAAGCTCCAATCCTCCGTATCCATCCCACGTTCAGTTTTTCAGCTCACAAAACACAAATCACAAGAAATCACAGAACAGAAATCACAAAACACATTTTCACTACACTCTAAGACTGACGAAGTCAAACTGAATTCAAATTTGAAACCACTTAACGATTTTGGATAATACCAACCCAAGAAAAATAAATTTGAAACTATGTTCTCAATCTCTATTGACAAGTTCTTAAACGACCCAAGTTAAATTAATATTGACAGCCATTTTGAAAAATCACATACAAATATTTTAAAACAAATATTCGATAATTTTACAGGAAATTTAATTT